>CM055896.1:29928359-30528359 GCA_029582155.1 Panopea generosa | reverse complement strand
TATATAACTACAGTATACAGATTACACTTGAAATTAGTAAATCAATTCACTTTACAATACCTACACGGTGACTGACAATATATGTCCACTTTTGTCCACTGTACAGATCAATATTTGTGACTTTCTCTCATGGTACCGCCATTGTTTCGTTTACACGCTGCACGTTGCAAAAATTAAACTGAATTTTAATAGCATTAGTAAACAACTTTGTCACACTACCTAATATACAAGACAAAAAAAATACAAATATTATATTTTAGAAAAGGGAGACAAAATGATGCTGTAAACAATTATCGAGGAATTATGCTTATAAGTATACTTTGAAAATTAGAAGAAACCGGCGCGATGTGATTGAACAAAATATTGAATTAAACCTTCTAAATGTACATGTATAACTAATAACAAACGACATATTATCAATAAAATAACTAACAAAGTAACCCAATAATTTTTTTATAAAGACAAGATACTCTTTACTAAAACAAATTGAATTATTCAATGTCAAATCGCACTTCATCAAGAAAAGCTACTTTATCGTATAACAAATGACTCTTTATAAAGTAAAAGAAAAAACATGGTTTGTATTAAAAAAAAAATTAAGACTACTCAACCGTTCAGACGATGAGATATCATTGTATATCATGTGAAAATATCCATATGATGACGTAACACTACATATGATGACACGGCATCATCTGACATTCTATATGATAACACAATATTGTACATGTATATGATGACTCAAAACTGTACAGACGACAGAACATATAATTATAATAAAAGACTATGTATAAATACTCCATATGAGGTCAATAGTCTATATTAGGACAAAATTCCTGATAACTAAACAATACTCAATATAATGGAAAAATACTCTATATGATGACACAAACACGGTATATAGGTATATGTTAACATCAATATATATAAAGGCGCAACACTCTTTAAGATGAACCAATACTCCAAACACACTAGCGTTATATAATGGCAAAACTCACTTTATGAAATTCATTTTCAACAACCATGTTATCAGAAATTAAGATCCACTTTTACGTACGTTTAATTGTTGTCTGTATAAGTTTCTTAAACAATAATTTGCAGGAAGATGGCAAGTCATTCATTTCCCGTCGCCGTCATTGGAATGGCAGTGAAACTGCCAGGCGCAAAGGACTGCAGCGAGTTCTGGGATTTGATGATCAACCGAGGGGACACTATTTCAGATGTTCCCGATAAAAGAAAAGATGACATAGGGATTCTTCGTGAGAATGAAGGTGAAGGTATTCCTTTTTTAAATGGTTCTTTTTTCAAATCCGTTGACACATTTGATGCTGATTTGTTTCAAATAGATCCAAAGGAAGCTCTTAATATAGAGCCAGAACAACGCATGTTTATAGAAACTGTATGGGAAGCTATAGAAGATGCTGCTTATGCATCAAGAATAAGAGACACCTACACTGGAGTTTACGTGGGAAATAAAGTAAACACATACAAATACACACTAACAGAAAAGCATCCTGGTAGTGCACATGGTAGTCATTCCCCATGCATTTCATCAAGAATTTCATCCATGTTCAATCTAACAGGACCGGCCATGATGGTTCCTCCTGAATGCTCTTCGTCACTGTTGGCTGTACATTTAGCGTGTCAAGGACTGTTATCCGGAGACTGTGAAATGGCTATTGCTGGAGGCATTACACTTGATCTACTACCAATCAGCACTAAAACAGAAAATGGTGAGGGAGGTGGTGTTGTTATTTTGAAACTATTTGATAAAGCTGTGTCTGATGGAGACAATATATATGGTATACTAGAAGCTACCACAGCAAAACAAGCTGTAACCACATCCCGTCCTGGAACCCAAGCAACAATGCTGAATCAAACATTAAGTTATGTAAATATCAGTCCAGAATCAGTAAGTAATATAGAAGTATGTGGTTCGAGGACCGATTTCAGAGACCCTATACAAATAACGGGTATTACAAATGCATTCGATAGAGCTACTGCAAACGATGTTTTACAAACTAAAAAAATACCCGTCGGTTCGGTTAAGACAATTGAATGTAATTTAGCTGATGGCACCGCAGGTGTCGTATCATTGATACAGGTATTACTTTGTCTTAAGAACAACAGTATACTGCCTGCAGTAACTTTCACCAACCCTAATCCCAATATTGACTGGGAGAAAGAGCCTGTGTACGTCAATAAAGAATTGAAAGAGTTGCCAAAGTACACAGATGGATCACCACGATATTTAGATGTGAGCGCATTCGACCTCTTCGGAAAGAATGTCCAAATGATGGTCAAAAAGTATCTGCCCCAACCTACTCATATTGATGCGGAAGCGGTTAGTAAGTCACAAATGCTATGTCTTTCTGCTATATCACACTTTTCTTTGAAAAAAAACATAGAAAAGATAAGGACCTTTTTAGTACAAAATAAGGACATGGGCGTTGCTTATTTTAGTAGTTTGTGTTATACACTGAATGTAGGAAGGGAACAAAAACGATGCAAGGCTCGAGCTATTGCTATATCGGACGGCTGTAAAACAATGATCGAAGTCCTTTCGGAATTACTTGCAAAACTTGATGATAGCCAAGTTACAATGTTTGAGAAAACATTGATGCTTTCGTCAAACATTTGCATTTCAGAAAAGCAAAGACAGGTGATAGAAGAGTTCGAAAATGATAGCATGGTAAATTGGGAGAAATACTACCAAGATTGTCCAAAGGAAGAGAAGCAGATAATTGGACAGTTACCTACATACGCATTCATGAAAACGCAATGTTGGTCACTGTTTTCAAATCCTACCAACATTGATATTTTGAAATTTAAACATCAACTCACATCACATGACAAAACAAATGTCATTGTATCTGCACAACACGAGCCGTATGTCGCGAAACAGCAATGTTCAGAAGATCGCTTAGCATCATTACTGGCTGATGTATTGGGTTTGGACGTTCATTGTTTGTCAGAAAAAGACATGAGAAAAATTGGAGAAGATTCACGCATGTTTACCAAGATGAAGATGAAAGTTCACGATGTTTTTGGGGTACATATCTTCATTAAGGAATTTCAGAGCGCCTCGACTTTAAAAGAAATGTCAATGGCATTGCAAGAAAAAATAGAGATTAAACATCGTTTCAACCAAATCGTCTGCAAACAAGAAAAGAATACCAGTGTTCGGTCGTCTCTGATTGGTGTAGAATATGCGTCTACATTGCCCAGCACTGCACTGAACAGAAAAGACGTAGCAATACCAACAGGATTATTCAAACTTTCAGCAGCTCAAAAACGAATGTTTGTTTTACAGACGACCATCCCTGAATCAACAGCATATACAGAGACGATTTTGATATCAACAAATCAACAAGTCAATCACGAGTACATGTATTTATTCAGACTACTAGGGAAAAAACATCCAAGTCTCACAGCAAAAATAAACGGAAACGGTACATTTATGACACTGTCCAACGAAATAAATTGTGTTTCAAAATGTGATGACTTTCTTGATAGCCTTACAATGATAAAACATATCAAGGAAACCATCCCAATTTTTAAACTGGGCGGTGGACCTCTTTCACAAATGCGAATGGTAACTGTGGGGGAGCAATCTATTCTTATTATACATGTAAATCAAATAATAGCAGATGAAGTCACAATAAAACGAATCAAAACAAGTGCGCGAAAAATATTAGAAGTGGAAAACGAAGATTCAGAAAGTTGGCTTAATGACTATTGTTACGAGTCATATGAAGAGTACATAGAATCAGAGACATACTACCTGCAATCACAAGAATCAAACAACGATATGCTGTTTTGGCAAACGATTTTTGATACCATCCCAGAAATTGCGTCGTTTAGTGTCCTACCATCCTTGGAAACGGCCAAAATCATCGCCTCGAGAGCCATAACTGTAAATACACAATTAACGACCGAATTGATGAGTGAAATTCAATTATTCAGCAAAAGTCTAGGGATTACAGAGTTCCATTACGCTCTGGCATGTCTTTGTCTTGTGTTGATGAGATATCTTGGAACAGACGATATTCTAATTTCAGTTCCAGTTTCGACACGTGGTACCAAATTTCTAAATACTGATGGCTTATTTGTCAACATTGTGTTGTTTCGCTACAAAATGAACTCTTCACACACATTTGGTCAACATATAATTGCTGTGTTCAAATCATGGATGAAGGCTATGGTGCATGCGAAATACCCATTAGATAAGGTGAACCAAATGATATGGGAAAAGTTCGGTGTTGATGAAAGGTCTTTATGCTCAACGATGTTCAACTTTGCCACAGTTCAAGACAAGAGTGATGCGTACAAAATCAACCCCAGGCATGCTAAAATGCCAATAAGTTTTGATATTGTTCCTTCGGCAAGTGGTTACAGCATCATTTGTGAATATTCTGAAAATCTAATTGACGATGGAATAGTGACTCGATTGAATGAGTCACTTGTGGTCGTTCTTTCAAACACTTTCCGATGGAGCAATGCGAAAATCACAGAGCGAGAAATTTTGTCCGAAAGTGAAACTCGTTTGATCACATCTGTATCAAACTCCACAACGAATATTGGTAGTGGGGAAATACCTGTCCATATGATGTTTGCCAAACACGCGACTCTTTATCCAAATAAAGAGGCCATCTATTGTGATGGACGTTCAGTAACGTATAGAGAGTTACATTCAATATCAGAAAAGGTAGCTGCTGAATTAAAAACAATCGAAGGTCGTTCATCTAGACCTGTATTACTTTACATGGAGAAGAGTATATTAGCAATTGCTGCGATGTTTGGTGTTTGGTTAATTGGTGGGCATTTTCAACCAGTGTCTTTACATCATTCAGTATGCCTTGAAATTCTTGTAAAGGAAATCAATCCTTGTGCCGTATTGATTGACAAACCTATAAGTCAAGAAACCATTGGGACGTTCACAGCAGTTTTAGATGTCGGCAACATAGCACTGAGAGATAACTCAGAGTATAAGGTAATCACTGAGGGAAACGGTGTATCTTTAGATGATATAGCCTACGTTATGCAAACTTCTGGGTCAACCGGTAAACCAAAACGTATTAAAATCAGCCATAGGAATTTATCGGTTGTAGCATCAGCTTGGACTCACGTTTATGACATGTCGTCCTATAATGTCAATATTCTACAATGGGCACAGATAACATTTGATGTTTGTATCGGTGACGTCATTCGTGGTTTATGTTGCGTGGCAGGAGCTATTTGTCTTTGTCCAAACGATAAAAGACTTGACACAGAATATATTGCAAAACTGGTTGAAGAAAAAAGAATAACATTCGCGGAAGTCACACCACAATTTGGCCTTTTGATTGTCGAACATGCAAACGAGTTGAATTCAATAAAATGCTTGGTACTTGGATCTGATATTCTTCAAAAAGAAGTATATTGCAAAATAAAAATAAAACTTGCAAAAGGACAACGACTCTTTAATAGCTATGGAATGACTGAAGCAACCATAGATTCTGCATGTTTTGAAAACGACGAGTTACCAGTAACTCGCCAAGGAAGTGTCCCTGTTGGACGTCCACTTCCTGGGGTGGCTCTACACGTTCTCGATCCAACACACTTACTGCCATGTCCAATTGGTACGATAGGTGAACTTTATATTGGTGGTAATGTTCTAGGGATTGGAGATACGCATTTGATTCAGCATGAATTAGGGACACTTCTGAAAACTAATGACAGAGCATGTTGGCTACCGTCAGGTAATTTGGAGATTCTCGGAAGATTAGATAATATTCGAAAGCTAAGAGGTTTCCGCATAAATACGGTTGAAATAGAAAACACGATTCTGAAAAACGCTTCCAATGTGGTTGATGTTCATGTCAGTGTTTTGGGTGAAAATGGTGATACAAAACACAATCAGTTTCTTTGTGCCTTTGTCGTGCTACGAGAAACAGACAAGTTCGACGAAAATGAAATTCGTCACGTGGTGAGACAGAGTCATCCATACTTCATGATTCCTGACATAGTTTCATGCATGAATGTAATTCCACTAACATCAAATGGAAAAGTTGATACCAAAGCATTTCCGTCAATACAGACGTTATTACAAAGAAACCCAAGAGCGGAATTCGAACTATCAGAGACGGCTAGCCAATTACGTTTACTATTTGCTGAAGCACTTGGTTTAGACGATGAAACATCGATTGATGTCGAACAAACGTTTATGGAACATGGAGGAAATTCTCACATTCTTGTTCGTTTTCATAGTCTTTTAACACACAAAACAAACATCGATATAAAAATATCAGATATATTTTCATATCCATCTATTTCATCTTTGGCAGAATATGTTGAAATCAAATCAAGTGCCAAGTAATAACAAATCACAAATTATAGCCAGCAATATTTTTGTATATGAGGTACTGTTATAAGATGGCAGATACATCCAGCTGTATCGTCTTTTTTTAGTGTTTTAGAAGTGTCCTTGGAAATATTGAAAATATTATTCAAGAAAATAGGAAATGGGACATTGAAGAGTGTGCAACCCTTGATGGTATTAAAATCTAAAGAAATCCAACTGAATTTTAAGGATCATTTTAAGAGATTATTGAAATATATTGTGTGTTTGTTTTTCTTTAAAATTTCATCGGGTGAGGCAAAATGAATGTCACCAGAGCAAACCCTTTCCGAAGGCACATATTTCTCAACAGTAACTTTATATTTCCATCAAAAACGTTGAAGTTGGACACCAGTGTTTTATCATTCAAATGAAGAAAACAAAATATCTTGACTGGGATAATTACAACGAGAATTGCCAATCAATATAATTTAAAACGTCCAACTATGCATGTAGATACCATATGTGACCCTTTATATTCTTCATTGAAGACGATACGTGATTCAGTGTGAAATGTAGAATGCTAAATAGTACATGAAGAAAAACTATATAGAAAGGTGGAGAGGAGGCGATGGTGTTGTTTTGTTACTATTTGATAAAACTTTGATAAAGCTGTGTCTGGTGGAGACTTGAAGCTATTTCACTATTTTATTAGCCTTTTCAGCATTTGAAAAGCAGCGGATATTTGTTTTACAGACTAATCAATCTGAATCAACAGCATGTGCAGAGGAATTTAAAATATGAAAAATCAAACTGGGAAAACATCCAATTTTCACAGCAAAAACAGACGAAGACGGTACATTTAATGACTCAGTCCACCGAAATGCATTAACTTTCTTGATAACCTTACAATGACAAAACGTACCAAGAAAACCACCCCAGCTTTTAAATTGGTCGGTGGACAAATGCAAATGGAAACTGTAGGTAGCAATCTTTCCTATTATACATGAACATCACATAATAGTAGATTAAGTCACCATCAAGCGAAAAGAAGCCAGTGCAAGAGAAATATTAAATTTCAAAACAATTAAGTTTCATGAAGTTGGATTAACGACGATTTATACGGTTCATATGAAGAGTACGTAAAATCAGAGAAAGACTACCAGCAATCACAAGAATAAAACAATGATTACATTGTTTTGGCAAACTCCATATCGCATCCGTAATATTCCTACTGCCAGTGGAAGCGAGAAAATGTTCATGTCATAACTCTCAAAATACCGATTTGATCAGTGAAATTCAACTATTCTGAAAAAGTCAATGGAGTACAGAGTTCCATTACATGTCTCTGTACTGTGCTGAAGAATTATCTTGGAATAGGCGGCACGACATTTCTAAATTCTAGAGGCTTATTTGCCAACACTGATATTTTGATACAAAATGGACTTTGCACACTCTTTCGGTCAACATATATTGGATGTGTCCAAATTGTAGATTGTGGATTGTGGCTTTGGTGCATGCAATAAACCCGTTAAATGAGATGAAAAAATGACAGAAGGAAAGTTCGGTGCTTGTGTAAGCTCTTTTTGCTCAAGCGAGTTCAACTTTGCCACATTTCAAGATAACAGTGACGAATACAAAATCAAGCCCACACATGCTAAAATGCTAATACATTTTGACTTTGTTCTGTCGGCAAGTCGTTACAGCATTATTTGTGTATATTCTGAAAATCCAACAGACGAAGTAATAGTGACTCGATTGAATGAGTAACTTGTGTTTATTATATCAATCACGTTCCGATGGAGCAATGAACAAAAATCAGAACGAGAAATTTTGTCCGAAAGTGACATTCGTTTGATCACATCTGTATCAAGCTCTACATCAAAGAGTTGTAGTGGGGAAATACCTGTACATAAACTAGTTTAAAAACGCGAATCTTTATCCAATAAGGAGGCCGCTATTGTGATGGACGATCAGCAGCACAGGTTACAAAGAAACTCAAAAGCGGAATTTGAAATATCAGAGACCGCTCGGCAATTAAGTTTACTTATTGCTAAACACTTGGTATAGACGAAAAAATCTACTGAAGTCGAACAAACGTTCTGTGAACAAGGATGAAATTCTCTTACTCTTGTACGTTTTCATTGGTTCGTAATACCGATATTAAAATATAAGATATATTAACATATCCATCCATTTCATCTCTAGCAGAATTTGATGAACATGGAGAAGTGTACATGCTAATGCCAAGTAATACCCCATTAAACAATTGAAGCCAGTCACTTGATATTGCAATTACTGGTATAGGATTGTTAATACCACTAGATTCATATTTGTGTGATTTTTGCAGTGTCATTGAAAAGAATGAAGATATTTTAAACGCATTTCAAGATAACAGGAAAATGGGTATTTCAGAGTGCGCAACATTTCATGTTGTTAACGTCCTCAAAACTTCAGATGAATTCCTAGTATCGTTTATAGAAAACATCGACCTCTTTGATCAGCGGTTTTTCAAAATTTCACATCGAGAAGAAAAATGTATGTCACCAGATTAACGACTATAGGTAGCAACAGAAGGTAGCAAAGAAAGTAAATGGGGGCAATGCAGACGTTTTCATCAGCAAAACTGAAGTTGGATACTCGAAGCTAAATCATACTGATGAAGCTACTGAAATATCTGGACTTATACCCGGGATGAATGCAACAAGAATTGCCCACCGATATAACTTTAAATGCCCAACAGTGCTAGTAGATACAACATGTAGTTCTTCACTTTCAGCATTGAAGATTGCAAGTAATTCAATTCGAAATGGAGAATGCAGTGAAGTACTTGCTGGAAGAATCAACGTATATTTTTACCCGTCAAGGACGGTTGTGCATGGAGATAAAGGAATACACTAACCTCACAATAGTTGCCGAGCGTTCGACAATAATTTGTGTGGAACTAGCGTTGAGGAAGGTTTTATTTGGTTTATCTCGAGCCACTTGAGAGAGCTATTGCTAAGAAAAAGGTTGTTTAAGGAATCATCAAATCAGTTGCAAGTACTAGTGTTGGGCGAGGAAACGGAATAACAGCCCAGACGTCAAGGTCTCAGGAGTCCGTACTAAAACAAGCATTCACAGAAGCAGAGGAATTGCCTTCCGATATTTCATTCGTGCAAGCGCACGGAACGGGAACAAAGCTGGATGATAAAATTGAGTTATCAGCATTGGTATGTATTCGCGGATGTTATGTCAAAAAAGTAACAAACGGTTCTATTAAAACTATGTTAGGGCATTTGGATTGTGCCTCTTATTATATTGTTCAAAACGATTCCTACACATTTTATTTCAAAACACCCACGCAGAGCTATAAAACAGCATGATGTTTGTCCGAAATAAATCAATGCAATGGAATGAAAACGAAGGCAAACCAATGGTTGCTTGATTAAGCTCATTTCAGCTCACTGGAACAAATTGCCAAAGGCTTTTGTATTGCAAGTAGAATGTCTACAAAATAGCATGTAATTGTTGTTCAGCGGTGAAGATTTATCTCAAATAAAACGACAATCATTTTTAATACAGCAATCTGTGTTAAGTAACGACATAAAAACAATCAGAGACATATGTTTCTCAACAGCGTTGAAGCTGAAACAAATCCAAACATCAAACTATGGCCACAACAGTGTTCGAAGAGTGATTAAAACGCTGAATGCAATTAGTAATGAAAATGAGCCTGAACTTCTTCAAACAATTGAAAATGTCAGCGATGTAGCGAACCTGGCAAAAGTAAGAATGTATATATACATAAATGCAACTACTGACGACCATATTGCTGATTCCCCTATAGACGATGATGGAATCAATACATTTCTTTAAAATGGAACAATTGATATGAATTTATTGTTTCCAGGAATGAATGGAGATAAAAATGTCACCGACAAAGGTTTAACAAAAAATTGTTTAGCAGAAAACGGCACTGGTTGAAATCTTCGGCTTTCACATCATTCCATAACATTGGCCTTATTGACTTGCTCAACAAAAAATAAGTATGACAAGAGAAATGGTCAGGACGATTCCACTTGCACCAAGTAACGATTTGATTAAACGTGAAGGATTGTTTTGTTCAGCTATTATTTTGAAAGTTCTAGATGGAACTCAATAAAGAGAATTGTTCGGTGGGGACTCAGAACTAGGCTTTGAACAAGTGTTTAAAATAACAGAAATGCTATAAAATTAAAAAACACTATTTTTGTCATGATAAGAGAGCTTTGTACGAATGGTCATGTAACAAGTTGTGGGACAGACGTATCTCTTCCTCAGCTGGACAATTTAATATTTACTTGCTATTCAAATGAAATAGGAAACCACGAAGCGATTGCGGTTGAAGCAATCGCAAAGTATCCAGTTTGGTCAGATTGTTTTAAATTTCCAATGCACTGTTTCAAACAATTACCTGAAGTTCTTTGGAGGAAAGTTAGCCTTATTGTTTGTTATATATTCAAAAGGGGATCGCAACTTCATGTATCAATTTAACAGACTCGGGGACCTATAAGGTGAGGTATATTATAACATGTACATGCAGTTGATCGTAGAATATACAACACAGTTGGCTTCAAGGCGTAGAGAAGTACGGATATTGGAGATTGGTGCCGGTATGGGACACGTGACAAGACCGTTGCTGCCAAGACTTAAACATGTACGCAACATAGAAACCTAATACACAGATCTTGGAAAAGCATTTGTTGAAATCGAAAATATTATAATTCTGCTTATCTATACATGATGAAGTTTGAAACTTTTGATATAACACAAAACGCTTATATTCAGGTTTTAATGGGCTATTATAACATCGTCAAATCATATAACTTCATTCTTACCAAGGACAGTGTGATTGAATCTGTTCGAAATTTGAAGTCAAGCCTTGGTGATGATAAAACTCTGTTCATTATCGGAAGTGCCAAAAATAAAACATGGGCAACTCTTGCTTGGGCAATTTTGGATAGATGGTGGTATTTTAAGGACTATGAATTAAGTCCTCATGAGCCGATGCTTGATTCAGACACGTGGGAAACTGTTTGGAAGGTTTAGGTTTCGCTTCATTCCATTCGCTTACGAAAATTAAGTAGAGAAAAAACACGTGGAAAGTGCCTGTTTATCTGTTCAGCAAGAAAAAAAAAATGCAGAACTTCATATGGAACCTGATGAATGGTGGAACTGTGTTGATCTTATTATCAGAAGACTTTACAGATGATTGCAATTGTGACATTGAGAACAGAGAAACGGAAAAGATAGCAAAGCAATATTTGACAGGGATTTAATTAAAGACGAATTGAAACAAATTTGGTTCGAGCTTCTCGATATTCACTGTATACAAGAATACGATGATTTCAATGCACTTGGTGGTGAATCTCTCCTTGCCATTCAGATGATGACGATGGTTAGAAAACGCATTGGTTATCAACTTGAAATCGCCGATACATTTGGCTATCCTTCTTGGTGATTTTATTGTAAAACAATTTGAATGCATCATGCAATCTGGTATTGCTACATTAACAGTTGAAATTCCAATGTCTGTTCTGGATAGAAACAGTTCTAACGGGTAAGACAGCGCACATACTTTAAAAGAAGGATGCTTACTCATGTTTCCTGGGCAGAGCGCACAGAAAAATGGAACGTGTTTGACAATATAATATTCAGAAGAAGCAAATCATATTTTCAAACGTGTTCAAAAATAACTGGGTACAATGTTCTTGAAATATGTCTGCAACAAAATCAATAATTATTGGATAAATTAGAATCAACTGCATTTGTCCAATTTGCTTTGTTTGTAGGTTGCATGGCAAAAATAGCACAACTGAAAAACGGAAAACCTGGCATGTCTAAAACTATTTCACATGTTGCTGGCTTAAGTGTTGGGGAGTTCTGTGCACCCTTTTTTGCGGAAGTTATAAGCTTTGATGATGCTGTGAGAATTGTACAGAAAAGAGGACGTGACTTTGTACAGGATACACGACGCTCAGCAACCGCTATAGGCAAGTGCTGGATCTGAGGACGAAATTGAAACAATGATTTCAATCCTTCATCACAGAAACTTAAAGATTCCCTTCTCCATAACAGATGTGAGCAAATTGAGCGGTCTGGTGCATTCCATTCACGGTATATGGAGCAAGCAGTCAGTAACAGCTGAAATAAAGAAATGTGATTTTTAAGCACCAATCATTCCTTTTCAAATGAATGTTACAGGAAAACTGTTCGAGGACCCCGAGGAAATGAAGAAGCTAGTGTGTCGACAATTAGTAGAGCCGGTCATGTGGAATAAAATTATTACGTCATATTTCGATCTCGGAGTGATACAATTCCTCGAGATTTCTCCTTCACGTGTGTTATCATCGATAGCAAAATCTGCTAAACTGCACTTCAAGACTAGTGCAGCTGAACTGATTATTGTTTATATTCGAAAATAATAAGACAGAAATAAAACGAGTGTTGACAGTGGTAATTAATTCAAAGAACATAATGCGTCATTTCAGACGATATAAAAGTCTAAAAACAAAACACTAAATGTAACAACTTACATTTTTAGCAAATCAATATTTTAATTTTTAAGCGGAATGCCATTTTCAATGATGAGGAGGCAAATGAAAAATATCAGCTCGATAAGAAACAAAAGGAAGAACCATAAAAGGTCGTGAATGAACATTGTTCACTAATTTGTTAATGGATCGTATACAGTCGTCAGTATACTATTGGACTAATAATGCTCAGTTTATTTTAAAGGCAACGTGTTGTCAATTTTGGGTAACGTTTAATAAGTGAGAAAGGACACTTGAATTGAAATTAGTTAACCAAATTTTTATTTTTGGTACATAGTATTTCGATATTTTGAAGAAACAATTGTTATTATAAAATTTGTTTGGTAAATTTGATATTTTGTATGTTCAAACAATAAGATAAAGACCATGTCTATGAAAAATCTATACAGCTAAACATAACAATATTTATTGTAAGATACTAAGGAAATAAATAAAAAAAAAATACTTTCAATTTGATGAATAAATTTGTGTTCCTATCAATGTCGTTATAATAGAAAATATTGGATTTTTTGTTAAAAAAGTCACGTTTTCAACACTGAAAGTAAAACATAATTTTTTCAATTGTAGCATACCTTTTTGTCGTATGAGGCGGACCGGGCTAATACATGAGAAGAAGTATTTTACATAAAATATTATTAGTTATAAAAGTTCTTGTTGCATGATAAAATTTTAATACATTCACAATATTTTAAAAACATTATGTATTTGCGGGAAAGCCCCGTTTTTCTCAAACTTTACAACTTCAGAATAAACTGAATTGTATACATATATCTAATGAAAGTGTACCATCAAATGTGTTGTTTTCATAACACAGTCATAAACCTGAGTTATTGAGTTTGTATTATTTTAGTATTTTACTAGGTTTAGATATAGCAGTGATACTAATACTTTTAAGTAACAATTTGTTGACGTGCGTACGTGTGTGCGTGCGTGCGTGTGTGTGTGTGTGTGCGGGCGTGTGTGTGTGTGTGTACATGCGCGCATGCGTTAGTACGTATTGTACTGTATATAATCGAAACAGAATATTCTAAATTTAGATAAATTTAATGTATATTTCATTTTGGTTAATTGGAGCTTATTTACGTGTCTATTTTAAGGTTTCTTTGAAGTTCATTATTTCGTATCGACTGCATGTATTTGAAATGAACAAGACACGAAAGTAAGTTTACCTAATTTGTGATGAAATGTAAGTGTGTGGTATGAGAAGAAATTAAACAGAAGATGGTACTTTTTAGCATATTGTGTAATTCTTGTGCATCTAATAAGTTATGTTTTACAATTATGAAGAATAATCAAAATATATTTATTTAGCTATAGTTTTATGAAAGGAGACGATAACGTAATATTTGAAAGTACTCGATAGCTATAAACGTCAATCAAGTAAAAACATATTTTAAAATGTTTGGTCTAAACACGTATTTGTTTTTAAAGAATTTAACTCTTTGTAATACTTTGTATAGATTAATGGAAATTATTCTGGTTTTGAGGGAAAGAGAGTCATTTTAGTTAGTTAGTTAGTTAGTAAAGTAGTTAGTGAGTGAGTTAGCTAGTTAGTTAGTGAAGTCAGATAGGAAACTATGTGGCTTCGTTAGATATTATGGAAACAAATGTTTTTTACTACTTCAGGGGGTGTAGGGCTTGGATGTGAGAAACAAACATTTTGCATATTTTTTTCATATTATATTTAATCATTTGTAAATAGTTCATATTTTATGATTAACTGATACATAACTTTTTAACTATAATTGATACACGTATGATAAAAGGATGCGATAAAAGGATATGTGAATGTTTTCAATATCCTGTAGACAATTAATGACTTTTAAAAAGTGTGTACAATTTTGATGACTTGATTGTTAAGTGATATTAGAATTGTCAATTGTAAATATAAATGAGCTACTAAAAGTTGAATATAGTTATGACAGCAAGAGGAAGTTAATTGACAGAATAACTTCCATGACTTTACTGCTGGTAATTTGTTTGTTTATATTAAAGTAAACGAGTGGTTCTGGTTTAGAAGGAAATTATATCATGTTGATAGCTGGAGCTTGCGTATGAATCTATGTTTGTGTAATCAGATAGGAATTATTTAGTTTCACATTAAATGTGAATTTAATATTTTAGTTTTTGTAGGACTTGGATTTGAGAAATAAACACGAGCGTTCGTATTTCTTTTCCATACTTCGTTCGATTTGTTTATAGCTATTGATAATGTAAACTTAACTAATAAAGAACTTTGATATTTTATCTATTTTTTTGATATGCGTATGATGAAAGGATACGGTAAATGAATGTGTGAGAGTCAAAACCAAGTTGAAAATTTAAGTGTTATGACATTTTCAAAAGTATGTACAATTTTGATGATGTTATAGTTTATTGATATATGATTTGTAAATTGTAAATACTGAGTTTAATTGAGCTGATAAAAAAAATGACAGTAATTGTAAAATAATAATATTCATCATACAAGCAATATTCAATATGAATATAATAACAAATGTGAAAAGAACAATGATTAAACAAATGATCATGTGTTTACCGTACAGGAATGAAATACTTGATTAAGTCGTGCATCGCAACGCTAAAACTTGTACTTGTTTTATAAATAATGGTGTGAAATGTAGAGCTAAGCGTATTGATTATAATATTACAAACGTGGTAACTCCAAATCAAGCAATAATGTAGTAAATGCTAGATGCAGATGTTTGTTTAAATATTTGAAATGTAGTTATAGTACAAGCCGCATTGATTGTACGTAAGTTAAAGATAATTTAGACAAACAAAAAGTAGGAAAGAAGTATATAAATATATAACTGTCAGCTTGTATCAGATCCAATACATATGCGGAACGGCATCTTAATTCAAATAATCGTGAATTTATCGAATTATGGAAAACTTGCAATGAACACAAAGAAGTTAAGGTCATTAATTTATTGCTTTATTGTAAATGTGTAAGGCTTATACACATAATCTTATATTACAATAGTTGTAATAGATATAAATAAGCTACAATAAATTTAATTTGTCTGAGTTGATTTTGCTGTTGTTGTTGCTGCTGTTGTTGTTGTTATGTTGTAGTGGTTTGTTTTATTACGGTAGTTAAGAATTCTTATAATGTATAAAATTCTTAAATTGTGTTAATATTTTAAAATATAGTTATAGAAGAATAATTTGCATACATCAAAGGTCAACCATGTCACTTAAATATACACATATGACAGGCTAATGGAGATAAGATGACAGGCTAATGGAGATAAGATAGATATGTGTTGATAAATATAGCCTTAGATTTATCATGGTGTATAATTTTCAGGTAGTTTTGTGTAAGAGATATGCGGGGTTGATAGACTTCGTAATTAAGAAACTCGCCAATTGTGAGGTAGTAATGAATTGACCAATCAAGGGAAAAGAGTTTGATCAGTCAGAGAAAATCCTTAGTTAGGGTTAGACAGTCATTTGAAACGTAACCTCGAGTAGGGTTTATGTCGAGTGTTAGAATAGTTTGGTTTTAGACGAGCTTTAGCGAGTTTGAAATGTTAGCTTTGTGACTTTGAACTTATATGCGAAATATATAAACATGTGAATAAAATGACGTTATATAAAACCACCATGCTTGAGTGTCTGTTTTTATATTACATGGGTACGTTTAATTGGAGTCATGATTCCAGGACTGGATTAATTATATGACACGTATACTACATGGAGACAAAGGTTAAATCGGTGAGTGTTTTATAGTGATTTATTTTCTTTCAAGTACGAAAAAGACAGACCAATATGTTGCTTCAGTATTTAAAAACTTAGCAGACCCATTAGCACAATTAGATAATACTGTTGGAGCTGAGGGAATTACAAAATGCATAAAACATTTTGTTGGTGATTCGAAACAATTCAAAACATTAATATTGAAAAAAAACGCATTGTCTTACAAAAACAGATCAAAATACAAATCAAACTTATATCAATACACGCAAGTAAAGGTGTAGTTAGTGATTTTTTTCACAGATGAATAATTTAAAATCCTAGTAAAACTTGGTCACAATTGAAAAATAAACGTGCAACGCGATACGCTGACAAAATAGATTCCTATCATTTATTAATGTTACTGGGTAAGATTTGCTAAAACCGAATGAAAATGAACAAAACTATGCAGAAAGATTGCTAGATTTGGTTCAAGATGCGTTCAAAGAATATCAAGGCGATTTACAATTTATTGAAAAAATTTCATAATTTTGGGACATTTCATAAATTGGTTAGCGTATGGTTTTATGAAAATGAGGTTAATGAGAGAAAATCACATAACTCTTCAAGCAGCAGTTAATTCAGCCATGACAGAACACAATCTTAGAAAAACATTTTCATCAGAGACTTCAGATAAATTCTCTAAATGGAAAGGAAAACCAGGTTATCCACATAGAAAAGAAGAAAAACAAATGTTTTCCCTTTTTTGTGTAATACGTGATATCCATGGTATGGTTCATAACTTTATGTTATTAAACTATGCATCATGTTTATTTTAACCATGCCTGTACATCAGTGATACAAACAAAACATTTAAGATTCTGCTGAATATTAAAATGGAAGTAATAAGGATGTGATTACATATTGCAAAAGGTGTTTTAAAGACAAAACGTCAATGTTATAGTAATAATTATTGTTTAGTGGTAGCTGTAAATGTTTTAATTCATGATGTTCCTGATGAAAATAATATATTTTAATTTTGGATCCTAAAGTGAATTAGTGCTGTGCGATTAGATATAATAAAGTAAAAATGATCCATTGGTGGGACATCATAAACAAGACCATTCAAACAAAATGATATTATTCAATTGAATATAGTGATAAATGTACAGTTGATTTAATAAAGTTTGATAAAAACAGATGTAATCTAAGTTTGAAAAGGCATGCATGATTTGTAATTTTTGTTTTAATTTTTTTTATATTCGATATTGCTATATGAGCATGCACATTCATTTACAAACAAAAGACACAGGGCTAATATTAAATAATGTCCTTCCAAAAAATGTCAATGAGTGTCCGTTGCAAGCAAATAACGAAGGTAGCTTTAAAATGGAATTCATCGACCAGTATCATATTTACTGAGTTGCATATAGTAGGCATATGGTTTAAAGTGAAGGTTTTTGTACGATTAAGATAAACTCGGCTCCTGTTTCACCAACATATACTTAAATACTTAAAACTTAAATCTAAGAAAAGCAGCCAGTTGATCATGATGTTAGACTTGTTCAAGTAAAAGTGCAAATTGATTCATTGGTATTGACTATAAAAGATATATAACTAGTCTGAACTTAGTTAAATTTTAAACATCTGAGTAACCTGTTGGTGAAACGGAAGCTACGTGGTCATATGCCTATGTATAAATATATTCTCTGTAAATAGCCAACCAAACCATTTAACCATAGGAAAGGATTATCTGCACACTTTTATCCGTCCAACATTTACATGTAAATCAAATATATTTCTGTTTTTGAAGAGAGAGCTTTGGTAAATTAAACACTATGCCGACTGTTGACAGTTGCAAGCAAGCTTTTAAATACTTTTTTGTCTGATATGAATTCAATTCTATTTTACTGAGATTATGCAACGTAAATAAATGAAATGTGTTATCACATGAATTGATTATACACACTGTATTGACATCCAGGTCCCATCCAGGCATCAGCGCAGCCGGAAGTAGTACAAGTTCTATCCTTATCATCACATTGTTCCGTTACATTTTTACAACGACAAAGGTACTTGCATGTAGACCCAAACTTTTTAAGTCCATTTGCATCTTCTGCACATACAGCATCTGTAAGGTACAACGAACCACTTCAGATGCCAAAACTTTCAACGAGAACGCAGACTTTTAAGTTCAAATAAACATTTAACCACACATATACAAATTCGAACGCATACTTATGAAAGAGTGTAACTAATTCCTTACGAACATGCTTACCATCGACTTCTTGCTACATCGTCAAATATATCAATGATCATGGTTGCAATTGATAGTAAATAATAGTATTTCACATTGCCGAGTCTATTATTGCAGCAAGTGCACATGACACGATTTCCTCCATGTAGCCAAATAAGGTAATTTCACTCACGGCGAACCGACCAATAATTATTCATTATTGTATTGACTATGCAACCCGATAACGTATTAACAGTGTAGTGCACACTTTTTCCTTAATTTAAGACGCTTTAATTCAAACTTCGCGCATCGCGATCGTACGTTGGTGCATCGTCATCTTGTACCATATATACCAAGCCGTTTTATGTACCATCGCGCATAACGATCGTACGTTGTGGCATCGTCATCTTGTACCATAATTTACCAAGCCGTTATATGTACCATCGCGTAACGCATAGCGATCGTACGTTGGTACATCGTCATATTGTACCATAAATTACCAAGCTGCTATATGTACCATCGCGCATTGCGATCGTACGTTGGTACATCGTCATCTTGTACCATAAATTATCAAGCTGTTATATGTACCATCGCGCATAGCGATCGTACGTCGGTACATCGTCATCTTGAACCATAAATTACCAAGCTGTTATATGTACTATCGCGCATCGCGATCATACATTGGTACATCGTAATCTTGTACCATAAATTATCAAGCCGTTATATGTTCCTTCGCGTATAGCGATCGTACGTTGGTACATCGTCCTCTTGTACCATAAATTACCAAGCTGTTATATGTACCATCGCGCATCACGATCGTACGTTGGTACATCGTCATCTTGTACCATAAATTATCAAGCTGTTATATGTACCATCGCGCATAGCGATCGTACGTCGGTACATCGTCATCTTGAACCATAAATTACCAAGTTGTTATATGTACCATCGCGCATCGCGATCGTACATTGGTACATCGTAATCTTGCACCATTAATTATCAAGCCGTTATATGTTCCTTCGCGTATAGCGATCGTACGTTGGTACATCGTCATATTGTACCATAAATTATCAAGCTGTTATATGTACCATCGAGCATAGCGATCGTACGTTGGTGCATCGTCATCTTGTACCAATAATTACCAAGCTATTTTATGTACTGTCGTGCATAGCGATCGTACGTTGGTACATCGTCATCTTGTATCATAAATTACCAAGCTGTTATATGTACACTCGTGTGTCGTGCTAGACCAGCATAATCTTACAATCGTGCATCGCCATCGTAGCATCGTCGTCTACCACTGGTCCTTGCGCCATTTTATCAACGTGCATCGCCAGCTGATTATCGCGCATTGCATTGCAATATTATCATCGCACATCACCGTCTTACTTGTAGTTTTGCGCAACACCATCGTATCATCGACTTCAGGTCAAGCATGTTTAATTCTGTATCAATTGTCGTTATATTTTACATATATCGATTATGTGTTTATTAGAAATGTGTATAATATTGTCGAATATTTCTTTGAATTATAAAAAAATGAAATGTCATTACATCTCATATAATCATTGATTAATCGTTATTGTAGTCATATATTATTACTAAATTGAAATACAGACTTAGGAAAAGCATTTAATTGATTTTAATGGGTTCTTTTTAAGCACAATTAATGTAAATTATTAACGGATCACAAACTACGTTCTTATTTATGGTTTGCATACTAATATATGTATATTAGTTAAATAAGAAGGTGTTCGTCACTTCAATATAAACCATGTGATAACCGCATTAGAGAAAACTTAGTGTCACTTTGCAATGTTAAACAAAAAGTAAGCTAATTTCCATTGACAGTTAAATGCATATATTATGATTTATACTCGTACATCTTTACTGTTGGAGTGTATGGATCATATTTTATAGATGAATGAAACGCCGTTATCATAGTAGACTTCTTCTTAAGAACAAATACAATAATCTTGATTTAAATGTCAAATAACAGTAACAGTTTGTTAAAAACATAATGGATTCTCACTGATGCTAAGTCGATCTGACTTCCTGATTTCTAAGTAACCTTGATTCCCATTGTAAATATGCAGAGATAAGTGATTTTCAAATTTCCGTAAAGGCAAATATTTCTATGTCAATTTAAAATTTTCTTGCTTGAAACGTATAGTATTTCTTTGAGTTATTTATATTTAGAACTGGTGTTATATATATTCAAACCGGAAGAGAATATATATATCAGCTTCCCAAGTAGGCTGTAAAGTTATATTCATTTTATTTTACTTCCTCGCTTCTAATTAATCTATAATACCATTGTTATTATTAGGAGAAACTAGATTATTATTAACTACTAAAATAGCAAATATGTAAAATGTTCTTTGCATGTAAATCATTTCAATACCTATTCAAGATACCAGTACATTGTGTGCAGACATATTGATAATATTTAAGTTGTATAAGCTTTTAAATAGAATCTATCATTCAATTATTTACATTTATATTTTATTTGTTAATTATTTGTACTCGCAATTCCGGTTCATTTTGTGACTTAAGTGTACGCAATAGTTGCATAACTCATTTATTGAACACTTAAGACGTAACAGACACATATACAACATGCATGACCAGAATACGATGTCAGGATGATGATGTGCGACGGTAAAACGAAGATAAACAAAATAACAATCAGTTATACTAAAAATATGTTCGACATACAATGATTGATTATTATAAAAAGATGTACTTACATGTAAAACGTAATGGAATAAACATTATAAACAATGTGGACATTAACACAATATCTGTTTTATCTGTTATAGTTGTTAATGTTTCTTCTTTGTCACACAACTACGTGTAAGAAATGACGATGATTTAGCACTGTTTTCTTAGTACATTAATATAATAGGAAGTGTAATAGGCGATTGCAATCACGTATACATATACACATAATTGTAAGCAATAGTTTCATAACTCATTTATTGAACACTTAAGACGTAACAGACACATATAATAACAACACTCTATAATAGTAAGTAAAACAAGTACATGTATGAAGTAATTGACACTGCTATTCGAACAGTGGATTTGACAAAGTAAAGACAAAATGTTAGAAGTATACAGATGGTATTATTGTTGAGGCAGATAGTTGAGGGCAGACAGTTTAAAGTATCAAGACAGGACAATGTTTGTAACTGTCTTTTCATAAATGAAAAATGACCCCATCCCCTCTTGAGAAAATGAATGCACTTTTTTATTTCCTGGATGAATACAGGCCAAGAATTGCAAACAAATATGTACTCCTAATAGACTATTGATTCACTAGTTCAATAGAAAAAAAATCTAAATTATATTCTAGTGTTTTACATTTTGGGTCATTTCAAATGTCCCAATCTTTTTGAAATTCTACCATTTCTGCCTCCAGAAACGGGGGTTAAATACTATATTTCGACAAAAATATATTAGGCAGTCGATAGTGCCTTAACATAGTAACACATTTTATTATACATTAAAAATGTTTAAAAATATTTGTTTACCAACTGAAAACTCTGATTTTTACAATCAACATTCAACCTCAGGGTTTTTTGTAAGGTGAAACTGTTACTGAAAAAAAAAAACGCAAATCAGCCTTTAGTTACTAATTGGTAATAACAAGAGTTATACAAATTTATATAATAGTCTGACCAATTGGAATTTTAAAAAAAGATATTTTGTTGTCAGCTAAATGTGTATCGCTGGCAATCATTTTTAGAAGTATCAGTTTGAAATTCTAGGGAGGAACTTGTGAGTTCCGACACCCTTAATTGCGGAGAATACACTCTCTGCTGGCTTCAAGCATGCACATGTATGATCTACATGGTATATTCTCTAAGCCCACTGTACTATAATTAACTGATAATGAATACAGCTGTTTGTACATTAGCCACTCCTACATTACATTTTTCCTGACAGAAATTGATGGACCTTTAAAAATAGTAACAATTCAAACACAACTAAATGAACTAATATGTAATTTCAAAGACAAAATAACAATATCTAATGTATAATTAGGAAAAGTTATTGGTAATTTTATATCGATAAATCGAAAAAGCAATTTAGAAGAAAACAAACATAATATCATAGACAATGTTAGAATGATATTTATTTAGTTCAAAGTATTGTTTATATGCAAGTATACATCTATTACAAACGTCCATAATTCAAAAACATAATATATCTGTGATAATATTTCAGATGGAAGATTTATAATTATATATAATACTCATCATAAATAAAAACTACACTTATGATTGGAAGAAAAATAAACTACTTTTTGATAACATAGGCACTCTTTAGGTGAGTAACCAAATGTGTTCCGAGTCCATAGTACGACATATGTTGTTATCTATTGTATTTCTAAATGCCTACTTGACACCAATAATGAGAGCTTAAATAATATATTGTATATTTTTCATTGTTGTAAATTCCTAACATGAAACAGGTATATACATATGTGTGTCCATTTATGTATAATATATAAGTGTAAATACATATACATGTACGCAGCAATTTAATATTCAGTTTCATTAGTACAATAACGTGTTAAAACTTCACAACTATGTATATCCGACTTTATGACACATCCGGTTTATGGAAATGTCAATGCCAATACCAAGTAATCTAGCGCTCCTACTCATCAAACAAAATGATCAACAAATACGACATACATAGTTTAGTACAAAGAGTAAACAGTATAGATTAGGTGTGTATAAACATGTCGATATTTATGAAACAGTTATCATTGTAACCATTGTAATATAATACCATGTTAATACTTTAAATCTTAGGAAGAGATAGCGATACGCATTGTTTAAAATGCACACACAATAATTGTGCTGACATTGACATATATATTACACAATTTTTACTGTACTCTCTACGCGCTGTTCAATTTATCTTTTAATACTGTCTGTTCTGAGTTTGAACGCGAAAAATATCAAATTTGTTAAAGTTTTAGACCGCCCCTTCGTCGCTATAAAAAAAAACTGATAACGTATTAATGTATTGCACTCTTAAGTCACTGTATATAACAAGCAAGTCATAATAGAATGATACTTATTTTCAATGGTTTGCATATCACAATGTAAACATATTATGTATTACTTTGTCTACCAATTTCTACCAAGATTTTAGCAGAGCATCTAAATTTAAACAACAATGACATTCTGAGTTCGGTGCCAAATTATAGTACACCAATTTTCCAGTTTTCTACCAATGGCATAGTAAATCTGACGATATGACCATTCCCAGACTCAGCCGCACTACCACGCCATTCCTGCTTAGAACAAGCAATATTTGCCTGGGCGTATAAACAAAAAAAAGCATCAACACCATGATTTAACAAAGCATATCAAAACCCATATTCATATATTATACTTTTTATTAGATATTTGTAGCCCAAGTTATACGTCTATCTTAACCCAACAGTATTTACATTTTAGAACATTTGTATGGATGTTTTATTCTATTCAAATACATAGATTTTCAACATAAATAGGTATATACGACATCGATCTCTAACAAGCATATGGAGTACATTAGTTCGGAGGTTAAAATGATATCTACAAGATTAATTATGTACAGATTCAATTAATTTTAAATATCCATATCCATTTATATCTGATGCATAAAGTAAGATTGATTCAATCATAGTTTCGCACAGTTTTAATAATGATTTTTCTTTCAAAAGAAGCAACATATTGTATTTTAATAATTGATATGATTGCTTTCTTCGTCCAGATCAATTAAAGAAATATGATGATCAGTATTAACCAATACATTTATGGATGTATACTTTTTCTAGTACCATCACATTATCAGTGTCCGTCCATTTCTGAAACAAAATGTCCTAAATTAAATTCCTGTTCTAACGCAGAATGAAGAAATGTTTTTGCATTCTTATTTATAATAACTACAATGAAGTATTTTTTAAAAAAAAATTACAACATGTACACTATATAAAAAGTATATGTAACAAAAATGCATATTGAATTCACATATTACGGTATTGTGATACACGTAAGATGTTTGATCTTGAACAGTAAATAATAATGAGATATACACTCAGACATTGGCATATGTGCTGCTGTCCTGTATGTGCCGGAGAACAGCTTCGTGACAAAACTTGTATTGTTCCTGCAATATATAAAACACGGATAGTACGTTCATTGTAAACATATTGAAACATAAACACAAAGTAATCCTATATGAGCAGGGATATTTATAAAATAACACATATTTTTACAGTCATTCTATATATAATATTCAATATGTTGATGGAGGAAAACCACAGACTAATTTTAGTATAACTATCGTCCCAAGCATAAACTTTCTAGCAAACATTATCAAATAATGTTTTCGGGACCAATATAGGTTCGAATCCGCAATCGGAGCAAAGAAAGGTAAGTGCCCATACCACAGAGGTTAAAATCACTTGGACAAGGACGTTACTAACCATAGGTCAGTTCGGTAATGACGATACTTTTTATACTATCCAACATTAATTACATTGAAGCTACATAACATGTACATACCGTCTAGTACAACAATCCAATTATCTTATATTTCAAACACAAACAATTGCCAATACAATGGTGCCAACGAGTTCAATTGCTTAAACAATGGTTCCAATCGGTTCAATCGGTATTAGGATTACATGGTGGAACCATATCCTTAGTTAAAAGTGTAGCCATTAATTTGAATCCCAACATTTCGTGCTGTAACATTTTTAACTTGGATTCCAGTTAAACAATTATAACAATAGTAGAAACCCGCCATACTGTTACGCTAGAGCATTCCCTTGTGTATGTGGTTCCAGTACACATTATACCTTGATGTAAAGCAATATGTAGCATATGTGACATTGTTGTCAGTAAAATGACTTTATAACACAAATTACATACAAAGTTTGGTATGATCAGTTGACAAATATGTCTCAAGTTTCTGATGACAGGTGGAATTGCGACTTCATGTTCAATCCTCATTCTCTCCAAAATGTTCATCAGAACAACAAACATTCCACTTCTCTCGGCTCCGTTCCTGAATAAAATGTGTACAAAAATGAGTACTTTTATTTTTTTCATTGCAGTTATCAATGTTATGTAATGTAATTATTTTTAGAATTATACATTCATCTCGTATTAATTGAAAACGGTATTGAACAAAGCGGCGTACCAATCATAATATAGTTATTTATATTCGGTCAATATTATTTTAGCAGTTCTTGTTATGATTAATATATAATAAATTACAAATGCATACTTTAATTTAAGTGTATAATGCATATTTTTAGTTAGTCAGTTATAATGCAATGCGACTGATCTTTCAGTGCTGCATTTCGGACAATACCGTAGCTAGTGTTTGGGACAAGAACGTAGCTGAGATGTAGATATTCTTTGGACAAGAACGTACATGTATTTGAGATGTAACAAGATTTGCTTACAAACATTGAACTAGTATGGGTTTGTCATCTGATTGTCGTTGTTGCTCTGTTACTTCCTGTATGAGACTAAGTATGGCTTCCTGGTCACGTGGTACTGTTTCGACACGTGACCATTTTGAGAATAACAACTGCTTTATCTTCAGCTCCTGTTCCTGTAATAAAATAATAAAATAAAACAGTGACTAATGATAGTTTTAGTTATTTACTGTTGTTTTTTTATTATATTTGCCAACTTTCAATTATTTACTAGAATATACCCTTCATTTGTTAGACATATATAACTAGTACATTATATAAAATTAATTTTACGAAATATGTATGTAAATGTTGCTAGCAAAGTCAAATTCTTATACATACTGTTGTGTATTAACAAAACATATTAATTTTGTACTATGGCACTTGTATGATTTATGTTAAAGACGTGTCAGTAGATCAGGTCTTGTTTTCTTTGTAAAATGTTAATGTGTTTGGGAGTCAGTTGGTCAGCTCTGGACAGTGTCCAAATAAAGAAAGCGCTGACAACATACTGTGATTAGAATTGTAGACTTGCTATTATTTATACAATATGCTGGGGGTATGCTGGTTGTCGGAGTGCAAGCAGTTAGAAAACTGATTTTAACCGAACAATATGTAAAAGTATTGCCTTTCTATATAATAAAAGTGTGAAATAAATAGTTAAAAACAAAATAACCTATTTTGAGTAATATTCCCCAAATAAAACAATACTAATCAAAAAATAAACTAGTATTTCTCTCCCAGTTCCGGATATTGTTTTCACATTCAGATCAATTTGATCTTTTGTAGACAATTGTGTAAGGTATTGCATTCAATTTGGTAATAATTTGAAATCGTGAGATATGAGTTTTAAGAAAAGCATATACCTTTATTTACAGAAAACTGTATACGTCCTAGAGTAACGTTCGTTTTTTGTGCTCAGTATATATTCGCCTTCGGAGTTCTAACAAATTTTAATATAATAATCAATTAGCCATTATTTTGTGTGAGTATTCTTACTATTAATTACCTCCATTTGCATTCTGTAACTTCTTAACGTATAATTTCTTCTTGTTTCCTCTGACATCAGTTTCATATGGAAATGTCCAATAGTCAAACTTCCGTGGCTTGGCAAATACATGCCGATCTAGATAAAGTAATCTCACTCATTTTATTTCTCAAAATTTAAACGAATATAGCATATTGGCTTTATAAACATCTTATTAAAAGCAAATACAGAAATTTGCAAAAGTAAGAAGAGTATTTATCATATACTAGCTGGGTGCGATTAGCTCAGTCGTCAGCGCGTCTGACTATCAATCCAGGGGTCGTGCGTTCGAATCCCCGCATAGCAACAGTCTCCCTGATGGTTGAAATACGACATTGCGTCTCTTTATCATTTCTTGCGTAGATGAGGTGTGCTCGATTACTGGTTAACCTCCCAGGATCCCAGGAAACAGTGGTTAGGTTAACTGATCGTCTGTTAACCCTGAATGCATAAAAATGACGCTAAATATTTAATAAATCAATCAATTATCATATACTATTAATCATTCAAAAATACAACAGCCACAGCCACAAAAGCAGTATGGGCACTTATGATATAAGCAATAATTAAAATAACAGGGTAACTACGTTGAAACTGTCAGTGGTAAATCACGTTAATGAAGACGCTAACGTTGTATACCGGTAACCAAACCTCGTTCTTCCCCCCACATCTTCATGTGCAAGAGAATTCTCTTACAGATACAGCAGCATGCAAAAGAACTGATGTTGCAATTAAGACTATTGATATGCAGATATTTAGATATATTTCAACATGATCTGTTTTTTATCAATGGAGTTCCTCCGTGACCGAGTGGTCTAAGGTACCGTCTCAATATCATTAACTGCTCGCGGCTTAGGTAGATGGTCCGATTCTTGCTCGATCCGAACAATTTATCTGAGAACGCTTGTCAGTCATCTGCGGAAGGACGGTTTTTCAATTCATGTTCTGAGTTATTTATTCGCCAGTATAACTGGATATGCAATTTATAACCTTGTTCATGTACAAGTATGTGATGGAAATTGCATTAAATCCCCGGTTATAAACAAATATGAACAATAATAATTTCATGAGCATTGAAAATATAATTTTGTTAATATTTTCTGATCACACGTATTTTTTGCATTCACTAAGAGTCGATAATGAAAACCTACGCTTACCTTAATTAAATCATTCATTTTATAGGTTGTCGATTAATGGATATATTATTTAACCTGTCAATGTCATTCACCAATAAACACATTAATATGAGTGTTATTGCAGTAATCATAACATTATATTGTTTTATTTGTTTTGTTACGTTACTTATAAACATTAATATAGAGTAATTAATAGAGCTCTATTAATATTAGAGCGGTTAATGTTCATGCTTTACATTTCATTTTTATTCGACAAATTTCATTTATCTACTTAAATATCATTTTACATTATCACCTTTTCCGTTCCATTATCAGCAAATGTGACGACCACGCGTATATCTCGCTCAAAAACAAGCCTGCAGCAGTCCACCGCCGTGTGCTCCAGTGGTGCTTGTGTGAGTATGTAGCCACGTAGCTGCCGGTAACTCTGCACATAACATTTGACAGATACAAACTAAATATATCAATAACACATCAATCACAAACTGGATAATAAATATATGATAAAACATATTATTTTCTGATGCGGCCCGTTGCTCACCCAGCAGCTAGTTACAATGTAAATTGAGGGGCACCGAATGCCTAACGTCTGACGTCTAGCAATGTTAGCTTTTGGGAAGTAACTGTGTACTAGATAAAGGTGTCTCATAATCCCATAATGATAACAAACACATATACTTATACTTATACTTATTTTTATAATTAATATTAGATGTATATTTAGAGTCGAACAGAGCTGTACATCAAATGACATAAAAGGAAACAGATGATTTTTACATGATAAAATAAAATCATTACACATCATTTGACATTGTAAAATATAATATAAGACGTACATAAAAGTACATATAGGTAAGTCTATACTGTAGCATATAGTATTAAAAGAATAGTAAAAAAATGAAGACAAAATCGATACTCTCTAAATATTCAGTTTAGTAATACAAAGATTTTATGTATATTCAACCTTTATCCGGATGATGTGCCCACAAAGCAACATGAGTGACGTATGGATTTATTTTGACGTTTAAAGAATTAAGCAAGACATCAAACACATATTTAATTGAAATTTCAGACTTACCGGCACATAAACAGCATTGATATAATCGGATCTCCCAGGTACGTGTGCCGATAGAAAAGTCCGATGTCCATCAGCTTTTTAATAGATGTTTATAATATGTATGGTGAGTTACATCTACTACAATTGTATTTATACATACATTATCACTTATTCCATTTAACATTGCTGCGTATTCATGGATTCCCAACTATCTAAGATTCGTTGAAAAAACAACGTAAACAATCCATTACGTTATAATATAAAATAAATACTATCTATGTAGAGATGCTATTGAAAAAAATAAAATATTAATTAAATACAGTATTCTCAAGAAAAATAACACGTTTATTCCACATGACGACACTGTTAACCATGGTCAAATCAAACTTACACGCCAATATGTTGTTGCATCTATTTCTGTTCTTATTCTCCGGTAGTTTGGCCGTATTGTTTACATTTGTAACGTCATCCGAATGCTCTTTGTCATCACTACTTTCTTTTGAGAGATGGGTGAAATCTTCTTGAATCAGCTTTAAAAGACGATGTTTATTTTTCTGTTTATGCATAAACGGGGATGTATGTAGAACATTTCAATATTGAGGGTGAAGACCAGTGAGGCATGTGCAGGTAATATGTATGAGTACATGTACTTGTAGCTGAGTGAGTGAGTGAGTGAGTGAGTGAGTGAGTGAGTGATATAATGAGTGAGTGAATTGTTTTTAGGCAGGCAGTATTTTGTTATAGTAAAGTTGTTTAACATTCCATCACAACACAAAACAGGTAATTGAATAAAATATTATATAAGTTCAATATACTGTAGGTGATCGTAAAAACCGACAATGGTGTAACAAAGTTAGCATATTTACCCATAAAAATGACTACACACAACCCTTTAACGTCCACAGTACTCTTCATGTACAGATAATTAATTGTAAATGCATAAATTATAGTGAACCCTTTTTTTGTATGTAGACTGGTTATATCTGGTCGGTTGTATTAAATGTTGTTTTTGTATCATACAGGAAGATGTTACATCAAGGTTTGGGAAAAAAATAGCTTGTTGAAGTAAAGAGACTATGTTGAGTACAAGATGAGGCGAGAATGATAGCATGCAGCTGATGTTCAAGAATTGCTGTGAAGGTCGATGAGTGATACATTGTTAATATTGTTCCTTTTTTTGTCTGGTATTCAGCATCGCATAAACCCAGTGTCTTTCGCGATGATACAATATTGATATGAAAATACGAAAAAACATATTGAATTATTTGATATAATTTCTGCATAGTAAAAACAATTTCCTCCTCCTTTTTTGGTTATGGTGATAAATGGAACTATCATTGGTATAATGTCGAATCATTATCTATAAGATAATGATGTGTAAAGACGATGCCTAATACAATAATCTTCAGTATGTATTCATTTTATGATGGACTTTAATTTCAAACTTGCCAGTTCGTTAAGTATGAAACAATCAGGCGTGAAATAGATTATATAAACTAGATTTGATAATATAGTATAGCATTTATTTTATAAAAAACAATAATAAACATTTATACGGGAGTTCAGAAGTGTTACAATGTCTAACATTTCAGGATAAACCTCTTGTGTCATTGCAGTTTAGGCTGCTTAAAAAGATGATTAATCCATATATTGTAACATGTATGCATTGTATTTTTCTTGTTTTAAAGCTATCGTTCTCAAACTTTTAAATCTAAATATCTCTCTGATTTGTTAGTATATTACATTTCATAAACTTATACTGGTGTATTTGTTCTTTGTGACAACAATAGTTTTACAAGATGACAACATACACATTGTTGCAAATGGTCATTAGTAAAACTGTATGAGGAAATTTTATCAGAAGTAAAAAAACAGTATCAAACACGTAGAACTAAATCATACTTCAAACTGGGACATAAGATTCGTCACGCCTGCCTGCTCGTTAACTTGTAGCAATTCTTTATATTCGTTTTCAAACTCGGATATAGGTATTGCCCGGCTGGGTAAAATCAGGGCCTCATAGACAACCTCGTGTAGATATCGGTATTGGTCCTGTTGTAGACAAAAGTAAATCATGGTTACTTGGTCCAAATTTAAATTTTCGCCAATTTCAACACATGATATGTTAAGTATTGCATGACTGTGCTATTATATTATTAGAGAAAGACCTCAAAATAATATGAGTAGAACCTTTCTCAAATTAATTAATTAAGTACTCTGTGTTATTATTCATTTATTTCATCTAGCTAGATTATATGATTATATTTGTTCAATTCAACGTTGTTATATAATTCCGATTGATGACAATGCTCTAACAAACGATTGTAGTAAATTGTTAATTTAACATTCTTACAAAAATAAACATGTTTATCGTGTTTATCATTAAATATTAAATTCTATCATACCAGAGTTTGGACCATGCTGACACGTTGCTGTCTTAGTTCCTGTACACACTGATACACGTTCACATACTCGAGTTGTCTACCCTGATCATACAGGATATCAAGGGCGATAAATGTCCCTGTTCTTCCTACTCCGGCACTAGAGAGAGAGTGTAATGTTTTTATAGTATTATATGAAATTGTGTATATGTGTAACGTTAATGTTCTTTCATCAGCACATGATTTAAAAATAACTGCACCTGAAGCGAACGCTAACCATATGCCATTAAACAATAAACAATTATTAAAGTCCGTATCAATATCCACATTGTATAATCACACGCAATAGTCAGTATAGTACTATCGTTCTGTTTATTTCCTTTAAAATAAAATATGCCGATTGATCTTACGCGAGAGTTACTATAGCCCCCTCTCTCTGGCCGCGTGGCGTTTTTTGTCCAGGTAAATACAATGTAATACAATGTGGTGTTTACTTAATGACCGTTAGTTTGTCTAAACAAAAAGGCCGCATGACAACAAATATCGATTGCTGATTGGTTGATTGACAGTTTGCGTCAACTCAATTGTATTCTAGGTAGTAAAACGGTACTCGTTACAAGCCCGTTTTAACGAGACGATATTACAAGAATTTTGCTAAAAGTCTTACGGCATTATTATTAAGAAACATAAACACGATAAGAGAAGAGAAATATCAATGTACTTGATGTTTAAATGCTTACCGACAGAACTGTTATGGCGATGATTATACGATTTAATACAATGAGTGAATCACACGAATGTGTCATTAAAACTACGAATAAGAAAAAAAAAACATTGATGTTTACTTAATGGTATAACTATGGATACTATACGTACCTGCAATGGACAAGCCAAGGGTGGGCAGACTCATTGTCATTTATACGAACTTTTGTCCAGAACTGTACTAGGCCTGTGTGTCCACTTGGTATACTTTTGTCGGACCATGCCGTGAATTGATACTGAGTTATCGTTCTCTGTTTGTTCTGTGATACCTATAAGATATTTGAAGACAATTTTCTTTCCCTGTTCACCATCCTTATTTTTTCACAAAATAAATTTGCATATATCTGAATGCTAACGGCTCTTGATGCAGAATGTGTTCGATATTGTTAATTACTTATGGACCAATAAGTTGTCATCAATGGTTGAATACTTCAAGAGATACTAAATTTATAATCATGTGAACTATTTATTATGATGATACTACTCTATGAAAGAACATAACATATATAGTATGCTTTTCTGAATTTGCATTTAAAAGGTAGGGCAAACATTAAAGTATTACATTAAAAAAGTGTTTGCTGTATACTCTTTGTGCTTATGCTGTATTTGTCGAAACTTGTACAAAAACAATGCTCTTTCTGATAAGTCTAGTATCAATTAGACTTAGTGTCAATAGTATTTAAATTATAAAACAAAACATTTACAAGGTATACACCGTGGTGTGTTTATCATCTATTAAAACGGTTTCTTTTCCCAAACAAGTTAGATGACAAATAACGTCATTTTAGAGGCTATTTGAATTACAGAGTGACTCTTTAAGTTTCGGTTGCCCTCCATCATCTTGTTTGTAAATACTCATCAAACAACTAAAATAGTCTGTGTATTGTTTCAAATACTATTTATGAACATTGATCATATCGAATTAAAACTGATTAAAGTTTACTACTAATATGGAGATTTTTTAATTTATATTTTTTTGTCCACATGTTTTATAAATAAAGTGAACGTGTCGATAACCTTTTCAATCAACTTCCTTAAGTTGAGTTATTGACAACCCTACCATACAAATTGCATAATTAAGAGTTTAAGAAATTGTTATACAAATAATATTAACTTACATGCACATAAATAACGGCAATACAATCATACCTTTCCTTATTTTCCAATGCATAATAGATAAATATACCATTATGTCTACATGTCGAATATTTTGTCACCAGCTACCTACATAGGCTATTTCGTACCACTCACCGACTTAACGACAAATGTTCTGACGGTGAACTCCGCCATTATTTCCTCAGAGTCGACTGTTACTGATAGGGAGCCATAACTTGCCGGCTCGTTGCTGTCCCAATACTGTTTACATTTCTCCTAAATAGTTTATATTGAATAATATAAAATATATGTGACTGTCATTTTTAAAACTAATGTGCTAACACTCATAATACAATAATGTATAATGTTAATTACATATAATGTTACAGTCAAACCTGTATTTAGCAACGAGTCTAGTGATTGTTTGACAAGTTGTTGCTATATACATGATAATTTGCTCTGAAAACATGGAAATGGGAAATAACAAAGGTGGCATTTTAATACAATTTGCTGCATAATTATTTTGGTATTTATATTATTGTAAATGAATTTACTTAAAATGTTAATGGCAAATGGCGTTACAAATGATCTACTAATTAACAATATATTTTTCCTGATATTATCTGTTGTAAATTTGTTATTATCACGATGTATTTATGTACAGTTCTGAAATAAAATACCTGTTCTATTCTGTTCTTAATATTGATGACTGCTTACACATGTTTCAATGTGTATATTGACTCCCAGTTGAGTGATACCAAGGAAGACTTCGAGCGTCATTTGTCTAAGTTGTAAGATCTTATTTTACAATCGAAGTAGAATTGATGAGTTTAAACTAAGTTTAAATTAAACTAATACTCACAGTTAGTTTTTTACTTCAATTGTGAAACAAGTTATTACAACTTACACAAACACACGATCGAATTCTCCCTGTATAGAACCAGTACCAGGCATATGCGAGAAATGTGTCGTGCTAAAGGACAACCCACATAGCCGTGACGTACCACGCGCCTCGTAGCTATCATTACCAATCAAAGACGCATTTCATGTGCACGTTAAAGCTTTGCAATAAATCAATATATTTGAATAATCAAATACAGTTGAAATACCTTTTCGTTTTCCATTACGTTCGTTAACATGACAATTTTGGTAACATTCTTCTCCCAAATCATCCTCCAAAAATCCTCAATGTTAGCTTTTATTGTACCTATGATCCAAAAAAAATAAATATATTTTTTTGTTTGAAATAGATATATGGAAAGGAACTATATATTGTAGTTATTTAAACAATTTAGAAAGTAATAACTCTTATTCGACCTATTATTTTATGATATACTATTAAAAGATATTCAGCTAGTTGATTTAATATTCCAAAATAGAGCAATTATACTAAGAGTATGACTTGATTTGTTTCCATTCGAAGGAATACATGATATTCGAGTTATCTATTAAGTAGAATGCAATATAAGTGCATGTTGTCTTATAATGCACTGTCTGATATAATTGTTGCAGTTGTTTTAATTATATTTCAATATATTATTCGAAGACGTTACCTTGCGCAGCAATGTAAGCTTTCTTCATAGTATGTCCCTAAACATAAAACGACACAATTGTAAATGTAAAGCTTGGCAATATGATAGATAGTTTTATATTAATGGTAACACGACGCCATTACGACACTGGCACGTTCAACTGCTGAAACAAACGTTGTATCTAGGGTAATAAAATAAAGGTTTGGTAGCTTTAACTCAGACAATTATGTTGACATTACCATAGTAAAAAGCAATTAAAGACACCTATTTAAACCAACAAGAATTGTTATAGCTTTTGTAGTGAAGGATTTATGCATATTAATCGTGTCGAAAATTGAGGCCGTTGTTGTCAACGCAAACCATGCACATTTTGACAATTCCAGCATTCCACAGGTAACATTGAAATGAGTATCTAACATCGCAAACCCAGCGGCTTCCAATCGATCTTACAGCTGGAATACAAATGGGTAACCTTGAAAATAAACCAGTGCATCATGCGTATGCTACAGTCTAAGCATCGGAATTAACTGTTTGTATATGTGTTTTTCATGCCAAGGACAGGTAACTCATGCATTTATGACCTGACTGAGTTGTACAAATACCTTATTACATATGTTACGCATGTGTTAATTTTATGGGACAGACGTTATGAATCAAACGAAAACGTTGAATTATGCCTGCACTTTCTTTAAACATTTAGAGACAATAAATACGACAGTAAGAACAGTAAGACACATTAAATCTGGATATGTTGTAATAGTTAATTAGATTATATGTTTACCATAAAGAAAACATAACATTAAATACAAAAGTAGTTAATTATAATTTTCTTTATAATTTGGAGGAATGTACCTCACATTATATACCATAACATTTTCAACTCAAAATTATAACGTATCATTTACCTTTATAAAAGCAGCGTTTATGTAATCAGAATCCATTTGGCCAGGTAACTTCTGCAAGGCAACTCTCGAATGATCGTCTGGAAGAATGAACACATTGAATCGATTTAAGAACGTAAATCATTTATTTAGTACCATTAATTAACCCTAATTTTTAATACAATCATATAGTTGATCAGATGGATTCGTGATGAGCATGTTCCAAGTTAAGTTCTACTTTATCATTTATCTTCTCAACGGTATTTTAATATGAATGCTTACGTTTCTGCATTTTGTTATCAGATTGAATTAAACCCTAGTACGAAATTCCATATTTCGGGAAATATAATTATGTTGTTTGCATTCATATAGCTTTACATTGGCATTTTTCAGTTAAACGTACTTATAACACTTACATGCATACAATTCCCTATATCGATTCTTAGGTCTGTTTTTATGTTTTAGCGCCACGGTTGTTGGATGAATAAGACCTTTAGGTAGTGACTGTAATGAATGCAATATGGCAAGAAGACACTCGCATAATATACATGACATATACGGCATAGTATAGCTCGATTATGATTGCTCATAAACAAATACAGCATAACAAACATACAGATATGAAGATAAATAGATGGTGATATAGACGAACAAAATTATATACGAGAAGTAATTTTGACTCAATTTAAAAACATATAAAATGCATTTTCATCAAAAGTAAACATAAAACCGACAGATATGGAAAACGAAAAAAGTAATCAAATATAAAGTAAGAAATAAATGTAACTGCCAAACGCTTACTTACATTGAACTGTTGATTGAAAATGTCGTCTTGTGTAGTCTTACCGCCGATATATTTCCTCAGATTTGTCAGCCATATTGCACCCTTTGGAAATTCACTTTGTACGGATGTATTGTAATACACGCCATCATCGTCAGATACAACAGTACCATCCTCTAATTGGGAAGTTGACATGCGCACTGGTTTGCGATTATCAGAGTCTGCCAAAATGATATATAACAGTACCTTTACGTATGACATAATGATTAAGTCAAACCCAGATACCAAAGTTAATTAAAATAAAACACAAAAAGTCACGATAGCATCGATGTGTTATAAAAACACATATTACATTAATATGCACTGTTTCAAATGCAATTTTCCTGTATTGCATCTAATGGATTGCATTGATCAAATGCAAAATGAAATTTGATACTTCACAACAAATTGTATAGGTTAAGAGAAATATTGTTTTAAACAGTGTAATATGATAGTACCTTTAGCATCGTGAAGAGATGTAAACATGCCTGAGTTGATGTAAATAGCATCTGTTTGAGGTTGGTTATATCTGATTGGTTCATTTGTATAATTGTTATCGTTGGAGCTCCCAGGAAACACGCATGTCGGGTTTTCAAAATGAATTGTCATTTGGTTTTGATTTCTGTAATAGATGTATGTTAATATGATTGTATTAAGGACACATAGACACATAATTTCTCTGTACTTCATCGTACGCAAACTAACGAAGGAGAATGGTCAAGATTGTCTGAAAGATAAAAGGTCACAAGTTATTATGTTTAACTACACAGTACTGAGAGTAGATGTGTCTTAACATTGCTCTTGACAAACTTATGGAATTTTAAATATAAGCTATAGGGAAACACAATGCAACTTGTACATTTCACGGTATATCAATTAGCACCCAGTTACCGTTTACCTTATATCTCTATATTTTTAGATATAATACTTGTACACGTGCAAAGTATCTTACAGAGAGAGAGTTTATAGAACAGTTTTATTACCCATTTGTACGTCGGCGATGACTAAAGAACAACAGTATTACCAGAACCACAGCAATAGCAATTATGGCGGGGACTATACCACCCACTATTACTTCCATCGGGGTAGCTTGTTCTGTTAAAAACTCTGTAATAAATTATGGTAAACACATCTTTATACATATGCTCAGTCAGTCGAGAAAGTAATCCGGGTGCTTTGGAAATTACTTTTATTACGTTATAGCCATTTTAACACATGTCAGGTAACATATCGTATATAGCATCCAATTCTAATAGTTAAAGCATACTTGTGTATCCCTTAATTTTAAAAAGATCGCTTTTAAGAACATGTTTTATTTTTAATATATATATATATATATATATAGATCTGTTCTTTGATATACGTTGATAACTGATAATTGTTGTATGATTGGTGTACTATATAATAGATCAAATGAATCAATGTGTTGGAAAATAAAAGTATTAACTTTATATCTATACAAACTTTTCTAACTTTCCAGAGTTAAAAACAAACAAGACGAAATATATAGTACAGTTATTGGTTTATAATCATGACTTTCCCATTGTTGGCTTGGGTGGCATGATATCTAATAAAACCGTTTTCAATAATTTGCCATTATATTAGATATACCTGAAGTACAGGTATCTCCTCCCCCAAACCCGTCAGCACATCCAAGTTTACATGTTCCATTTGATTTTCTACATTTAGTTACTCCGCCGTTACACTGTCCGCATGCCCCTGTACAATTAATGCCATGTGTACCATCCTGACATTCTGCAATGATACAAAATGGTATCGACCCACAAACAATATTGAGCAAATATGTTTGTTCTGTGTTATTTAATAAAAAGACTAGTACAACATAATCCGTATTAATCAATAGGATGATGGCATTAATACAAATATTGTCTTTTTTTCACGTATGTTGACTAGCGCCTAATATTGGATTAAAATAAAACTTGTCAAACTGTATAAAGAACATAGATTTAACAATTCTGAACAGAAACTTTAATTTTGATTAATAAAATGAAGAACGTTTACATCGTTCATATGTGAGAACTAGGATCATTTTCCAAATTGTCAACATACTCGCACTGTGGTAATGGAATTAGCATTCTCACCATCAATACAGTAGAGTGAATGGTTGAACCCGGGTTGACATCCAACAATGCATACACCAGATGATATGTGACACGGACCAGTCAAACAATGGCCACATTCTTTGCTGCAATTGTCACCCCATGTCCCGTTAGTGCATGCTGCAAAAACGTCACTTTTTATTAATTACGAAATAAACCTGATCAGCTCATATTGTAGATTGCCGACCAAAAATTACAAATAATACAATCAATGTCAATTTCCAAGATTAACATGTACACAGCATTGGCATCAGGAACATCAGGTTCATAAACACAAAATATGTCTTACTCATATGTGTTCATGTTCTATCATATTTTTAAAAGAAATACGTATATAGCATGAGCTGATTATCATGGTGGGCAACCACACTTTTGTGGTGTTTAAGTAAATACAAAGTTCGTACATAGATCTTATTGTGTTTTATACAGCAATGTCTATAACCAATCAACTGACCAGTGTGTAATGTTACACTTTGTCAAATAAACACATTAAAGCACCTTTATGTATATGATCTTTCATCTGATTAAACAAAATGTCTCTCTTAAAATACTCAACATTGACAGGCGATCAAATAGTATGAGAAACAACGATTACCTTGTTCACATGTATGACCAATCCATCCAGTCTTACAATTACATGTACCGTCAGATTTATTACAGACAGTTTGGTTTTCGCAGTGGTTACTACATGATTCCGTGCAGTCCATTCCATACAATCCAGGACCGCATTCTAAATGTATCAGGTATGAGTTTCATTTAGTGTTTAATGTCATAACTATAAATTTAATTCGTGTTTTATGTAGTTTTTCTAGTTTATGAGACACAATTTTGTATCAATATTTTGAAATATTAATGACTGTATTAACATGCAAAATATATTTCAACATCGTGATAGAACGCTGTTTATATAGTATACATTTAGCATTGTTAATGGATGCCTTGCTTGTAAATTATTTTATACATGTTAGTATTAAATGCTTTTCCAATAAGAATAATGTAGTTTCAAACCAGTGTGCGATAAACAGTGCGATAATACATAATACAAGGCATACATACCAACGGTACAGTGTGAAGAATTTGTATAACCGGGTAGACATCCACCAGAACATTCACCTGAGAAAGTGTCGCATGAGCCAGTCAAACAATGACCACATTCACTGCTGCAATTGTCGCCCCAAGTTCCGTTAGTACATACTGAAACAATATTTCTGTGAATTGATGTTAGCCTCTTGAGGAATTTAGCTATCAAACGATACTTTCAGCTAAAGATAATATTAAATTCGAAAATATATACATCAAAAACTTTCAAGTCCAAGATTGTATTATTTTACTTAGATATAAAAGAATATTTTTAAATCACTTTTATGTTATTTTTTCAATAATATATACTCTTATTATGTGAAATAAAAGAATGAACACAATTCACATTTCAACAAGAAGGCAAAACTAGGTTAAATCAATCACCGATTACCGTGTTTACACGCAATTTATCAACTTATCTTACGATTACATTTACTCTTACACTGTAGTTTTATTGCAGGCAGTTTAATATTTGCAGTTATTACTTCTAATTATCGCTGTTCATTCTATAGAAACAAGTATCACATTATCTATTTACATGAATATTAAAGCATTTATTTCATACATGCATTACCTTATATGGCATTCATGATGTGTATTGATATGCCATTTTTAGGAAATATTATTCCGTCTGACATTTTGAAAGCAACCAAGTGTGTATAAATACTGTATTAAGTTTATAATTTTGAAGCATGAGACGTGTTTATATATCATTTAAAGACAAACGTTGATGCCTTTCGCTTATATTATTTTATAGCTGAGTGTATAATTTTAAAATGAAACGTGCCGAACAATAATCTACACAGATTGAAACTTTATGATGGATATTCTGTTAGCATACACACCATCGGTACAACTGGAAGCATTTGTATATCCGGGCAGACATCCAGTAAAACATTCACCAGAGAACCTGTCACATGTGTAAATCAAACAATGACCACATTCCCTGCTGCAATTGTCGCCCCAAGTTCCATTAATACATGCTGCAAATGGATGCCTTCTTATTAAATGTTTTGTTTTCTAAGCAAACTTACTTGTTCTCATTTTGATGACTGGAAATGAGCTAATTACATTAGTTTTATGATATTCGTTTAATTTATGTTCGAAAAGACACGTAATTCAATCGTTTTCAGATTTCCACATTAGCATTTCATATTATTATACATTGATTGACTGAATATTTAGCGTCATTTTATGCCATCAAGGGCTAACAGACGATATTATTATACAACACACAGGTTGATATGTATATGCTATATAAAAAATGCCAACGATGTCATTATATAAATCATAACACATTGTTTATTAATAACGCACTACAAAGATGTTAATTAACCAACGATTACCTTGTTCACATGTAGAACTTATCCACCCTGTTTTACACGAGCATGTACCATCAGATTTATTGCAAACAGTTTGGTTTTCGCAGTTAACACTGCAAGAGCCTTCGCAGTTAATTCCATAGAAACCATCAACACATTCTACAATTAAAACACACATCATTGGTTTTATATAATAAAGTAATGTGCATTTTATTTTATTAGTGTGGTTATTTTTATATTTTATATGAATTTTGAATGTTTTAAACTTAATTACTATTATACTAAATGAATAGAATAATTTCACGAAATCAATACATTTATATCTTGATTGGTGCTTATACAGTAGATAGTAAACTAAACCTCGTTAATGTACTCGCATTGACAGGGATCTGTCAGACAATGACTACATTCCCCGTTGCAATTATCACCTCAGGTTCCGTTAATACATGCTGCAAATGGATGACGTTGGATTGAAATATTTTGTTATCTAAGCAAACACATTTGTTATCATATAGATAATTGGAAATAATCTAATTACATTTAATGTATATATATCTTTATTTAAGTCTCATCTATGTACAAACATATAAATAAAACATACAGTAACACATACAACGTACATAGCCATTCAATATTATAATTACAAGAGACTATCGCTATAAAATTAATTGACTTAAAATATATAGATCTATCACAGATTATTCATGCATTATTTTAGAAAAAGATGTATACTATATAGCATTATACACTGTAAGAATTGAGACACCGGCGCTAATCTTGGCTCTAGACCTAAAAGTGGGTTAAAATAACTTTTGTTAAATCGTGAAAGGAAAAATAAATGCAAATGCATCGCTATATAGTCAAAAGCTTTTTTAAAAAATATTTTAAAAGATCAGTTTTCACCCCAGATCAGATCTGGAATGACTTCTCAACATAATATAAAATTAATTTGTTTTACTTTTTAAGATATATTACATTATTTATATAAAATATTTCTACGTTTTTGTAGTAGTGTAAAACAGGTTTTGGCACATATTCCTATCATATCTTTATTGGAAAAGAAAAACTTCATTTTATTACAGTCATCAAAATTATTAAAGGTCGCATCTATGCTTACTGCTTTAAGCATCAGATCTGTCCTAATATCTTTATAAGTGACATATTTTAAAATAACATGACCAGTTTCTAGTTTTAATGGCGCAACACAACATCTGAATTTTGCAAACGCTGATCTTTGCTTCATTGGTAGCACAATTTTACAATAATTTTCTACTTCATAATCATTTTTAAAAAGCCTATAAGTTCTTAATTGGTTACGTCCATTACCACGTATACCAGTTGTTTGATTTACACTTGCTTTCCACTCAGCTATATATATATATAGACATCATCTTTTCAAATACAGTATCAACAAATTTATTTTTGTTAACGTTTGAGTATGTATGAATATGAAGCTGTAAACTATCAAATTGATTTATAACTGTGAAAACCCATTTTTTTACAAGAGTTATTAGCTTTATTTCGTGCCCAAATAAATATTCTTTTATTTAATCTTGTATCAATTGTATAGATGTTGCGTACCCAATGTCTGGCTATATATTTCCATTGTTTGACTATTGGAGGGACCCAACCCATATCGCCTGAAATGGCTGCAGTAGGTGTATATTTGCCAGTTCCCAGAAAAAATCGCATCGCTCTATTTTGTATTGAATTTATGCACGAATAAGATTTAACGCCACATACTGTAGCTCCATACGATAAAACAGACCAAACAAGTGAATCAAACAACTTTGTAAATACTTTATGGGGCATTCCAACTAAGCTTTTATACCTGGCAATAAGTAAACCTAAAGCACGACCAGCGCTTTGAGCCACTATTTTTGCAGTTACATTAAAATCTAGATGCTCTGTTAATGTTAATCCAAGATATACATATTTATCAGTATAAGCTAGAATATTGTCACTGCAAGTAAATACAATATCTGATTTAGCAATTGACAATGGTCTGAAATGTACGATGCTACTCTTATTAAAATTAATTGTCATACTGTTAATACTACACCAGCTATTTAACTCATTAAGCATATGCTGCAGGTTTTTCTTTATTTTCAGCAAGTAGTACAATATCATCGGCATACATTAAAATGCTAACATTTTCATTATCAATACAGATACCTTTACCAAGGGATTTTATACGTAATGCTAGGTCATTTATAAACAAATTGAATAAGACGGGTGACAATGAACAGCCTTGTCTTAAACCAGAATTCATTGGAAACCAGTTGGTATAAAAATTATTTACCCTCACACAGGAGAAAACAGATGCATATAAAGATTTGACAGTTACAAGCATTTTACTAGAAACACCAATACACTGCAATCATGCCCAAAGCTTGTCTCTATTGATGTAGTCGTAAGTTTTTTAAAATCAATGAAAGCACAGAACGTAGAGCGTTTAAGCCTTTTCCTAGTATCTATAATATTTGTTAGAGATGAAAGTTGGTCTATTGTGCTACGTTTTTTTCCGAAAACCATTCTGCTCGTCAACAATTTTATTATTATTTTCCGACCAAATATATAGACGATTATTCAATATAAAACTATACAATGTATACATGGATGATGATAATGATATACCCCTATAAGAGACTGGGTCTTTTGGGTGGCGGAGCTTGACTTAGGTATATGATTTATAATAGATTTACCACATAAAGATGGAATAAAATCTGTATTAAAACAAACATTAAAAAGAACATGTAAAAAGTATCGTTTTTAAGAATATCCACCGGTATTTTATCTATACCATGTGCTTTACCTTTTTTAGCATTTTCAATAGCTTTTTTTACTTCTAGAATAGATATATGCTCATCCAAAATAAAACTAGTATTCGTGTTACCAACAATATTATGATCATTAGTTCTTATGGGATCAATAGTAGAGTTATAAAGGTTACTATAATCTTTCTCCCATTTACTTAAAACATCCTTAACATCTGAAGTCAAGTTACCATCATACAGAAGAACCTCCATTGGAATTGACTTTTTCTTGTTATTATTTTACCAATAGATTTCCAGAATTTTTTCGGATCATTATTTATATCATTTAACATATCATCTTGTATTTTATACCAAAAGTGGCGTTTAGAGCGTTGGACCTCTCTATCAAATAACTTTCTAGCATAACAGTAATCAGATTTGAGTTTATTGTTTTAGATATAAACCATTACAGTTTAACCAATCTTTTTCAGACTTACAAATAAAGTTCCATAAATCAGTCAAAGTAATACTCCGCCAAGGCTTTCCAACGCGCCTTTTCTTATAATTGTTAATACCGCAACATACAGACCTAAAAGGCAGCCGGTTATACATTTCATAATTAACAAAGTCACACCAGCTATTAAAAGCCACATCGATATCAGTTTGTGAACGGAGACTACCTTCCAAGTCTGCAATTGCGGCATTAACCTTTGTAACAATATCAGTACCAGCCAAAAAATCATTTGGCATGCTATGTACGTCAAATTTATCGTATCCATCAGTAACATCTGATTTATTCGTAAAAACAGTTGGATTTTCAAACTTTATACACCATGTTAGTACTGAATGATCTGGAATACTTGTTGGAGCAATTGCACAAATATTATTACAAAGTTTGGCTGCATCAACAGCACGTACAACTGAAAAATCATCAAACAGTGATAAATTATCATTACTTACTAAACAGAAGTCAACAACGGAACAACCTTTAGTAGATATACATGTAAAATCATTGTTTATAAAATTACGACCATTAAGATTACACATATTAGCATTAATAAGAAATTCAATTAAAATATCACCAAATGCATTGGTCTTAAAATCAACGACATTTCTTTCACACAAAGAATCAACACCAACAATAAAATCAGTGTTATCGCCACAACGGCTATTGAAATCTCCACATATAAACGATATTCCTACATTTTGGTATTCATATATATCCGTCAAAAGATTATCGTAAAAATTAAAAGCATCTACGTAACTGGACGAGTTCTCGGGAGGAAGGTAACATACGCATGGTAAAAAAACGATATTTTCTGTTTTATGAGTAAGTTGTAACCAAAGAACACCTTCTCTAGTGTTATCTAGAACAGATATATTAAACCACTTTACAATGTCATTGCGAGGAAAAAGTCCAACTCCCCAAGAACCCGTCCTAGCCCGTATATGTAAGATTTTACGATTGTTACCGTACCATTGGTAACCTTCTGGCTGTAGTACATCACTAGCTTTAAGATGGGATTCGGCAATGCCTATAATATCTAGGTTTAGAGAGTTCAAGCATGATGACCTCAACATACAATTATCACTAGTAGAATCACAATTCCAACCCCTAACATTCCAGAACCCGACGTGTACCTAGCAACGACCTCTATTTCCATTACCACGTCGACCATATCCTCGACCGCCACGCCTGCCACTGGCCGTGTTCCAGCTGTGTTGGCTCTGTCTGTTTGAGTTCTGACCTTGTTGACCCGAGGTTTGAGCAGCACCAGAGTTTGAAACCGATCCCGTAGAAGCGTCAGTTGAATTATCGGACCTGGGTCTCGTACTACCGCCTCGAGTTTGGTAGCCATTATCACGAGCGTTACCATTGTGGTGGTTGCGTCTATTCACAACTCGTGAACCATGTAATGACAATTTATCACCGCGGTTGATGGCATCAATGATGGTTTTGAAATTATTAGTCATCAAGCGATCGTCTCTTGTTTGGTCATTTTGGATAAAAACGTCAGGATATTGACGGTTGTTCTTTAATGAAGACTTGGAAGACATTACCTTACTTTTATCGGCACTAGATTTCAACTTAGCGATTACCACACCGGCTCTACTGTTATTGTTCGACAGTTTACGTTATGTACTGGCAACAAAACATCATTAATTTTTTCAGGCCATGTGAAATAAGTGAGTTGACCTTCTCATCCAGATTTTTGTTGACACTTTCGGGGAGATTTCTAATGACAACATTCAGAGAAATATCTGGTGTATTGTTTGTCACAGGAGTAGCGAGAGAGCTCATTTTATTGTTTATCTCTTAAAGATCATCAGCAATCTCTTCACGTAATGTGTCTCTGAAAGTGTCGACCTTAGAGTCGACATCTTTCTTAATGCGCCCTAGTTCCACGTTGACGCGTTTGTCCAACAGTTTAGCCACTTTGGAAGATATCCGTTGCTCAAGTCCGGATTCTAACTTATCAAAACGCTCGGACAGCGAGGTAAAAAGCATATGCATGTCTGCGGACATCTTGGCTAGAATATCCTTAACACTTATATCCGAATCATGATGGACCTCCGCCTAAGTAACATTGATATTACGGGGAGCAGGAGTAAGCGTGGCTTGATAAAGCGAACGTTTAGCGGTCACCCTAGCGCGACACGAATCGTCATTTCTGGCCTTTTTCACTGTACTTTCATTAGCGAGCGGAGCAGAAATATGTCTCTTACGTCCACTATGTTGTGGTGTATCAACTCGCGTTATCCGTTGGAACGACATGATAGAATCAACATAAGCCTCCGCATCTTGGGTTATATTATCATCGTTAAGACAAAACATCTTAAATGTTCGGTGTGGCTTAATTTGAACAGGTGAACCGTTGATTCGTGCACTCGTAAACTTATCGTGTGTACTCAAGCCTGACGAATTTCCTACGCTGCCCGTGGGGTATAAGCTTGTATACACCCCACCCACCAAATATAATACAGCGGTACAACTCCAAAAATGTCAATCAAATATCAAGTTAACTAGTCTGTATTTCAAAAGTGCAAATCGACAGATATGTTCAATACATTATAAGCTGTGTGTCCTGTCAATATAAACGTATTCTAACCACAGAAAATGACTTAATCGAAAAAATAGTATCATCGATAAATTTCACAAGTTGTAAACAGGTTACACACCACTATTCTGATATATCACTGTATGATATGCGTTAAGTTTATGTTCGAAAATGTATTTATGTATTCATTTCATATAAAATACATAGGTTAATATGTATATGCTTTACACAAAAAGTTACATCTTAAATGACATGCTTGTAAACATGCTTTGTTCTTACATTAATACGATAACGTAAGGTTTAGTTGAACTATCAACGATGGCATTAAATACATAATCAAAACACATTATTAACGCACGACAAAGACGAGAATACATTTATGGTTACCTTGTTTACATGTAGGGCTCATCCATCCGGTCTTACATACGCATGTACCATCAGATTTATTGCAATCAGTTTGGTTTTCGCAGTTAAAACTGCAAGCTCCTTCGCAGTTAATTCCATAGAAACCTTCATCGCATTCTACACATAAACACACATCATTGGTTTTATATGATAAAGTAAAGGCCCTTATAATAAGGCCCTTATTTATTATACTAATTGATCAATCGCACGAAATATATACATTTATCTTGATTCCTCTGATAGAGTAGATAGTAAACTGTCTAATAGTTTAATAGTAAAATCAATGTGCTCGCATTGAATTACGCAAACAAATAACAATGCAATGTTCTTGTGAGTACATGATTTTATTTAAATTTTATTTTCTTGAGATATGTATCTATAGTTCCGATAAAAAGATGGAATTTAAGTACATTCATCACTGTTTTGTAACAGATGACCACCGGTCAGTCAAAGAGGACGCATGCTTACCATTTACAAGAGTTAACCGCTTTGAAAAATAGGAACGTAATTGAGGCTCTGCATACTTACTGGATATTGGAATTTCATTAATGGTTGTTACATGACTGTATACTTTTAAACATATAAATTTAGGTCAGTGTCAATGTCCATACCATATACCAGAGTCACTTTCCAAAAATTGTAACAGTAACTAATATGCAAAGTATTGCATACAAACTGGGCTATTCTTATTTTGAAATATACATCAAATAGATATATAAAAAATGTATGCCCCTTTAAACTATTATGAGCATACACACCATCGATACAGCTTGAAGAATAAGTATATCCAGGCTGACATCCACCGACACATACTCCAGAAGTAATTTCGCATGGACCAGTCAAACAGTGACCGCATTTACTGCTACAATTGTAACCCCAAGTTCCGTTAGTACAGGCTGAAAATATACACGTTTGTATTGAATAGTAAATCAACATTTAATCGTAGATCTAGATCGGAGATCCATATAGGCATACTGTAAATAATGCATGGCAAATTTTATTTTGATTTTGATCATGATTCCCACGAAATTTTCATAAACAACTAACACACATTACTGCAATCGCCTAATCTAATATTTGAATGGTATATGCTTTGTAAACATTCCGATCCTCTGTCACTACTACATGCGGTGTTCAGGAGCAAGACGCTGTAGCCACATATGATTAGCACTACTTCTTTGCAGGAAGACCTCGAGTGTCATTTGCCTGAGTTGTCAGAACTTGTTTCGCAATTGATTTAAGACAATTAAATATAAAACAAAAACAAACAAAAACAAACATAATATTTTCTGATTCCTATGTACAGGCACAGGAGCAATAAAGATCCAGGATGTTTCCGTTGTATACATTTTTGCCAGACATGTACCTGTTTAGTATACGGAAAGAAAAAATAAATCGCATGGAAATGGATCAAGATATTGTATTGGATGTGGAAGCAATTTCTTTATCAATCGACACGTAGCACGTGTACATCTGCACATGCGTATAATTTCACCCGAATCCCGTTAATATTACCGAGACAGAGTAACGGCCGATTGCATTCATATTTCAAAGCTACTCGTCAGTAAATATTTGAGGAAAAAAATAAAAAATATGATACAGATCGAATATCACATTAAAAATATATTAAAACATGGTAAAAAAAATGTGCAGATCGAAGATCAACATCTAAATAGATGATTTACATCAAAGATCGACATTCAAAATCATAATACATAAAGAGGACATTTTAGAAATAACAATCTGAATTTCGATCCCAGTTTGAACTTGTTAAACAACGTTTAAAACATAGTTTTTACGGTCAGACAGTGAATATAGACCCAAGTCTGCAGTCGTAGATCAACATTAGAAAAAAAACAAATATACAATTATCGAACTCAGAGCCAACTTCATACAGTTATAAGAAAATTATATCGCCTGGACTTATGCAACTGCTGTCGTGGATGTACCAATCTGAGAGATAAATATTATGTATTTTGTCAATGCAACGATTGGGGACTCGTACAAAATGATCAGGAATATGATTATTATCAGACGCAATAGATTTATATAAATCATTAATAATTTACATTAATTGAACTAGAGAGACAATAAATATTTACACTCATGTGGAATATCTAAAAAGAACAACACGTGAAATATTTAACAATATAATGTCCATCACACAAAAATGATCAAGACTTAATATGATACATGTACAACATCAACCAAAACAACATGTGAAATTAAATTCAATCTATAGACACAGTGACATAATGAAATAACAATCTCGGTTGATCTTATATTATTTTTCTCGCACCTGGTCAAATATGAAATGTATAAATTTACAACATTTTAGCAAGAGATGAGAACGATTTGATATAGTGTACGAGTCAAATATACGAATCGTATATGTCAACTAAATACGTTTAACTGTACCTGTTTCACATGTTGATGTTTCTTTGTATCCAGCCTTACATCCGCGTTGGCAGTGTCCTGTTTGGGCACTGCACGATGATTCGTTAAGACAAGATCCGCATAGAAAATCACAACCAGGACCCCATCTACCAGATGTGCATTCTATGCAAATAAAACCCTGTTGTTACCAATTATTGTATTAGCAATACATTTTTACACATCAATTAAGAAATGTGAACGAATAACGCCAATTAAATATTTATTTTAATTTTTACTTGTGAATATTACAAAATGAGCACTCGTATAAAGTTATCTACATGTATTGCATCTGCCTGTGTATTTTGAGAAGAAATAAAAATACAATAATGTATTATGCTAATTTATCTGTATACCTCCGAATACTTCGACTTCGCAGATTACAAGTGACACGTTTTCTTTTGTACTACTCAATCCCACGTATCGTGCTTCTGTGGAAACGTTTACTGTTCTTGTTGGTGGTTTGTTTCCTTTGTCATCATGAATCGTTACCCAACTATCATTAGAATCATTGTTTGTGGCAATTAACTTGAAGCCAACAAGCGCTTCTGAAATACATAAAGTAAAATAAAATGAATATGAAAACACACCATATATAATTAAGCGATTAGATAACTTTTTTATCATAACGTCGCTACTAAGTTTATTAAGCAGCAGCTAAGTATCTGTTTGTATTGTTTTACATAATATTAACTAATACAAAACTATATATTTATGAAAAACTCATGTTTGTACTTCAATTTAATGCTATTTACAGTCAAACAGTCGAAAATAACATATCTACCACAACATAATTGTGAGTGTAACCTTTTTGACAATACCTAGAACTATACTTTAATTGCTGGGCGCCCATAGAGGAATATTCAAGTATCATTTTGAAGACTTAATATCCGATATGGCTCTGTCGAGAATCGAACCGAATACGTTCACAACGCTCTACCACTAGATTACCATCGATGGTGTTTACTTTGTTAAAGCTATACATGGTATAGATCTAATTTCAAGTTAACGAATAAAAGCATAGATTTAACATAATATGAATGCACGGGATTATTACAAAATTACATTGTCGAATGGAACACAAAACAATTGAAAATCAAACGCATCTCAGTTGAAATATAATATATTACTTACCATTTCCATATGTCCAAATGCGCACAGATTGTATAAACATTTTATATTTGAGATCAACAATCCACCACGGATTATTTTCTTGCTGTGTAGAGCTACATTCATTAAGATATTTCCGTTTAATGCCATCTACTGATAATATAGTATTAGTCGTAGATCTGTTATATGAACTCTGTCGTGTTTGCCTTCCGAAAGCCAAATTCTTCCCTTAAATGAAATAACAATGTATAGCATGAACATATATATTAGTACATAGAGTTGAGATATATTCAAACAAACATAATTCTGAGCAAATGTGAATTAAGTTGAATATGATATAACACAAAAGGTACTAAAATATCACTAATTTTACTAAACAGTAAATATAATAGCATATGATAAATAGACGTGATTGAAAGATGCAAACAAAATGGAGGACAAGTTTTCATAAAAATCTCATCAACATTTTCGTCCTTAAATATAGTCATATTATTCTAACAACGAGTTACTATGAAATGAGATACAGTTTTATGTACACATAGAAGTGCTGTGCAAGGGATCGCGAGTTAAATACTCACTCGACCCGATGGCAAATCGAAATAGCCCTAAAATGATATGATATTATCTAAACATTAAGAATGATTTTGGAAATAGCCCTAAAATGATATGATATTATCTAAACATTAAGAATGATTTTGGTCAACAATGTAGGTAGAAAACCAGATATGTTTTGTCGATGATGCTATGTGTCTTGTGTAATTACCAATTATACCATATTTAACTATCATCAATATTATTTCAATGATACATGTATATGGTAGACAGTATCCATAATTATGCATGATGATTCAATTATTTAGGAGGGAACTTCCAACCAGTCTATTTTCTATCAATTTCGTCTACACATTGAATATGTGTTATAACTATCACATGTACACATATTTATTTATACACATTATATTATTCAAAAAGGAGAGCAAACATTAACCATTTTATTTTAACAGGTTTTCCACAATTCTGCAGGTACAATTCAATAAATCTGGTATACAATCAAAATAATTGTCTTTTCGCATATCTTTGTATAGAGCTTTAATATTTTGAGATTTGCACTGCTCTTGTATATAGTATTACTTTCTTTGTCAAATAAATAAATGTGTTATTTGAAACAAAACAAACACGCATGTTTATCTCTATATTATAAATTTAGCAAAATGACCAAAGGCCGACAATGTACGATGGTACATGTACGTGATGAACGTCAATGTTAACATGTTACCCCTATCTACCTAGCGATAAACCTACACTATCTGACACTATACATATCTATAACGCATTAACTAGATATTTTGTTACAATAACTTACATTTATTAAAAACAAACAGTATTATCTATTTTATTAACATTGCAATACACATTATACAACAATGCAATATACAGTTACACGTTGGTTACAGCAGTTTTAATACAAAGGACACCCCATCTTAGTTTAAGTCTTATTTGTCTGACAATTCAATTAATGTTATTCTGAATAAGTGTCGATGTATAATCCTGATTGTCTAATTGCAAAACAACAATCGTTCGATTCATACGTGAATTAATGGCAACGAATACGACGTTATTGAATTAAATAAATATCTCCATATGACGCCCATTTAAGAAGTGATATGGTTAACCTTTAAAGACGTAATTGATCAATCGTAATACTATTTTTAAGACGGTTATATAACAAAATTTCATTGTAAGATATGCATTGGATATCATTATGTACCCTATGATATTCGATTTTTCTCTTTATCCACTTCATTTTATTATTTCATTTTAATGTCAGGCGTTTGCCTGTAATTACGACTGGTAGCAATGTTGAAGCCTTATGTGCAAACAATAACGTGTGGAAGAAACTCCTACTATTTTATTTGTTTGTTGTACTGTAAAATTCAAGCGACGTCTAGAACTCATTGAGAAGTTGTGCATTAACAAAAAAATCACGACGGCCTTTGACCCATACGTTGCCTCGGGATTATTATTCCAAATAAAAAAATAGCTAAACAATATTGTTTCATAAAAACAAAAACATGTTGTAATACTTGTATTGAAATAAGTTAATTTGTTTGGCAAATAATTTCTTAGTTTTAGTTGATAATTAAAATGCCCAACCAGACGACACAGTCATTGCTATGCAGTAAATATGTTTTGGTCCAATAAAAGGTATTCCGATTGCTGTTTACATTTTGCACGTTTTCAACAGTTAGTGTTATCAAAGATTATATGAGTGAATACATAATTGTTATGTAGTTTTGTATCATTATTGTCCTGTCAACGGCCCACAAAATGTCCATGCCCATCTTGCAAGAGCAGAAAAATAAATTAATAATGGTTAGATGTTTGCAAATGTTTCATGCCGTAATCATCTGTTTCCGACCTAGTGCGACATATTGCACGTCTCTATGGAGCCTTTTTAAGATGATCATGAATTGCATTCGCTCACTTCCGAAAATTATGCATATCGCTTACGTGTATTTCAACTTTCTGCACAATTGGCAATATTTACAAAAAGTATCCACGTGGTCAATGAATGAAATGAAAAGCATAAAAAAGCATGCTTTCGATACTAGTATAAAAGACACACTGGTAGGTTGACAATACCACCGTCACCGGTGGGCCACAGCGTGTGGAATTGAAGCTGCGTCCAACCTTCTCGACTTTACTTTCAATGTTTGGTTGAGCGGAAATGATAGGCGTCGGACTCAAATTCGCATGTGTGTGTAGCGAACATAAACCTCAACCATTTTTTTTTTAATATCTGTAGTAGTCATAGTGTGTGGCGCAAAAGTCACCAACCTAACATTTCATCAGACATAAACGTATGCCATATGTATAATATCTGTGTTTGCCATAGTGTGTGTCGCAGATGCTTACCTAACATGGACATAAACATCAAGGAATTATATAGAGAAGGAAAGGCAAGTAATTGATTGTTGTGACTGCTCACGCAAAATGTCCAATACATTTTTTTCAGTTATATTAACTTCCTTTTATCTCAGGAACACTAATAAAACTCTTACACTGCATCATGAAATTCTCATCAAAATATCCCCAGAAATTTGTTTTTAAAAAACTGTTATGGTACTTTTGATTAAAATGTGTGAACTACTTCTGAAATAACTACACATTACTTCATACTTCAGTTCTTCAAACCCAAATACCTAATTTAAGATCATATTTTTTATGTGATCAAAATATGTGTAATAATCTAAGATAACCTACTACGTACAGTTTATGTAAAAGAAATCAGTTGTCTGTAGGTTATGAATGAATATTTTGCCAAATCAATAATCTTTTGTATGCTATTTAATGAACATTTAGTCAGGAGATGCAAGATTCCTATCTTTCTATACAAGTTCTTGTAAAAATCAACATTTTTTTTAATATCTGTAGTTGACATGATGTGTGGCGCAAATGTAGCTTACCTAACATTTACAGAGTCTGACATAAACATCCCGTATTGGCGATTACACTAGAAGAGTGTTAGTCTTTTTAGGTTTCAGGGGATAGTGCAGGATACAGATTGAAACCCATTGTTCTCATTCTTTAGCATGCTTAGTGTCCAGCAACGTCACACGGATCCTCGATTTAAAGTCCCATCGGAATGACTGTAAATTATTTAACAAGCCTCGGGAATCTAACCCACAACCTCGATACTAGAAGTTTTGTACTATACCGACTGAGCTAATGGGGCCGATCAGCTGATGCTGCTATCAATACAGCTATGTCCCATTGAATAGCCCCTGGAGATAATTGCATGATAATTGATCCAGATTAACTGTTCAGTGCTAATCAATCCCCTTGTGTTTGTATGAGGCGCCAAACGTGACAATATTCGGTGACACAAATATATACGTTGAAGTAAGAAATAAACACCCTCGACAAATAAATATGGTAAAATGACTACATATATATATTCTGTAACAATATATATATACGTCATGCAAACAAACTATATTTATGCACACTGGTATAACTATATATAAGTTATGCAAACAATATATATATATATATATATATATATATATATATATATATATATATATTATATATATATATATACGTTATGCAAACAAAATATATAAACGTAATGTACACGATCCAAAAGCGGAACCAGTTTCGCAACAATTCCGAGAACCAGACGGTGTAACAGTAAATATTGCCCATTACTGGAGAAACCCTAAATGCAGTCGCTTGTCTGAGGTTAGGGTGCAAAAAACCTGCGCAGAAAGAGCCTACGTCATTGTTTGTTGTCGTGTTCTCATCCAAAAGCGTGTATCCCTTTTCAAGGCTTTTGACTTACGAAGATTATTGTTAAAGGTGGGAAATATAAATTATTAAGTATATTAGAGTAAATATAATTTAGTTATTAAATTGTTTTATGGATGAATAATAAAGCGCATGGAGTCAGTGACTTAATTACATAGACTGGAAGGCTAATATCAATTCAACATTCACGGTTGAAATATCTGGTGGCACCTTTAATATTTATTGTATTCCTTTATATATCACCACTTCACAGGTTAACAAAAGGATCGGGCTACAAGTTCGAACAACATTGATTGAGGCCCTTCCCGACAACATATTTGTATACAAATGTTGATCAAGATGAATTATAATACTTTTGACATATTTTAAGTAATGAAATATGTAAGAATTATTTGATGATATAATTAAGGAGAGAGGTACGATCAACAGAAGGGTTTAATGTCTGGCAAGTTTATATGCATAACAAACGACCAATTAATTACCAAATTGAAATTTTGAATGTGATTACATAAAGTGATAGTATCATGTTTTGTAAGCGTATCTTTTTAAACTTTTTGAAACTTGGTCTGAATTTAATATGCTTGGAGTTAAATTAAAGCTGATAAAAAAAATGTCGACTATTTCAAAGAATCTATTATTTGATATTTTCTCCTGAAATTAAATTATTACAGGTTGAATTATTTACGAAATATTTATTTTTTAACAAAAACGGTAGTGTATAATCTACTTGTTTTAAGAAAAACATTAAAATAACACATCACAAGCATTAACGTTTATGCAGAAATATAAAGAAGTAAGTTCAGTACCCGTAGGTCGCAAAATTTGACACTGGATATTTGAAGAGTTTTAATTTATTACTTTAAAAAAGGGCTAAAAATGAGAGAATGGTCGCAAAAAATAACTGTACGCGTTAAAAGTGCAGTATTTAGTATCTGCATTTCGAGACCCATTTACTGGTACAATCCGCTATTGGACAGCATCTGCTATTGAATTATTCAGTAGTGTCTGCATTTCGAGACACATTTACTGGTGCAATCCGCCATTATGCATCAAATGACAGCTTAGTTATTTCGAATGTTTGAGGGGTTATTTCAATTTTGCCCTAAGAAATGTGGTTAAAGAAATGTCAGAATTTTTTTGGCCACAATACACAACCCTACCGCTCTAACTCCCATGCCTACGATGATAAATATATCTTCTTCTCGAGACCTATTCTTAAAAAGATATTGCATTGCAACAACAGATGTAAAGGCATTTTTTATTTCCGTGCGCTTTATTATTCATCCATAAAACACAATTGAATTACTAAATTCTAGTTCTACTCCACAAAATTAACATTTTATATTCCCATCTCCGATCTCCCCCTAAAGAACCTCTTAGAATAATCTCTTTTCTTCTAAAATTCCCTGCTTTCAACAGGGAGCTTCAAAGACGGTTGCGACAGCCTGACTGAGCAGAACGCAACAATCAATGACGTGGGCGTTTCGACCGTAAAAATCAGCTGTGGTACATCGAAATCGGCAGTGAGTGCCGTGTGCAAAAAGGGTCGTGTGCATAACGTATATATATATTTTGTTTGCATAACGTATATATATTTGGTTTGCATAACGTATATATATTTTTACCGGCGTGCATAACATATATATATTGTGTGTGCATAACGTATATATATTTTGTTTGCATAACGTATATATATTTTTACCGGCGTGCATAGTGTATATGTATTCCGTTTGCATAATGTATATATATTTTGTTTGCATAACGTATATATAGTTTACCGATATATATATTTAGTCAGTTTACCATATTTATTTGTCGAAAGTGTATAATTTTTATTTAAACGTATATTTAATTACAAACAACATACTATTATATATTTATGTCACTGAATGTAGTTACATTTGGCGCCTCATATGTACAATGTATGTGCACCAATTAAAGTTATCAAAATGACTAAACTTTTGTAACAGGTGACAATTTTCTGCTTGTCCAGGACATTCGACTATGGGATTTACTGCACTGTAAGAGGTTGGTATTTTCATCACATTACTACACGTGGTACCAAATACAGTATATCTATATGAAATTTTGTCTATTATTACTGTTAAAATGGTTTCATAATCACCTCTCTTGTGTAATTTCCACAAGAAGGGTGTTATAACTACCTAGAATTCATTTAGGCAGGGCATTATCACTAACCCAAATCCTAATTTTGATAACAGACCCTGGCAAGAGTTAATGGCATGGGGAAATAAGTGTGTATGTGAAAATAAATTAGAAGTTGATAATAGGTGAACAGTGCCTTGTAGTGACAATGCAACACTGTACTTTTTGTGCAGTAATGAACATGACCATGAAATGGTATTGGATAAATTTTTGATAAATTGTATGTATAATGTTGTTGTTGTTATATGGCGTTTAGCGTCACTTTTAAAAATATTTCAGTCATATCGCGACGGTGTCTACTTGAGACAGTATTCTGATTGCTGTCGCACTGGAGTATCATGCCGCAGACACATGGTATTATACCCCACCCAGTCACATTATACTGACACCGGACCGACCAGACCTATAACTGTCCTCTAAATGCTGAGCGTCAAGCGAGAACGCTTCTATATAGTACCATTTTAAAGTATGATCCGGTTGGGGAATCGAACTAGCGATCTTCCGCATGCGAAGCGGACGTTCTACCACTAGGCCACACTGCGGTGTGGATGCATATAGCAGTGCTGCAGATATGCACTATTTGGGGGCATGTTATCATTGACATTTCTGAATAAAGCATTGAAATTTAAATTAATGAGTAAAATAAGCATTGGTTATTCTCAATTTCAGTGTTGATTAGTTTGTTTTAAATGGCAATTTTGATAAGAATTTCCATTATTACCCTTAACATTTTGAAAATAAGTAATGCATACTAATTTAAGGGGTAAAATACTCATTTGAAGAAAAGCTTAATATCTGAAACATTGGTATATAGCTTGACTTGAACCAAGAACGTCACATGTGACATACGTGATCTCTACTAATAGCACAGAAGTGCTGTCAGTAATTGAGGGTTGCACTCTGGCATAAAAATAAAACAAGTGGGGTCATTCTTAATAAAACGTGTTTGCCGAGCTCCTACTTATTCACTGAAAATTGCAACTACCAAAAACCAATTACCTTTCACATCGTTTAAGTATTACTTTTCATGATTCTTTCCATTTTTCTTTAAAATGACTATGCAAAATCAAAATCCGGCAAAATATTTTACCTACCCACATCAATCAAATGTGTACTCTTGTGACATAAATTCAAATAGCCTGGCGCTCTGTCTTACTGACAGCTCTTGTTCTGTTTATGTTTGTATGCATAGGTTTTATGGGGTTTTTTTTCAACAGTATATCAGCTACTTAACATCGGTTAATACACCTAATCATCGTACTAGGGTTCGCTTGTTAACAGTTCGAAATGCACCATAGGGGATTATGGCTGTTTAAAGTTCACGGCTAATCATTACAGAGGCTATGGCTAGATGAGAATTGGAACTCAGCCCTTTAATTGGCAGTCAGACACATTACTGACTTAATTTTTAACCCAAAAAAAAAAATTCTTCCAAGGTGTAATTCATTTTACAAAAAGGGTCAACCTGGTTTTTAATTTCACAATAGTTTATGTTATACTATATACATGTAGTATTAGAAAACATGTAGTGCTGTAAGTGTGTGTTACAAGAGTGTATATTATAAATAGAAAATTTGGCTTAATTTATATTAATTTACATAATTTTATTTGGTAAATATTTAATACCATTATCTTGGTGTGACTGGCAAACATATCTACACTTTTGTAGAAATTCTGGATTCGAATCCCAGCAGTCGCGAACAACATGAAAAAAGATGGCTTAAATATGGTGAAAAAAGATACTGTTTTTTAATGACATTAATCTTTTTTAAAACTGTATTTTGTTTTAATTGCTGCTAAGACAAAATTTTGTTTAAGAACTTTTAGCAAGGCTAATCATATTTTCAATTTAACTTTTAATATTTTAAATTGTATGAGGCATCAGGGTCTTTTATGCTTACTCTTTCTGACTACCTTACATTTAAAAAAAATATATATATATATACATTGGCAGAGTTGTCCAAGGTGTTGTCAAATCACCACTAACTTCTTCCTTCCAAATTTGTCGGTTCATTCCTCTCTGCGGCATTCCAAAAACATTTTGTGAGAAAACAAGTAGGCTACTTGCAGATGGACTGTGGCTGAGATTTCTTCAGTTTTGTTTTGAAATGGTGTAACACCCCGGCAAAAATACATTCTGGCTATCGGCACGGTGTAAGTCATAGTACAGACATGTAATATAGTTATGTAACAGGACAAGAAATATATGCAGCCATTGTGTGACTAGACCTTTCACTTACAGGGCAAGTGCTACAGGCTGAGCTAACCAGACCGTCGACATATGCTTCTCTCCTAACAAGTTAGGTACACATTAAATAATGCAAGAAACACTTATAACAGAAACACACCCATGTCAAAAGGACCTAAAAACTGTTTGTGTCCACCAACCATTTATGAAGCCTGATTAAATAAGGCGTGAATGGACAGCTTTTTTATTATTTGGATATCCAATCTGCTGTCTATAGCTCGGGAAACGCAAAATAAAAAAAAACTCGTTAAAAGTCTCCTTAGAATATGTCGCGTTAATTTTGTAATAAGTACTATTATTGTTTGCTTTTGTTTTGCAAACCAATGAATTAGATATAGAGTTCCTTGATCAAAGTTGCAATCATGTAATAAGTGATTTTTTTATGATAAAAGTAATACATATTAAATATCTAATGGAAACATCTGCGACGTTATCCTAAACATATAATACATGTACTATAAAGTTTATTTAATATTTGTTTGTTTACTATACTTAAGCAAATGAAGTTCGACTCCGAGAGAGGCAGTGCCTAAGTAAGTTCATATTATTATCTATATAATCGATGAACTCATTTTGTATTAGTTGATATATTATAATAACCACCTTTTTAACATAATAACAATATTTTATTGTAATTTAAATTTTTGCACAGTTCTTGCATATAACCAATCTAGAAATTATGAAAATAAACTTGCTCCTCCAATTGTTACCGCATCAATATAAAATACTGATATTCTGTTATATATTTCATTGATATTTGCACACTACCATGCACACAGTTATATGATATGGAATGGTACTGAACACAACATAAACAACATAATAATTACAATTACTTATTACCTCCGTAGACCCTGATATCGCATATAACCAGCTGTGTTGATGGATTGTCTAACGTTATCCTTACTTGGTTGTCCACCAGGGCTTGATCACATGTAACTTCTATTGATTTTGTGGAGTAACTCTTATTATGACGAGTATAACAACCTTGTCGGCGGTTAAAGTTTGTTTGAGTGCCTTTGTTGCTTACTTTTTCGACAGATACATTGAAACTTTTGAAATTTCCTGAAAACACATACTACAAATGATTAAGCTGATATCTAAGGATTTAAGATGCTTTTTTTTAATATTTGATTTGATAACAACACCATATTAAATTTTGGATATTATTTCAGATATTCTTGAAAAGACACGCATGTAAACTGTATTTTGCAACTGAGTATATATTGAGTGTATTGTTGATACCTAGCTTATAACTTTGACTGCGCGCTTTATTTAAATATGTACAAATTATTAAGAAACTGAGCATAGTATGCATGTTTTTCTTATTGTCAGACGACTACCATCGTAGACATATATCATTTCTGGCTCTAACTTAATGTATATGATTGTTAAATAATATTACTGCGATACAAAATAAGATAAATATAGTTACTGATTTTTTGGAAACCTAATTTTGGTTTAAGAATGCACACTGAAAATAATTTCTGAACTAAGATAAGAGCGTATACACTTAATTATTTGTACATTGTATGTTTGGTAGGTTATAAAATCAAGTTAATCTGAACGCATTTCTAAGTTATGGCACTGAGTAAGAACAGAGCAACGAATATGTAAAAAGAAAATTATACTTACGTATAAACTGACAGTATTATCTGATAAAAAAGATCCGTTGGCAAGAGCAAAGAACATAACAGACTAGGTTATACTGAGTCTGACTGTTCATGAAACGATGGTATATCAAGTTCAATGCTAGTGTTGACAACATTCCTTAACCTCAAATATGTTATTTGAAATGATCAACACTAATTTGTACTGTCTCTTTTTTTTTGTTTTAGCAAGGCTTTTTGATTATGCATGTTTAAAAGTATTCCTAGAAAAGGCATAATCGGTCTATTGTTATATGTCTTCATATCAATATGAAGCGAAAGCAAATGTTCGCACAACGAATGCTCTCTTGTTTAAAGAACAGAACGTTGTGATACTGGTATATGCATAACATTTTTTTTATTTGCCAAACATATGTGTGGCGGAAATGGTATCAAAGTTACATTTTCAATTAAATGTTTTACATAAATTCTCATTCTCAATGAAAATAATTTTGGTGTTAACAGTTCTGTTAATAACATGCATAGCATAGCAAACAAATTGCACAAATATAAAACAAAATATTGGCATAAACTTGTACATTTGCAAAATAATCGTTATCCCAAACCTTGTTGCAAATTGCTTCAGTCACTAAATGAAGCTAGTAGACATACATGGGCTTCAAATGTTAAACAACTCCTTTTTATGTACTAAGTGAACTGTATATTTACGGTTTAGTATTTTTATCAGTCGATTTAAGCAGCAGTATTCATGCAGTCTGCATGACACAGCTCATGTCTTGTAGTATTGATGAATCATTCCGTTGCGACGACTATACATATTATAAAACATCATTAAATCTATAGAGGTATTTAATAGTTGACTTGCCGTTTCTACATATACAATTTAAAGCAATGACTTGTTTTCGATGCTATAGCAGCAAGTAAAAAAAACTGTTTGTCATCAATATTGATTGTGAAAATCGGTTCTGTCTACATTGCCAAACAACCGAATACTCTCATGTATTAAAACATGACTTATCTATTTTTAAATGTCCTAAACATCTCTTTCTATTTGGTACTCTAGTAAAACTGATCTCTTATTTTTTTTTTTCAATAGTCTACAACTTGAAGACACTTATAAAATAAGAAATAAGAAAAATCTCCCATAAATTCATTGTTTGTTATACAGAAATGAACTATAAATAAAACAGGCAAACGTAGTTCATACAAACTGTTGGCCCGAAGGCATTTGTTTACGTAATACAACAATGTATATTGCATCATAGATCTAATAGCCATATAAAACTAGTACATCTACAACCAGAAATGAAAATGTTAAAATAAAAATATGTAAACCTGTTGAGAGCTTAAATAAATAAACAATGAACCTTAGAATTTATACAATTAACTATAAAAGTAATAGTACTGTACTATATCGTATATTATATACATTTGTTTGGTAATGTGTAGATAAGAAAGTTAAGTCCCTATAGAAAAGAACAGGGTATAACGTGATCCAACAAAAAACGTTATTCAAAATTCAATACGTTATGGCCAGTGATGTTTGTTTAATATTAATGATATAAGTATTTACACAAATACAATCGAACCCGATCTAAATAACAAATTCCCTTTTGAGGTTTTAATCACTGACCTATATATGTATAAAATACTATACATACAATATCCATTCTGTTATAACACAATTTTAAAGCATTTCAGAAAATTAGTAAATGTAGTTCTTTAACAACTGGCGCCAACGACAACGACGATTGCAATAACTACTACGCCGACAACAAGGTCATGCCATTTTTTGCATTCGATATTTTTCTTAAAAAAAACAGCTTAAAATCAAATCGTCGTTCTAATATTCTGAAGTGTTCTTTACTCTGTTAGGACATAAAGGTAAGACATCACGAGGATATGCTAACATAAAATGCAATCAAGTTAAGTTCATCATTTTAATTGAATACGGAATAATGGTAAAATACATAATTTGAATTTACCTAATGTTGCATTCTCTGTGATGAGAACAAGTCCTGTGATACGTTCCTTCCGAGGTAGCCAGAGTCTCCACCATGGGTAAAAACTACTATTCGATGTTCTGCTGCATGTTGTTATCAGGCCATCGTTAGCCAAATATGAATAATTTGTTGGCAACGTATTATCTTTGTGCCGGCTATATTCTTTAAAAGCAATATCTCCTAAAGAATAAACGAAGGAAATGAACAAACATGTAGCATAGTACATCTGTCAAGGTTTACATTGATATAGTACACTGATTATTACGGTTATTAATTTATTTGAAGTATATGGTTAAATATCACGTTGTCATTTTGTTATATTTGAACTAATGTTGAGAAGAAAAATCAACTAAAGACATCTACTATATATTCGATCCTCCGCCACGGCTGTCTGTAGCAAGACAATTTATCCAAAAATGATCAGCACTGATTGAACAGTCATAAGAAGGGTTCGAGTGTGATTGGTCTGTGGATTAAACAAACTGATTCACAATCGATGCAAAATAAATATGTTGATGCGAGTACTCTTCAGTAAACAAATACAAATTATGAGTATTCAAAGTAGTTCGTGGCGTTCCTATTGAATTATTTGACATTTGGCGTATATTATCAAACAACTGTACACTTATACTCTGAAGTATCAGCTTTCATTTTAGCTTTTTTTTAAGTATAGTCTCATGGAATCTCGATAACAGAGCCCCATAGCAGTACGTGTTTTCGGACGATTTTCATCGTTTTTTTTCTTATAAAATGGTTATATTAGTTGAAAATTGAAAAACCAGAGCGTTTTTGTGCAATCAGCCGTGAATGTTTGAATATCGTTGTTTTTAATCTCGCATATATATCAATCCCGGCGTAATGATTAATTGTAATGGTAACACAAATTGATGTTTATCTGCATGAAAGTTATGATATTATCACAGCAAATATGAAAAGTAATTTAATATTGTTATTAAAAACAATTTTGAATTATTATTATGGATTATTGTACAAGGATGAAAACGGCGAAAATTGTCCGAAAAATACGTACCGTCATCGGGCGCTTTTAACGAGAAACTGTGGTACTACATTGTATACTAAATAAAACAAATGCTGAGACTTCATAGATTAATTGTACAGATTTTTGATAAATTACGTCAGATGTCAAAAGATCCGCCGTGAACTACCTTAAATACTAAACCCTTAAAAGCTCATTAAACTTCCAAAATGCACATTTTTTGATAATTACAAATTTATAATGATTGCAATTAAATGTGTTTATATAATTGCTTAAACCATTCCTGTAGACCCCTTCGTGACTGTTTTTAAAATACGAGAAAATAAATAACTTCGATCGAAATGTGTAATTCTTAAACGAGCGGACTGGGCTTTTAACTTTTGTTTACATTTTTGTAATTCCGTAATGACTCGGTTGCTTTCCAAGTGTACCTCCACCAATGTTCGGAAGTACACAAACGAATATATGTACTTTGATGCGCATATTATCAGATTCGGCAAATAAGATATAGAAAACAAAGAGACATCATTTTATGATCATCATAACATTACAGTGATAGAAGGTAGAAAACTTTATTCTCTGATGATTTGTTATTACACAGTTACACAGGCATCATGAAGTGTTATATATTTAGATGACGTACCAGTAAGCGAAATACAGTGGTATTGTGCGGATTAAGATAAGGGATTCATTAACAAGATTAGAAAATGTATGGCTTGACTTACATAATGCATCGTTACTGAGTTTCCTTTTTCAAAATATACAATACCGACGTCTGCAATAAACTGTATTGAGTGTAGTTAGCATTATATCATTTATACGCACTGAGAAACAATGAGTACCGAATACTAGTTTGGTCCGGTACTTCTTGCTCAGGATCCAACCCCGTATATACACTTGATACTATAGCATGCGCTATTACATCACGATCCACTTATTGAAAGGCTACCAAGGGTTGTTTGTTTAGTATAGTTATTAAAGAACTAATTTAAGTTTTAATTTTACATGAACGATTCGTCGCTTCCGTGTAATTAATTAGCTTGTGGATTCCAGTTCATTAATACAATGATGGAAATAATAGGGATGTTCTTAAAAACTATATAGCACCAAGCGGTTATTTAATTTCTAACCGCATCCCTAACATTTCCCCATACTATATTTCTCTCTGAAGTACATTGATCATATATTACCGACCGACTAGTTCCCGAACATTAGCTTCCTGCCTCCCCTTTTCATGCAGAAGAGGTTTATTTTTAAGAAACAAACATTAATTTGTAAACATAACTTGTTCTTAATTATATACTAATAATGTGCTTTATATTTAAATTTTCATTTGCAAAGTTTCTCAGTAATCAAATAAACATGTATTCAATAATCTGGAAGAGTAAAAATGAATTAATCAAAACTTAAAACTGTTTCGTAACTTTAATGAGCCTTTACACAAAGGGTAATTATTGTACGTTTGGAAATAAGTTTTAATTAACGTAGTTGTGCTGCAGGTTGAAGGTCAATAGCATGAATATTTTTATCTTAAAGGGAATTTATTAGGATTTTTCAAAATTTTAAAATTTGCTCAAAACATATTTGTCCAGTATATCATGTCTATATATACTCTCTGACACCGTATTTCAAAAATGATAGCTATTAAAACATGCCAAAATAATATATTGAAAAGGATTTCCTTACTTGAGCTACGCGCCTAGCTTAGACTAAACTAGATTTCCCATTTCAACATATTTTGTGACTTATCAAATTACCTGATTACATTTTGATTTCAATTTGATCCGTTATTCACAGGAGTGGATCCAGGATTTTAGTTTAGAAAGAGGGTGCAACACAATCTGAACGAGCAAACATATTTTTCAGCAGAAATATAGTGAATTGTAAAGCAATATAGGAGTAAATGGGGGGTGGGGGGGGACGTACGTCGTTGTTTTTTTAAAGTGTAGATCTGTCATTGATATAGGCGTACACAAAGTAAAATTTAGTTGTCGCAGAAAGAGTCTGAATGACGTCAAATTGTATTTAAGTGATGTCTATTTTTAGAATGGGGATTTCATTTTAAGTTTACCACTCATATTTAAGTATCGATTTTGTCTTGTTTTTGTGGATTTGACATATCAAACCATTCGGATTTTTATTTAAAATGATAGTGAAATGCTTTTTATCCATTTTGATAAGAATTGTATTATTTTAAGACATTTATAGATTTTTTCCCTGATATATTCCCTTTCAGAGCATTGTAAAATGGTATGGGGTATTACGTATTCGAATATGAATACTGTTTCTTTTTCTGTTCTTTTTGTTTTCCGCTTTTTATATTACACAATTATATACAACCTCAAGGAAAATATCTCTGACAATTGACTAGCATCCCTTACTTCACATTATATAGTATGAAATAAACAAGAAACTGCAATAATAAATTATATTACGGAGATAGGTTTCAATTCTCAGCGTGTACTATTTAAAACAATAATAATCGTTTTTACTTAATAGAAACAACGAACATTTCGTCCAACACCTTCTTGAGCAAATCAATATATTTAAAAAAACGAGTTGAATATGAAGTTTTTTTTTTAAATAAGACGCTTTGTGAAGAACAATTACTTCCAACCATGTGGGTCGTGGCTTCAGAAGCGTTATAAGAGAAAGTTTGGAAGTTCCTTGCGGATCGACATCGGTTTTACCTTTTTTTCGAGTATAAGGTCTTTGAAATGTAAGTGGTCCAACATACATGTATAACGTTATGTGTTGAAAATTGTGTAAAATTAATATATTACTATCATTATACTAAAATGGAATAAATTATAATGTTAACTTTGAAAGTCAAGTGATAAGATGATATAAAATGAATATTCTAAAGTAATGTTTATTTGAAATTACATAATAATGCATATATTTTCGTGTTAAAGATATCATAATATTAGACTTGGATACCACCAGAGGAAGACGGAATGAAAAAATAATGTAACTTACTGTATTGACACCCTGGTCCCATCCATGCATTTGCACAACCGGAAGTACAACCTCCATCCTCATGGTGACATTCTTCCGTCACATTTTTACAGTGACACATATACGTGCAGTAAGGTCCAAACCTCATCAGCCCATTTACGTCTTGGCCACAGGATGAATCTGTATAAATAACAATGAATATGTCCATCTGGTAAGGTGTCCGTTTCGGAAGTGGTTTAAATAACTTTCCTTTTTATAAAAAACGGCACATCTGAAGATGTCAACATTTATTTATACAAAAATCTTACGAAGGTTAGTGAAACGGGCGCCCCAGAAGCATTGGAAAACAACAGCCACCACAAGAACACCTCCGTCTATCCAAAGTTTAGAAAAAAAATCGCATTAATTGAAACCACTATCACTCTGGTCGTCGCAAAATGAAGGAAACAAATAGATTTGATACAAACAGGTTGACTGTTCAGCTACTGTTACCGCGGCGCTCATATGGAGAGCTGTACAATTTAAAGGGGAAGCTTTACAACATGGGCTGTGTAATACAGCTGTCTTATAAGGTGCAAATGACCTTCTTGATCTAAACTAAACAATTATGTTATAATAATATATGACACCATAAAGTTTGTGATGTGACAGAAATGTTATTGAACGTTACACTGCAACCTAACACCTCGCTAGCTTTGTGCGTCTCTTGTACAATGTTCAACTTTTGCTAAACCATTTATCATTACTTTGCCTAGAAGCAATACGGGGATAACTTCATACATCATTTAGTCAAACATACACTATAGTAAGTACCTGTCTGGGTTGCTCAGTTATTATATATCGTGATTAGAATATTCCCACACAACGATTGGGTTTCAATATCCCTTTAAAACTATAAGAAATGCTTATAGATCCAAAATAATAATATACTTTCAGGTTCGTATCAAATACATAAAACTTGAAAACGTATTTTTAAAACTATATATTTATACACTAGTATAAACATGCATACATAGTAAAAAGTAGAATAGAAGTTATTTTCATTTATATTTGACGTGGTTGTTACTATTTCTGACTTATTGTAGTCATGTGCATATTCATATTAATCAACATTTTTTAATGTAATAACGTTTAAAAGAGAGACGTTTCATATTCCATCGCCACTCATGACAAATAGACTTGGACGTGCGATGTGCTTTAAATGAATCAATTAATCCGCTATTTTGAGTGGTGGAATAATATTGTATATTGAAAAATAATATAAAAACATATTGTTCACATGCGTACATATATATAGTGGTCGTAAATAGCATATTGTATGGTGGATACACCGCGATTCGGTGTGAAGATATTTAATTAGTTAACATTCACTAATTGTTGTAAGATTAGGCCTGTAACTTGTTCAACTGTCTAGTTTGTTTGGTTATTAAAGGATAATGCATGAGGTTTGTAATGAAGGTTTGATCTCTCAAAACTTGTCTTTGATTTACATCTGTTGTTCTTACTATTTCCGATAAAATTCTAATGTTACTGCAGCATTTTGATGTACAAAATAATTATAAATTAAATGGTATTGATGGAACGGCGATGTCATTCATTAATCAAGCAAGGACACGCATGACGTTACATGGACGTAACGGTACATTCTGTTTCAGAACGAGTTTGTTCTGTGCACACATTTGACATTTGGAAAGTCTGGACCATTATTTTCGTGATTTAACTCTGTTTCTGACATGTTGATCCGTTATACATATTGTATTCTGTTTATTCAAATAAAAACGTAATATTACCAGAAGCGATTTTATCACCGGTGTGCATCTAAATGAGTATGATCCTCGCGAAGTCTCTGAGATATGAGTTATAAATATAATCACGACGACACATAATTTCAAAAACATACGTATCACTGTAGCATTTATGTTGTGTTCCTTTACACAAATAAGAGGTATTTGCAATCTTAAACATGAAAATACAATGAAATCCCTTTTTATAAAATATTAAAACTCATTTAGCATACAAAAATGTCGTTCATTTCACTTTTCCTAATCAAACCGAATTTACGTATAGAATAGTATTATATAGTAAATTATAAAACAAAGTATTGAGAAGAAGTTGACCAGTATAAACATCTCAATACAAACACAAAACAGAAGTTATTAATACTTTAATGGGGACCATTTAGTTCATAACCAGGCGTGCACTTTTAATCAGGTTAATTAGCGTTAAACGTACAGTGTAGTAACGTAAACCGAGAGCTACAGGCTACGCTGTAACCGTTCATAATGTTTTTCTTGTCAATGGCCAGTTGGATGCACGGTGCGCATGCTTCATAGAACGTTCTACAAGTAAACAGTTCTTCTGTTTAATTTAATAGATGGTTTAAACTCGTATTAAACCTATCTTGAACACCTTCAACGATTGGTTTCAAATAGCAAACTTTCGAGATTATAAATTATACTAGTTGGTCTGTATCGTTAACAGATGAAAGAATTACCGGTTTTAAAAATAATTATTGCATTTCCATTACAATCAGATTATATTGAGTATATGAATTTAGATCTCCATACATATATAATATGAGCATTTAAATAGTTGAAACTTAAACAATAAATACGACCTGGTGTACGTTTAAAGTTTATTATTCATTTTGAGTAAATGCAATTCATTAAAATATATATATATATATTCAATGCAGCTGACTGTGTTGCAGGTGTAACGTGGCAGAACTATGTTTATACTTGCAGTGTGCAACATAATAACATGGTAGCGTAACATATTTACACAATAATCATACAGCAAGAACAATTTCTCAATGTGAATTGAGGTACTTACTCAAAATAAATGATTGGCTTGATTGGGACAAATGATTAATGTCGGTCCTCATTATATAAACTGAGAATTAACTAATCAATCAATATACTAACATATGTATATTATATACAACGATTCATTGGCCAGACAGTTTAATTATAATACACGTCTATGTGAACGCTCGGTGGCTCAATGTGACAAACAAGCACACTCGCTTAATGATATAAACGAACTGTCACTAGGCCTACAGCAGAGCTAACTCAATAACGAATGCTCAGTAGTTCACCGCAGCTCACACAATAACAAACGCTCAGTAGCTCACTAGGCATAAAGCAGCGTTAACTCAATAAAGAACTCTCAGTAGCTCACTGCAGTTCGCACAATAACGAACGCTCAGTAGCTCACTGCAGCTCACACAATAACGAGCGTTCACTAGTCAACTAAATATCATACAACGAGCGCTCGGTAACTTGTCATTATAAACCAGCGTATACACCTGTCTCAATATAATACTGGCTCGTTGTCACAAACGAACGCTTAGTGGTCCGTTCTTACAGGCAGAAAACACCTTATACTATATTGTATCTAAACCCTATATCCTTCTATGTTAAGCAGTCTGTTGAAGTTCGAGAACTGACATTTTTTGAGGCCGCGTAGCTATTTATACTCATTCTAAACAGTGTGGCTCCCAGTATTTACATTGTGCTTCGTTATACAACGCAACCAAATCGGCATGGTTCTCGGCCGATGAATAATAGTATCGCAGCAAAGCTGTATCTAAGGTACAGTTTCGACACGGAAGTAAAACAATTGATTGAGTGTTGAGGTGGACTTTATCTATTTTTATTAATAAAATGTATGTTTATCATAGCAGCTTCGTTTTTTATGTCTACTACTGCCATATGTTGTTTACTGTTTATAAAATATTTATCTTGGCCGGATCTCATAACTAAAAGTATCACAGGTTTCTTGTGGTGAAATGTAATAAGTGTATTAATCTACTTTACATCACATCGCTGTATACACATTAACGGCAATGTAATAATGCCATATTCCCCCAAGACAACAGTAATATACAATATATGCTTTTGTAATTAAGATATCGCCATTTCGTTAGCTTAAATAACTACATGTAGTTATCGACTTACTTGATCTGGATGTTTATTGTAGGTTTAAAACGAAGCACGCAATAGTTTTAAATAATAAGCAGGCTGTTTCATTGAAATTGTTGTGTGTAAAGTAAAGTTTTTGTATGAAAGCACGAGGAAATAATATTTAAACTAAACTATATAAGGAACTAAACAGAAAAAATTGAGTTTTATGTACATTTCGGTTGACAGTTCGTATATATATATATATATATATATATATATATATAATAATAATAATAAAGGAAGATAATTAAATTCACCTAACGGAATTTACTATTTTCGGGATCTTTTCAGATGCTCATTCACAATGCATGATATATATATATATATATATGGAGATAATTATTTGTTAATAACCAATGTTATAATGACAATTATAGTATAATTGTGATAATTTATTCACAAATATATATATGAAATTATTAGAAGATAACACACACACATATATATATGGAGATTATTATTTGTGAATAACCAAGACATAAATGTACAGACCAGACTACGGCGAGCACACCTAGCTACAATGCAAACCATAACCACAATATCAAGGCCTCTGCCAAACCAATACATTTGGTGTCGGCCATGACTTATATACTATGGACTTACATACAACACATCTGGACAGGGTGGACAAATTTACATACATGAACTGATAGCGTTATATGAGTAGGATCCAGTTAAGGATTCATGACTAATCACATGCTATATAAAGGACAGATTTATTAGCCCGTTGGATCATACAGATACAGTGAGTTCATATATATATTTAGTATCATAAAGGGAGATAATTAAATTCACAACAACGGAAGATACGATTTTTTTATCTTTTCAGATGCTCATTCACAATGCATGATAAACATATATATAGATATATTATTTGTGAATAACCAAGACATAAATGTACAGAGCAGACTACGGCGAGCGCACCTAGCTACAATGCAAACCATAGACACATTACCAAGGCTTCTGTTAAACCAATAAATTTGGTATCGACCATGACTTATATACTATGGAATGACATGCAGCACATCTGGACAGGGCGGACAAATGTACATACATGAACTGATAGCGTTAAATGAGTAGGATCCAGTTAAGGATCCACGACTAATTACATGCTATATAAAGTACATAATTATTTATAAAGTAGTATCTGGTTGGTCAATGATATTCACGCGATCGGTCATGTTGTGGTAGTTCACTTAAGGAGGGATATACCTTTTCAATTATTTTCGAAATAAGTGGTATATTTAGTATATTATGATTGTGAATATGTATTTTTTTTTCGGCGGTAAACAATTATTTACATGTAACGTCGTAAACATGGCCATATTCGGTCTTTATGACGTCCCGATTTATAGCAGCAAAATCGCGTAATTTTCGATCTCAGTTGAGTTTTACTTAATGTACTTAATCGAAACACATATCCTCACGTACACATATGACGGATGTTTGCATTTAAAAATGCAAAAATTACGACAAACTTCAAATTATGTAAATACTAGTGAAAAACGGAAAATATTTTTTCTCGATTTTTTTCGAAAAATAAAAATTACCGTAAAACAAACCGAGCGATTTTTGCCTTACTTTCATATGATTTTATACACTCTATTGTACTGTACAATTATTGTGAGATTGTTAGAAAAAAATAACCAACAAGATTTTTTACAATATTCAATTATTTATCCCAACCCTACGTCATTGACCGCACGGCGGAGCACCTTTCAATCTTCCACCCAGCTCCTTTGAATAGCATTACTATTGTTTGTAAAAATGTTTCATTTGCAGAAACACACAAGTAGGTTGTCACGTGGCCAGCTGTTATTACTTACGATTAAATACACTCTCAAGCGGATTTTGGTCAAATCACCCTTTCGCAGATTAATTCCTTTAAAGAAATGCAGTTTAAGTTGTTTTTTTTTCTAAACAACAATTAAAATAATGCATATAAGTTTCAAAGACACATAATTAGCTATGTTTTAAGGTTCATTGACTCTTTTGATGATGAATTAACAGATGAGAGCTGATAATCTGTATGGCCATTAAGCCGATCAAACCGGCGACCTTTGGAGTAAGCGGTCAACACTCTTTCAACTGCGCTACCACTCTTCTTAAAACGCACTGTGCTCTCGCTTCAACGTTAAAATCCATTTTATTTGTTTCCGCATCAAACGAATCATTTGATTACTATATAAAGATATTAATACTAGTATTTTTTTATAGAACTAGTTTGTTTATTTGAATATTAGCGCCATTTTTACTATCGAGGGCTAATAGTCGATCAGTTAACCAAACCTGTCTTTCTTGGGATCTTAGAAAGTAAACCAATACACTCGAGCACAATCATATCTGCAAGAAACAGTTAACTTTTTGCTTGGAATCATCAGTGAGAAACGAATGACAACGAGACTCAATATAGAACTTGAATATAAATCATCACCGGAGATTTTGGCCGGCCGGGGATTCGAAGATTGTAATTTTAGCAAGTGAAGCCATGTACGTCTTGATTCTGTATAAATGTTTAAACATGAAATGCTATTTCTTTAGATTTGTTTTTTATACTGAGGTATTTTAATATTTGAAAAGGCCAAAAAAAAACACATTTGTTTCCGGTTTGTTGAACGTCCCTAATCTTTACTGCCGATCCTATTTTTTTTCTAAATTAAAAAAAATCTAAAAAAAAGTCTTATTGTTAATTATTTTTCATCTTAATAATTTCTGTTACACAGATACTGCATTATACCTAACAAAATGTTTATTTTGAATATTCTAATGTGTGTCCTGTACGATATTGAACATGGTCGCTGAGAGGGACAAAGAATACTGCTCCGAACAAATGCTTAGTTTTGTTATTCAGAACAGCTCAGTGAATATGTATTTTACCTTTCTCAATAATATAACTTGGTTAACATTTAATTACAACCAATGATCGGCTTGCTTCGAACATCACTAGAACATTGGGAGTGAAAAAGAGAAAAGGCAATCATACGTGGTCTTCTAATTTTTTTAAGCGCTAACCAGAAACCGATATATTTTTTTACCTAAGTAATGTTAGAAATTGCTTTTAGTGAAAGTACGTTAACATTGCGATGTGTCCCTTTAAAATATTACAATTTTAAATTAAACTGATATTTTAGATTGACAGTGAAGTGTTCAATGATGAGTCACTGTGGTTAGTGACCGATTTTCTATCGATTTTTGAGATACATGTGCATTACTTCCATCAATTTTTGGAGGGAAGTAAAAAACACAATCACAAAACGACCGTGCGTTTATTGTCAGTTTGACGCATTTTGTCCGCAGAAAAAATAAAAATACGTCAAATTTTGTCAACATGATTCCTTTTGTCTGCAGAAAATTGAGGACAATGAAGACTTCTGTCCGCATCGAGATAAAAGTCAACGTATTATTTTTTTACCTACGGATAAAAAGCGTGGCGAACTAAAAGTGCCCAGCGGACAAAAAATGTCACAGGCATGCAAATGCCCACGTTTATCTACACACGATTGAAAACGCAGGTTTTCATCTTACTGATGTTTACATAATACTGGTTATATTTCGTTGAGAATAGAAATATGAATAAATAAAAACGTTGCTGGTTGAAGGAAAGATGTAGTATTGAATCTAGAGTGACAATTTTGTAGAATAAAAAAAACAACTAAACGTTCAAGCAAATGACGATAACCATGATGATTAAAAATGCTGCTGCTATTGCTGCTGCTGCTGCTGCGTTTGCTTTTTCAAAACGATGATGTTGATCACGATCTAGTAAGGGACCTTTATGCATAACGTTTGTCGACTGGCTCAAAATAATATACCACTAAACAGTAGTGCAATAATAAATATAACTAGTGTGCACAGTATATTAATACAAAAATAAAAAATAGTTCCTGTTTTTCGCTAGTATTTTCATAATTTGGCGTTCGTCGTAATATTTGCATTTGTAAATCAATACATTCGTCAAATGTGTACGTGATGATATATTCTGTACATTAGGTAAAACTCAACTGAGGTCGAAAAACTCGCGATTTTGCTGCTACAAATCGGGACGTCAAAAAGACCGAACATGACCATGTTTACGACGTTATATGTAAATAATTGTTATATTTACTGCTGGAAAAATACATCTTGACATTGGAAACTACTTCTAGTTTTATTATATACCAAATACACTACTGATTTAAAAAGTATATTCCTCCTTAACTGACGTCGCAACGACGCAACGGGAATCGATGCATTGCCGTATATATGCAATGTTTAAAAACATATTCCTGTTTTCTTTGACTATAAATTTTCTTCATATTTTACAGGCAAATTGCAGTTTGATTAAATATAAAGCATGTTTAATGAAAAATAAATCCAACATGTCATTTCCATTTTATGAGATATATTCACGACCGTCAAAATAACCCCAGATAGTTCATTGGTGTGCTCATGGTAGATTTGATGCGAAACAACATTAAGTAGAAATCAGCGGCAGTCTTCTGTCACATTTTTATATTTCATATAATGTGTAGGCTATCAAATCTTAGTCCGAATATACTTGTTACTGCTTCTATTTAGAAAAAGTTTGAGTGTGTTTAAGAATTTGTTTCCCAATTTCACAGTTTACATTTTCAAATATGTTAGGCATTAAACCCATATTTTAAATATAAAACATGTAACAAAACTTTTTTAAACAAGGTATATGGCTGAAACAATATCAAGAGCTCATGAATATGATATATGTTATATCATACTGTATGCTTTAGTTTAGATTTAAGTTAATCATAATGTAAACGTTTACTATGAAAAATAATATATTTACTTACGTGAAGAGTGAATTATAAAACACAATATAAACAGTGTGGAAATTACATATATAACATGTGTTTTATCCATAATAATGTGTTTGTCTGAAGTCTTCCTTCTGTGTCAAACAACTAACTACTAACACACTATTGTAACTATTCTCTAGTGATAATGATCGGTATATCAATCGCGCAGGAAGTAAATTTTGTGTTACAATCAATGGTCCCTCGACTACCTATACAGTATTACTTTAAGTTTTGTGTGCTTCACTGATTAAGAAAGGCTTACTTGGGGAGTATTTCTTTTGTTCGATTATTAGCGGTCACAAAAAAAAGTTAAATAAATCTAACATAACAAGTTACACAAAACATTACTCCATATTAATAGCAGTTGGAAGTTGAGTATTTGTTTTGCCATCACCCGATATTTAAATGTGTTAACTCTTCAATATTGGAGGCTTATAAGGTTAGAGTTATTGTTACCACATACGTGTCTACTCGCAATATCGCTATTTACATTTTAAAACCTAACATGTCACATAAACATGTGCACATATTATTTATTTCATTTTATTGTTATTTAAATTGTGATACATTTTTTTTATACTTTCCAAATTAAAAACTGCGTTATATCCATTCTTTACTGTTAAATTAAGCGAACAAAAAGTAAATAGGTCTTAAGGTCGTTGTAGATAATGGTTAAGGCCCATAATTTCCAACTCTACTTGCCACGAATAAATTTTCAAAATATCATTTTTTCTTATTTGACTAACCCAGTGAAATAAGGAAGTCGAAAGTTCCGTTAATTGCCGATACGAACCGAAGACTGGTTTTTCGTGGATCACGCCACACGGCGTAATACGCTGGATACTTAACTCATTTTACATCGTTTTTCATTTACAAACACTCTGTCACGAAAAAGACGGTCACTTTTATTGACCGATGCCATTCTGTTATTTTTGTGTAGAATTGTTGACCGGTGTGCCTCTTGGTGATATTGGACGATGAAAGCGATATGTGGCTTAATGCATATTTAGTTCGTCCAGCGGTATCTAGTCTAACTTCTCCGAGCAATTCACACAACTTTTTCACGTCGTATTTTATTTAGCATTCTGTATCTTTATTCGTTATACCATCAAGGACTTGTTAATATATATACTCTATATAATTCCTTGATGTTTTCAACAAAAATTGCAAAATGAAATAAAATGACTATTGGTACTTTTTTTTAGAACAAACGTATGCTTAACAAACAATTATATACGATATACTAATATGCTTGTTGACAACGAAACAGGCATAGAATAAATGTTTCAATAATCAGCATATACAAATGGGAGACTAATATGTTCATTGATAACATAACAAGCGGAGAACCAACTTATAAGTAATCATTAAACTCAATCGAGAAGGAAGATACAGTAAAGTGTGGGTGCGATCTATATTAAACTGTATATGCTGAACTGATTAACAAATGTTTGTGATGAGAGTATTTTTTTTGTTCGGTTATAAGTAGTCGCAAAATACATTCGGCAAAAATCATTGTCATTTGGACTCTTCTTTTGATGAAACAAATGTAAATCTGTATAACGGATCAAACTGAAATCAAAACGAAATCACGTGACTCATATAACACGTCACATTATATATTGCAGTATTTAGCTGCAAATCTATTTTAATCTAACCTAGGCGCGTGTCCCATGTTAGGAAACACCTTTTCAATTAAGAACTTTGACGTGTTTAAATAGATATGATCCTTTTTGCAATACGGGGTCAATGGGTTTATAAAGACCTGGACTGCGTTTCACAAAAAAACTTGCGACAAAATTCGACGTAAACGTAAACCAACAATTATTCATATTTTTTTTAATAATCATCCAAATGAACCCAAAATTGGCTCAAATCATGCAGAGAATGATAAATTTTTGGAAATACAATCATGTTAAATGTCAAACAATATTTAAACATTCCACGAAAAAAATGTCAAATTTACTTACGGCGATTTTTATCGTAAGTTATTTTGTGAAACGCAGCCCTAATACTATTAGTAAACAATGTTTTAGTCAGTTTTAACATTTTGAAAATCCTGATATACTCCCTTTTATGCATTGTTTCATATCAATATAACAGTTTGAAGTCCGTTTTGTATTTGTTTTTGTCATATAATGATATAGTTTAAGTGTATGTAACTCTTAAATACTGGAGACTGAGACTGTCTTGTCATTTCATGCTAAGCAGGGAATTTTCACGAAAGTAATGTCCAACATTTGGCTAAATAACTCAAGGTGAAATAAATCACTGGGCCAGATTGTCAAGGAGACATTATAGCTGATGACATTCACTTCTATGTAAGTATGACGAGGGTCAACAACGAAGCGACGATCCAGCAGTTAGCCGGAAGTACATGTGGTACCGTCAAAAGGACGTGTAACCTAACTATGCATCATATGGATAACTTGATGATCCAGACTTCATTGTCCAGAAGACGCGATGCGACGCAAAGTAAAACAACGCAAATCACAGGAAACATAGTCATGTTGATACCGTCATCGCCAAAGGGCGATTGGACATTAAATCTACGAGTCCAGATGCGGAAGTAATATTAGAATACTTAATAACAGTGGAATTCATTCAATAAAAAATGTAGCAATTGGGTTTACCTATGATGTTTTAAAGCTCCAAATATTTGAAGTCATACACCGCATACTTTGAAGAATACAGAATAACACCAAACGGCCAATGCAATGTCGGCATTATGAATCCATAAACAACATAAATACACTATTTGATTTCAACACTATAAATCATTTTATTAAATTGTGTATCAAAATCAACGTTGTACAAAGACGACTAAAACATATTAAAATTTATATAAACTGTAAAATATATTATAAACATTTGTTTCTCAAATGAAGCCAGTGCATAGCTACGAGCAAATAGTTAATTTCTGAATTTCAGCACCTAACGTTACTAAATTATTATAAAATGCTTTGCCTTCTGTTCCTGTTACAACTGAAAAATGGGACCATTCAAGTCACTGGTTACTACACAAGCATGTGCTTGATATGTTCCCATATAATAGATACTCTGAGAATATACACAATTTTAAACATAACTTATGTACATAATATGTTTAATCTTTTAACAACTACACTTATTTAAGAATGCGTGCAGTATACACGTTTCATATCATATTGATATTAATGCCCAAACGTGCAATGATTACCCACTCAGAATACACGGCTCAGTTTTTGTTCAAAATTTGCACGGACGCACTGACAGTATATCAAGCCATATAAATCAATACACTAATTTCCATTGGAACAATATTTTAATTAATAAGATATAGCACAGCTGTGGTAGGTATTTGGCATAAAGATATCCTCTATTTTGGTTCAGTGGTTTTGTTATTTCTACCGCAGCGGTGGTCTTGGAGTAGAGCGTCCGCCTCACATGTAAAAGGTCGTGAGTTCTATTCCCGGATGGGTCATACCAAATATTTATAACATAGTACAACAAGCGACTGGTCGGTCCAATGTCAGTATAATGTTACTTGTTTGGGTATCATGACATGTGTCTGTAACAGCGCTCAAAATGCCGTCTCAAGTAGACACATTGTTAAATACGGCACTTAACTCCAACACATGTATTATTTCTCATGCATAACTATGGCGAAATTCATCCATTAGTGCTTGAACATAGCGCTTACCTGGTGCCGGGGGCGTGAGGGATATTGCTACTTTTTTATTTTGATTGCACTTCCAATGAATCTTTTCATCAGATATCATTTTGATACAAACGCATGTACATATACGTATACGAGTATCTCCCTTTATGAAATATATATACATATGAATTCACTGCATCAGAACATCTGATTCAACAGGTTTATCATGTCTGCCCGTTATATAGCGTGTGAATAGCTATGAATTCTTACTGGATCCTACACATATATAGCTATCAGTTCATGTATTTAAAGTGTCCCTCTCGTCATAGTTGACACCAGTTCTATTGTGTTGGTTAATGGTATATGGTCTTGTATACTTGGTGTGCATTGCAACTAGGCGCGCTCGTAAAAGTGTGGTCTGTAGATTTAGCGTGAGTCTGAACATATTCCCAAATAGGATTATCTCCCTTTATAAATGTACATATACATACAAACCAAATATATATATACATAATTGAATATTGATGATGACAACATAACGAGTGTCCAGTAGGTACAAAATGTACTTCTTCGATTATGGATTATGTGCACATGCATATGAAAACAAATAAAACAATTACTTCTCTTTGTTGATTTTCCAGCGGGAAAGCATGCATTTTTGGGCGCTTTAGATTATACTTATGGCATGGATAGTTAATACATAATGCATTGATTACCAGTGTGCGATAGCACAGTCGACACTTTGTCAATAAAAATAACGAAAGTTTTTTCAGAAATTCATTGTGCTGTGTTATGATATTATTACATAATCAAAGGTCACTGTGAATTATACATAGTTTATGTTCCCTGTCGTATGCAGTCTATTGTTTAGACATTCTGATATCCAACAATTGTTTGCCATTCTCTTAACATTTAGAAATACAAGTCACTGTTGTTAGTCTTTCCTCAGATATTGGCGTATGTGCTGGTATCCTGCAGATGCCGGAGAACAGCTTCGTGACAAAACTTGTACTGTTCCTGCAAAAAAGAAGACGGTATGGTCATTATTGATTTGCAACAGTATGTATGAGCTGCAAATATAACATAACTCAACAATACTGACTAAGGTGTGTTAATCTTTTTCTACACACGATGCTCTTTTTCTGGTCAGGGACACACATCTCCAATTATGTGTCACTATCAACAACAAATATTATTACTGGTTTTTAGCTTTTATAAATATCATTTATTTCAGGATATGGAATAGTGCTTTTCCTATTCATTTTTAAATATGCATATGCATGAAATCAGAACAGCAAATAGTATTCTAAACATAACAAAATGAAATAAAAATGATCAAAATTAAAATGATTTGCCGAAGGACAAAGTCTATAATCTATCGTTGGCAAATAATATGAATGTCAACAAAAGTATTTGTTTGTCGCCTAAGTATTTATTGAAATAGAAACTGTAAGGTTCAATTTGTATCCGGTACGATAACAAACTTAAGCAAATCGATATTTTGTCACGTGCAATGGTGTTACGTTACACATTATCGACAAAATGTCAGTTGATATGAAATATGGAGATCTGTCAAATTGCTTACTGTTAATCAACTTTGTGTGATTGTGTGATGATCATGTACTTTGAATGTTGCGTCATGTGATATATATACATGTACATAGCAATTATAAATAAAACTGCATACATAGCTTGGTATAATCTGTTGACGTATATGTCTCAAGTTTCTGATGACAGGCGGAATGGCGACCTCTTGTTCAATCCTCATTCTCTCGAAAACATTCATCAGAACTACAAACATACCGCTTCTCTCGGCTCCGTTCCTGATATCGAAAGAACAATAAAACATATATAATATATACTGATAGATTCTCATTTATCAATATATGGTTATGGCCAAAAATAAATTACTTGTTATCACAGTGGTTAATTACACACCTTACTGATCTAAATTAGATGACAACTTCACAACCTATGACTACTATGATAAATCTATATAATAATGTTACATAATGTCAGTTTGAAAGTTTAAATAAACTCTCCGAGAACGAAACAACTCCTGTAAAAAGTATAACCCTACTAACGAATGCATATAGTTTAAAAAACGTTTTACTTACAAACATTGCACTAGGATGGGCTTATCGTCTGAATGATGTTGTTGTTCGGTAACTTCCTGTATAAGACTTAGCATTGCTTCCTGGTCACGTGGTACTGTCTCGTCACATGGCCACTTTGTGAATAAAATCTGCTTTACCTGCTTATTCTGTTTCTGTTTCAAATAAATTTAATGTAATAGTATATATGTATAGAAATACCATGAAGCAGTTAATGAAATGTATTTGTTCGTACGCTTATGTGGGCCTATTTCCACGCTCAGGCGTGTTTGTATAAAAACCATCATAATACAAACCCAATTTTATTTATACACGTCTTTAAATATTGTAAGTGAATATGATATTTATTTTTTTACTTCCTCCATCAATTATATCTCATTCGTAGATATAGTTACATGTATTCATATAAACAGCATTCCGTTAGAAAACCCATTTATTGACATTAAAATTTTCTTTTTCTTTAATCATTTTTGCTATTGATTTCAAACTTTGCATTGAACTTCTTTAATGCTTATATGTTATACTTAGTTTAATTTATACTGATTTATGGAAGCTCGATTGCGATGAAAGCTCAGAGCTTATATGAACCGCTTTCGAGTCCGGGTAGAATCAGTACTGAGCGTTGTTTTTATGAAAGGCAACGAATCGAGCTTGGGATCGAACCCGAAACCTCTGGTATAAGCGGCCAACACTCTAACCGTTATACTACTGTCCCGCTTTACTTCTTTGTATTTTATAAGCACGGGATTTTCTTAAAACATGAAGAAATGGAAAACATGTATGCCTGTGTACAAAACTAACCATATTAACCTGTTGTCAATATTAGGAAGACATGTACATGCTTGAAAAAGTGTTACCTTAAAGTGCAAGTTGTAATTCCTAATCGTATAGTTACTTCTCTGTTCTTCTGACATAAGTTCAACTTGAAAATTCCTAATGTTTAAGGTGCTCTGGTCCGGTAAATATATTCCAATCTAAATAAACAGTCATGAACATATAAATATAAAATATATAATATGACATTTTCTTTATTCACGATGCATGTACATACATATATATATATATATATATATATATATATGAGGTCAATCAATATATTGAAACAATTCACAATTGAGACATTTAAATACATAAGTATATATAGAGAATGAAACAATTCTTTATAATATTCCAGCAGCCCTAGCCTTGTCCGGCAAATGCATGGCGATTTTAATAGCAAAAACAACAAACAGAACAATATACGTCTTCCAAACTGGTATAAATCTCTAACCAATGGATTAAGCGAATGCCATCAAATATTTAAAAAAAACATTGAATGAAACAACACTTATATATAGCACATATTACTTTATCAATTATCGTAGAAACTTATGTAGTTCAAAATGTAACATTTACTATTACAGACACATGCAAACAAGACAATTAATTATAATAAAAGTTTGGTGAAATGCGAAGTACTCAAATAGAAAATGCGACTATTACACAAGTTTATTTTTATGACGAATCAATTAATTTACATATATCGAAGCATTTACATTTTAGCCATTTACATTAAAAGGAAACACTATTAGATCGTATCAGGGGAATTTTGTTTTGCTCCTATTTAGTACCTTAATATATCAAAGATTGTATCTTAGTTTATAATTAAACATTTTCACTACTACCATTTCCTATATTTTCAATACACTATGATCATTTTTTTCGACGTTATATATACACGTTCACCATATATTGACATTGTCCAAACACTATCATATAATTATCATTGTTTTTCGACGTTATATATACAATGTCAACTAATGCCTAATATTAAAGATTTTATCTTAGTTTATAATTAGACATTTTCACTTCTACCATTTCCTATATTTTCAATACACTATGATCATTTTTTTCGACGTTATATATACACGTTCACCATATATTGACATTGTCCAAACACTATCATATAATTATCATTGTTTTTCGACGTTATATATACAATATCAACTAATGCCTTATATTAAAGATTTTATCTTAGTTTATAATTAAACATTTTTACTACTACCATTTCCTATATTTCCATACACTATAATCATTGGTTTCGACTTTTTATATACACTATCAACATTTATCGACATTTTATGAGTATTATCACAATATATCGATAATTTCCATACACTATGGGATGTTTCATCATTTTCAATACGCTATAATCTTTTCCAGAAAAAAAATATTTGAATTATCACCTTTTCTGTCCCGTTATCAGCAAAAGCGACGACCACATCTATTTCCATGTCATATATAAGTCGGCAGCAGTCTATCGCCGTGTGCTCCAGAGGTGTTTGTGAGATTATAAATCCGCGTAACTGTCGATAACTCTGAATAATATGTTGATATTTTGTAAGATAGGATTAAACATTGAATAGTTATAATAATTATAATAATATATGGTAAAATAAGTATCTGGAAGCACGGAATGAGTCCAAGACTAAATTACATATTCTTTATATTGAGTATGTTCAGAATTAATATATAAACAATTTAATAAAACATCTAGTCTAGGTATGACATGTTATTGTTTCAGTTTTTACCCTTACCATGCGAAAATATTGTCCTTAAACTTATGTGTTTGTTGTTGTTTTTTGTTACAGTTGAGTATTATACAGAACAGAAACTTAAGGTGCAAACTTCTTCCGCAGTTTTGTTGAATTTGAATGAAATGTGCTGTACAAGTTCATAATATCTTGCAGATATGTCTGACATGTTCGTACATCATTTACCTTTAACGTGCGGAGTCTTTGTACTTGTATTAATATAATTCTTCTGTTGAGGGTCATTCAGATACCTTTACACGAACTACTTTCACAGTTTTTATTTGTATTGCATTATACTTACCGGAATAAATACAGCGTTGATATAATCGTTACACCCAGAAATATATGTCGAAAGAAACGGTCGGTATTCGTCAGCTTTTGAATGACAGTATCGTTATATTAGTAGTGCACAAATTGACAATCTATAAACTTACATTTTACATCGGAATAGAGTAAAGGATCTGATGTTTTATGTAATTTAACATACGTCTTTATTTGAGAGCGTTCAATGAATAACTAGATTAAATAAAACTTCTATGTTATTTGCAGCTGCAATATACTGGTGGTATCAAGATTCAGCTGAAAAAATCAAATGCTCAAAATAAATTAAATATCACTAGTCTATGATAAACAGCTCATATTTATCTAACATGACAATAATTACATCGTTTTTTCCAATTCAACTTACATGCAAGAATATTGTTGTGTCTATTTTTGTTTTTGTTCTCAGGTAGTTTTGCCGCAGCGTATACATCTTTAACAACGCCCGCTTCAACTTTATCATCAACATCTTCTTTTGAAAGAATGATGACATCTTCTTGAATCTGTGTTTATTAAATATATCATTGGGCATTTTACCGTGTATTAAAAATCATAAAATGGATACGAATGACGACGCGTTGAAGACTTTCAGGTTGTTTATATATTGATATAGTATTTTTTGTCTTCTGGTTAGTCTATATAATGTTAAATGTCTTATTTCGGTAAACCAATGTATTGTTTAAATTAAAGGGGAACGCAACCCTGTGTATAAAACAGGATAATATGAATAGCTATGAGTTCAGCTTTCTATTAATAGTATTATTATGCATAAATTCGAGTCCATAAAGATATATCAGCTCGTTTTGTAACGGTCATTTTCGCACATCGACTTTATGGTGGAAGTCGCCATATTGGATACCTGCGTGACGTCATAACTGCACTTCCGGTTTAAAACATAATTGATTTATACGCTACAGCAGATGTAGAAACGTGCAATTATAGTCACCGGCAAAAGTACTCGCAAGACTAATAAAATGGATTTTAGTAACGGAGAAGGACTTTTTGCCTACAACTTTGAACCAGAATTTTCAGAAGCAGAGTTAAATGAATTAGAAGACGAGAGAAATAGTGAGACGGCACAGTTGTTCACACACGTGAAAGATTTTTGCAGCTGCAAAAACAGTGTAATGATGCTTTCGTCTGACGAAAATACGTGCTGCAGATGCAATTTCACACTATTGGAAATTCAGAAGATTTAGAATGTATCACAGAAATAATACAGAGATGTCACAGCAATGTCTTATGAAGTTTTCACCCAAAAAGATGATAACTGTTAAACAGTCACACCGATCATGAACCAGAGATCAAACCCGAAACCCATCAATCACAACTCTGACATCTTATCATGTAGCCTGACATTGATGATTGAATTTTTCAAAATAGTAAAATTACCCTTAGCTTGATAAAAAAAAGTAATTATTGCCGTCAGTGTTGATGTAGATCCAGACGAGCCTGCACATGCATGCTGTACTATCAGGGTTTATACTGTTTGCTACTCAGTCAATACATTATCAAAAAAAAACACTAATTAGACCAAGAATGGAATTAAGGGAAAATGTTTTGTTACATATATTTACCTGTCTAAGAGAGAATAAGAAATAATATAATATCTCTTTTCTTATCGTGTTTAGCTGGTGCGGCCATTGTTGCGTACTGAGAAATGGCTGATAAAATTTTGATTTCATATCCTTTTTAGTAAATTTAGATGAAGCATGAATGAGTTGGGGTTTTTTGTGTTGTTTTACATAACTGGCACTGTCTTTTGGTTATTCAAATGGTGTTACTACCCAATTTGATATATGATGATTATCTATTCTACCAGTTCTCTGAACATATATGAATGTGTCTCCTTATAGGGAGTGTCATATGGAATATAATGTCTACAGGCATATTGCACAAAGTGTATGTTACTGTCCAGCTACTGGCACCCTGCTGAGCTTTCATAATTCACCAACACCACATTCACACCATGTGGTAATGAGAAATACCCTGCCACATTGTGCATATTGTACCCTAATAAGCGTGATCACCCCAGGTTTAATGACCCCAGGGTTTATGACAGGATGTTATATCACACAGTATTATGCCTTATTACTAATTTAAACATTTTCAGTTAATTAGGGTTTCAATATTAATGCAAACTTACAAGTAAAAAAACTAAGTTATATGATTTTATGAATATTTTTCATAAATTGTATACCAGAACACTATTTTAACAGTAAAAAAAACTTTTCATGTATTAATGAATAAATAAAGGAACAAAGGTTTTACTTTATCTTTTTTCATTGCGAAGTTGAGGTAGTTCAAATGTCTATTCAAGAATAATAACCTAGTTGACTGTGAAAAAGCCATATATCAATAAACTAAATTGCCTATTGATTATAAAATTAATAAAATGAGTTTATGAACAATTAATGGTTGACTGAATATTTAGCATCATTTTTTGTCATCGAGGGTTTACTGTTCAGATGTTCAGTTAACCTAACCACTGTTTCCTGCAAAGGTTAACCAGTACTCGAGCACACCCAACAACCGCAAGTAACTGATAATTTTACCACTCGAATCAGCCGTGAGAGACAAATGATTTTAAGACACAATGTTGTATGTCAGTCATCACAGAGACTGTCGCCGGGTTGGGATTCGAACTCGAAACACCAGGATTGATAGTTAGACACGTAACTGACTGAGCTAATCGGGCCTGTCACAATTAAATGGCCTTAATTTGTATTTTAATAATAACTTTTAGATACCATGTCGTTTTCACACCTTATGTTTTGGCATTAACCTCTTGTTTTTATTGTTAATTGGATTATCACACCTGTTCAAACAGACTGCAATTATAATATTGTGAAAGTTTGCTATATCAATTTCGCAATATTTTGGAAGAGTATATAAAATTACAAATTAAATTTTAGAAATCAGCTGAGCTATATGTTATTAGCACATTTTTAAGAGCTTCCCACTGGATAATATACACTAAGTTTATATGTATGTCGCATATGGTCATCTTCGTACTGAAATCATCAGAAATTGTATCCTTGGGTAGTAGTACGCCAAGGCATTGGAACGCTTCATTCTACAATCTTAAGTCCTACCCCAAAGTATAAAGGTGTTTTGCGCGTGATGTCACCAGAAGCTTGACACTGAGGCAATGTGAAATCACATATTAGGAAAACTAAAAACAACGCTGCCCACAAAACATATCGCATTACTCCACTCACTTATTCCGCTGAAGAAAACAATATTTATGGTTAAGTCCTTCAATTCAGAATAGTTTTCGCGTTTAATTGTCTTCCTTCGATGTTCACTAATGTACTGTTTATCTATCTATCAATTGTTTACGTGAATTAGTGTATATACAAAAGAGTATCAGTAGAGAGCAGTCACTAACGACACAATACAATTTGCGCGATAACTAGAACGGAAGTGCAGTTATGACGTCACCGAATACCTCCATCACAAAAGAGCTACAAAATGGCGGCGCCCATAGCATTTAGGAAACGCTTTAAATCATGATATTTAATGTCATTTTTCTCATTTGATAAGTTTCGTACAATTAAAATTTGTTGATTTTTGTGTTATTTACATGTCTATTTAACGATAAATAGCCATTTATATTCTGACGTGCGGTACCCTTTAAACAATATGATAAGTGCATACTTGGAATTTACTTCCTGAAAAGACTTCCTATATTTTAAACCGAAATAGAGTGATACACTTAAAACAAAATCTCTATTCAAATATACTGCTTGACAATCTTCACATTGGCATTCGGAGTTTTGTTTTTCTACGACGAAACCATTTTTACTACGTGGAAACCTGAATAATCGATCAAATTGAAATAAAATCAAAATGAAATAAAATTACTCTTTTAATACGTCACGAAATATGTTCAAATTTAAACGAAAATCTATTGTAGTCTAACCTAATGTTAGAAACTTCCGTTTTCAATATATCATTTTAGCATGGTTAAATAAATCAAAGTTTATAAATTATATTGGCATGATTAAGTTGGAAATGATGTTTATCCTAATTCTAATATTCTGAAAAAAATCCTGATATATTCTCTTTAATGTCATCAGTGTCAGAAGATATAACCAAATCAAGGAAACATGCGTGAAGAAATATATTCAATTTAAAGAATAGCAGTACCAGTAAAGATAGTCAAATGAAATAAAAGATTGTAATCAAATGGCTCATAGCGATTAGAGAATAACACTAGGAATTAATATGCCATTTTTGGGGGAAAACATGTTTGTATATACATGTAAAGGTCATAAACATGAATGTTATTAAACACATTAAGCAAAGGTTTACACTCACCTGAAACTGTGACATTAGACGTGTCATGCCCGTCATATGTTCATCTTGTATCAGTTCTCTATATTCTTTTTCAAAATCAGATACAGGAATTGCCAGACTAGGTAAAATCAGGGCTTCATGGACGATGTCGTGAAGATATCGGTATTGGTCCTGTAATGGGCAAGTTTATAATATAGTACGGTCACCTAGACGATAAATAATTAAGGCCATAATGGACCATAATAACTGTGGACAAATATATATCTATAAAATAACTGATATTTCATTATGTATGTCCGCACAATACGTATTGCCTGTCAGAGTATCATATAGGGGTTACGTCCTTGTTTCTATTTTCGATGCCTTCACTAAACGTTTCTTACCAAATTTCATTTCTGTTTAAGTGGCAATAGATTACGATTACCAGGTTTGGGACATTATATTAGGTAGAAATTAAACCCGTAATGTCTTCTCGTAAGTACATCCTTTCGTTTGTTCGTAAGTCCTTCTTATCATTTTATTTCACATACTGCCATTGAATATTCTTTTATAATAATGATGTATAGCCATATTATACCTGAGTTTGAACCATGTTAACACGTTGCTGTCTCAGTTCCCGCACACACTGATACACGTTCACATACTCGAGTTGTCTTCCCTGATCATACAGGATGTCAAGGGCGATAAATGTTCCCGTCCTTCCTACTCCGGCGCTGCAGTGATTAACGTACGTATTGGATTATTTTATTTCAGAAAAGTTTAAAATGTCCATTTGTTTCCTAATATGTCTAAAAGAAGCCATATTTTAAACACAGCTTCCTAGTACATATTTAAAGACATAATAATCAAATATCGGTATCAATACGAATACATATGTATATACTACTTGAAGTTCAGTCTGACAGTGAATGTTATGGACTATCACATCGAATTTAGACAAATATTACCTTAACTACCGAATGAATGCATTTGTTTAATATCGTTGATAATCTATGTATATATTTTTGATAAAATGAAAACTATCATTTATAATAATTCGCTTCGTGGACGGAGACAATGCGCATGCGCGAAGTATACGCGTCTAGAAACTGTTTACATGTAAATGATCCGTTTCCTATAGATGTTTTCAAATATGTGCGTCGAACGATGCAGATTAATGTCTGTTCTCCGCTATGTTTACCTTAAAGACAAACGGTGAAACTATTTAAGACTAGTTAGTATGCACTATTAAACACACAGACATTAAAAACAAACTTACTTAATTAATATTGTATGCCCGTTAATTTATCAAACTACCTTGAAGTTAAAGTCTAGTACAGAAAGTCGGTTCGACACAGAATATTATTGCTGACATTATGTCAAACTCTAGGCCAAACAGTGCAGAAGTGTAAAAAATGGAAAATGCTCGTATTTGTAACATCGTTTAAACTGTTTTATGACAGTTTAATGTAATTCTCATTATCATTTTACAAACCATGCAAGTGTCTTGTTGTTGCTGTCACATGTAATACATTATATTACGAAACACAAAACCATCGACAAAGAACTTGATTATTCACAAAGAACAAGTAAACACATACACATATAGTTTACATATACACATAAAGTTTACATATACACATAAAGTTTACATATTCACATATAGTTTACATGTACACATATGCACCCTGTTAAACAAAAAACAATTAGAAAAATAGTACTTAGCCACAATGTTTATACATCGTTGCAGTTGATTTTTACAAATAAAAACAACAATGAACGTTAATACCATTTCAAATCAAACTATGCAACATTTCAATGTTCAATCAAATTTGTCCTTACAGTTACGAGCAAGTATAATACAGTATATATTTTAACACGTTATAGGCGATACATACCTACAGTGCACGAGCCAAGGGTGGGTAGACTCTATCTCGTCTTTTTGAACTTTCGACCAAAATTGTACCAGACCTGTGGGTCCTTTTGGTGTACATTTATCTGGCCATGCAGTGAAGTGGTAGTGAGTTATAGTTCTTTGTTTATTCTGTGATATCTAAAACATGTACAGTTCTATAGTTAATTTTCTTTAGAAAAAAACGTTTCATTTTAATTGATAAAAAAATAAAAGTACAAGAATATATACCCTCTCTCTTATGATTTATACGATCAAATAAGACAAATAAACAAATTATTTTATTAAACAAGATGTCACTAAAAAACTTTTTGTCTTTATATCAGTGTTTTTATTAGTTTAAATTTATCTAAAAATTTATTGAACTGTATTATCTGTTCTAAAAAATGATTTTTTTTAAGAATTGATGATAAATAAAATATTAGGGCAAAAATACATATGTTTGATGTAAAAGTGCAAAAACATTAAGGTTACTATTTCACTTAAATCATGATATATTATATTCGTCTATGAATTGTATGCACGTGAAATATTTCAATCTCTAAATCACATCTGGTGGTACTAAACAACGACCAGATAGAAATACCATTGAAACAAAAACGGTCTAGAGCCATTGGACGAATAAACAGGTGAAGTTGTTTGATATGTTTGACACAAGCTGTCATATGCTGTATTGTACTACTTACCGACTTAACAATAAATGTCCTTATTGTGAATTCCGCCATTATTTCCTCTGAAGATACTGTTATCGATAGGGAACCATAGCTAGACGGCTCATTACTGTCCCAATACTGTTGACATTTGTCCTATAGTAATGCAAGCTGATCAATTTAATATGTACTTTTTTCAACATATACACAAAATTTCACTTATTTTAAGAAAATGTTTAAACACGCAATATAATTTACTACACATTACATACGCAGTTTCGCACATTGAACAATACGCACATAATTGTGTTATTACTAATTAAAGACATGTTGATGACTTCACAATAATATATATATAAAAGAATGTATACATCAAATGCAGTTTTATAGAATACCTTTCCGTCTTCTATAGCATTCGTTGCCATGACAATTTTGGTAACATTCATCTCCCAAATCATCCTCCAAAAATCGACAATATTAACTTTCGTTGGACCTACAATGCAACAAACATGTTTCAATCACATGCATGCAGACGGTTTAAGTAATGTGTTACAAGTTTATGTTTTTATATGACTTAACATTTAATATATTTAAATAATTAAGAAAAAAAGTGACATGTTTTAAAGTTATTTACATAACTCACTGCCTTATTTATGATTTAAACATCTGAAGCCAGTGAGTTAATATAAATATTCCAAATTGAACTCACACTCATTTAACAATGTACATAGATCTATTAAATCTTGTTTGTTTTTAATAAATGACGCGAAACCTTCATACACTTCAATGATAAGAGATGAAATCGCAATGTGAAAAGAAAGAATAACATAATTACATTGAATTCTTCTTTGTTTTATAGTAATATATCAGTCGGTATGCTACCAGTAATACATCTTACTGACAATAACAGAAACAAGCTCTATATGTCGATGTTGAACATTATCGAAACTTGGAACATTAATAATAAAACGGGGTGGTAGTGTAGTGGACAACCTAACACAAGAGGTTGCAGGTTCAATCCCAAGCGCGCCCCGATGTTTTATTAAAGAAAATTAAACGCTCTGTACGGGTTGTGCCCAGGTAATGGATTTAAGAGCGGTTCATATCAGATTTGAGCTTTCTTTAAAACTAAATTAACATGACTGTATATTATGTCTGAATCGCCTCAAACATGTACCAACGCACATATTGTTTAAAAATAGTATGTTTAATACAGTATTTGATAACGTTTTAATTTTGTGTTTTAGCTTCCAGAAAGTATTAAACATGATTACCCTGTGCAGCGATGTAAGCTTTCTCCATCTTGTGCCCCTAAACAGAACGTAATACCAAACTGAATGATATACTGTAACATTTAATGCACATAAATATGAGACACTGCAGGAGATCGATGATTATCCTGATTTGCTCCCCTTTTGCATCAATTGTTAAAAAATAATGTAAATTACATGTCCATTATATTGATTTCGGAAACTATGAAATAAACTTAATGTTAAATCATTTTTTTTAAACATACACAAAATTAAGCAACAGAATATATAATATATATAAGTGTTCTGATAACAGAACTGAGGTAGACGTACATGGATTAGTAAAAACAAGATCAAAGATTATACTTTATGAGTAACAAAAATACGTCGCCTGCTTTGTCCAGATGAAATTAAAATACGACGTGTTCTCAAGGTAATATTAAAAACTGAATAATTATATCAGAATAAGTTTTCTTGATACATGCTTTTTTTGCTTAAGTGACCTAATGAATTTAATAAAATCGAATGTATATAATGTTTCCATAGCCCCGATGAACAAAATACATTTAACGCCAGCTTTATCAGTAGATTGAAGAATTACCACATCTTTCCACAGAGACATTAATGTTAATGATACTTGACCTTGGTAGACAAAATCACGTTGATAAACTAGAGGCAATGGCTTTGACCGCGTGGCTATCGGCGAGCAGATAAGAAAGGCTTAGCGTAAAATATGTATGCATATGAATCATTTTACAGTATTTTATAAATTAACTATTTTTGATAACAAAGTGTAATTTACATTGATAAATGAGGCGTTGATATAATCAGAGTCTTCCTTGCCGGGCAACGTTTGCAAAACAACTCTCGTTTGGTCATCTGGAATAGTAAACACGTAGATTTTTTGTAAATGCATAGTGCTAATAAGTATATATGATATGTTGTCAAACAAAATAGCAAGTAATATTGTTAATCATATTATATTTAAACCCTATCATGACATATGTATGTATCTACAAACCTGCAAATAGTGAACTATCTATATGATAGGTGCTCTGTTCAGTAACTGCATTTACTATGTTGCATAACGTCTCGCTCATTCTTTCTTTTTCTTTATATCTCTTTCTCTATTTTTCTCTCTCTTCTCCCTCTCTATCTCTCTCTCTCTCTCTCTCTGTCTTTATAGATTACATATGACTCCGTTTCTCTCATTCTTTATGTGTCGGTCTCCATCTCTATTTATGTATTGTATCTATGTCTGTCTCTGTTATCTGTATCTCTTTATATATCTCTCTCCGTCTCATCTCTGTTTCCATCTCTCTCTCTCTCTCTCTCTCTCTCTCTCTCTCTCTCTCTCTCTCTCTCTCTCTTCATTTGTTATATCAGTATGTACTTACATGCATACATTTCCTTGTATCTATTCTTTGGTCTGTTTTTAGGTTTCAGCGCCACGGTTGTAGGATGTTTAAGACCTTTTGGTAGTGTCTGAAATGAAGTTAGTATTGCAACCATTTGTATGTCATGCACGTTTTGCACCAGAATGGCCAATTGATCACTTTTATATAAATATTACAACGATTTTAAATATGCTTATCAAAATAACACAATGTGGTAAAATATTAAACCCATTTCCCGAAATAATTAACAGCTTAATTTTGATTGTTCGGTCGATTAAATATACAGAGCGTTAGCCATCTACATGTAAACTGACATATGCTTACTTACACTGTACTGTTGATGGAAAATATCACTTTCTGAACTTTTACTAGCGATAAACTTCCTAAGATGTGACAACAATATCGCGTTATTTGGAAGATATCTCTGTGGTGATATATTATAGTATTCACACTCGCTCTCATTTTCAACTACAGCAGGTTCCAGTAGTGAAGTTGACTTCGTTGTACTAGTCCCAAGTTTATCGTTGCCACCGTCTGTTCAAATTATCAGTAAAAGTTAATCTATGATACAAAGCATGATAAAAAACTTGGACAAAATATATCGAAAAATATAACAGAATTATGATTATTTTAAATATAATATATCGAATTAAAGTCAATCTTTATTAAACGTCAAAATCAAACTGATACTGTTCAAATTGTGTTTAGTATATAAACTGAATTGTTAGAAAGATCAATGTGTAGATTCATTAATACCTCCTGCGGCATACATAGATACCAATGCGTTTGAGTTGATGTAAACGTTGTCTCTTTCTAATGGTTCATCTTGAACTGATTCCCCTGTGTCGTTGTTACTACCAAGGACATCACCTGGCACACCAGTCTGATTTCCAGTAAGAGGTTTAGACTGGTATTCTTTCCTGTTAATGACGCAAACAACTACACGTTCACACATACTAAATGTGTTCTAAAGGACGTTTAACGATGATTTAATAAATATATACAAGGTAATGTACGGTATCCATATTTATCAGATAATCAGATAAAAACCATCGACCTATAGCATACATGTAACTTCATAAACAAATGTATACAAACAAAACAATCTTTAGCAAAATCGATATAAAAATATATAAAACTTTTTTTTTCAATAAACTTTCTTTAGTGTTGTTTGCATATCGTTTCTCATATTGCATTGATACAAATACATATTATGACTTGTTCTAAGCAGATAAAGAGTATTTCTACTACGAGGCTATTTTTAATGTGTATTATGTAATTTTGTACTTTATTGAACGTGTACACAGTATACTTATAAATTTTGGCTGCAATCTATAAGTTTAATTCAGTATTCAGTGGTTTTATATTAAAAAGGAATCCGAATCTTGGGAGGTTTTGCGTCAGATGGATACCACATATTTTTTTACTCGGAGCAAAAGTGTGTGCGGGTTAGAATGACTCGTGAACTTTAAATAGGTAAGATGGTTGTGACACCAGGCGACTTCACGAAGTGTATACTGGTGATGAAACATGGATATCGTTTTTATTAACCGGAAGCAAAGAAAATTTGATAGATGAAAATGTTGAAAGCCATCAAATAAAACTACATATAAGACTGTGAAACGTGTAACGTATGCCTTGTTTTTCGATGCAGGCGGAATGATGGTACAGATGCCGGTACCTGAACACACTATTGTAACTGGAAGTTAGGTCAACCCACGTACCGGAGAGCGCGGAATAACAAGCATCAAACAGTGCCTGAGAGGCCACAGGTTCAAGTCTAGTCATGAGGTCGGATTATCGGTTTTTCGCTGTATCAGTAGTATACCGAAAGAGGATTAAAGACAGCCAATTTCGGATTGGATTAAACGTTTAAAAAAATCTGTAGATGGGCTGGGGGAGTTCTTAAATAGTCAGTTTTCAAGGTTAGTTTCATTTTCTTATACAGTACCAAGTGCAAAGATTTTTCTAATTTCCTTCGCATCAAACGACCGTTCTTATACTCCAGGATGACGAAATTAGCTAAGTTTGTACGAATGAATGGAAATTTAAAATAAGTCAATGCAAGATCACCACAATTTCATCGATAAACGATTTTAAAACACTTTAACTTTACGGTAACAGTGTTTAGATTTAAAAAAAAAGTTAGAGCAAAGGTTGTATATATTTTCGATACGAACCATTTGTATGCATTCGTATTTAAAAAATATTGTCATGGATAGTAAGTGAGACTGAATATATGAAATGTTTGGGGTTCGAATTCATGGATGAGAGGGAAATAGTAAGACAAATAACTGGATTTGGATTCTAGGATGCGGATGATACCAGAAAAAAATTAAAATAGTAAGGTAAGTGTGTTATTTCTTGTTTTGTTGCATTGCAATATTGATTTGTATCATCACTTGTAAAACAATAAAAATGTAGTGATCATTTTTTTTTAATATGGTGTTATCGTTTGTAGAAACTTTTAACTTTCAAGAACGTTAACCTTATATTCCGTCGTCTAACGAACACTAGTATCAACAGAACGGCAACAATAACAGCTACAACGGCAATTGCACCTCCTAATATTGCTGTCAGAGGAATAGATGGCTCTGTAGACAACTCTGAAATGTTGAATGAAATTAGGCCTCGTTAAGCCTCGTAAAATATTACATCGCTACGTCAGCCAACTAAATATATACAGGTTAAGGTCATATTTAAATCAAATGTATCAGGGTAATATCAGATGCGACAGTTTTAGACGAGAAGCAACACCCGAAACTCACACGAAACACACAAACAAAAAACAGACATTAAGAAGAATATATAAAAATTATGCGATAGATAATGCAAATTTTAATGCGAATTTACGAAAAAGGCATGCAAATCTATTAATTTCCTAAATGCTTTCGTTTCAACACTACTACATTTTACAAAATTTGAAATATTTATTCGGAAATAGTAAGGCGATACTAAAACTAGTGTTCTGAGATATACATATCATGGATATATTCTATTCGGTTTAAAAATTGATTTCATTTGCAATTATAAGTAAAATATAAATTGCAACATTTGTATATGTCCTTTTTTTAATATATTAGACAGTATGAGCTGGATTGGTGACGATTTTGAAGTTATTTTTTTTGCAAGAAATACAAAACAATGAAATCGTTATATACACAATAACAACTTGAATATTACCACAAATAGATATATACCTGTAGTGCAGGCGTCACCTCCATATTCTTCAGCACACCCAAGTTTACATGCTCCAGTTAATTTGTTACAATTGACAGACCCACCATTACAATGTCCACATGTGCCTGTGCAATTAATGCCATGTGTACCATTAGGACATTCTACAAAGCAAACTTGTATAGTAAGGTAGATACATAAATTTTGCTTTGACAAGCGTCTATACATTGTTCAAAATGATATTCATAACAATTATATGTATACAGTAAAACCATGACTATTCATTTATCCTATTTAAACAAAATTATTTTCTATGACAATGATATGTTGCTTAGATATTGTGAACCAAGTGTAACCCAGGGGCGTTCAAAAAATGTTATTCGTCCAATAAATTATGAACCGTGAACATGTTAATCGGAGTATTTACAGTCTGGTAGATTTATTTGTTATGCATCCTAGTATGATATCTACAGCTAAATTGTACGAATACCAGAATCCATTTTGTCTTAGTATTGACAACATACAGCCGTATACACCGAAGTCAAATATAGTCGAAGAAGAGCTGCTAAATATGTTCATATGTGAAACTGTATGAATACGCGTTGCACAAGTGGAACATTGATGATTTTTATATTTATATGCTAATAACAAGAACAAATTAAACACACTATTTCGAACCCAATAGAAAACATGGCAGAAAAATATGTCCACCAATAACAGACAGATCTTGCATTGCCAATGTTGTGAGTTATATTTGTTTGTAATGGTTATATAAAAAAACAGACTACGAAGACATATTTAAGAAATTGTTAAAAAGATTAAAAAGGTGCATTTCTGTTAAAATAGATTTCTGTTAATGGGAAATGATCAGGATTTTTCAATTTTTTTTAAATGGGATAAAAACATTTTTTCCAATATATATATTCACTGACCCTGTATTGCCAAAAGGATATATGATTGAACATGCCAAAATAATATACTGAAAAGTGATTTCCTAACTTGGGCTACACACCTAGATTAGACTACAATAGATTACCCGTTTAAAAGTGCAACATATTTGATGACGTATTATTTGAGTCACGTGATTTTTTTTATTTTAATTTGATCCCTTTTTTTTACACGTAGTAAAAACTGTTTTATCTTAAAAGGAGTCAAAATGACAAGGAGATTTCGTTTCAAGTTTACCACATCACTTTAAATATCGATTTTGTCACATTTTGGTAGATTTGACATAGTAAACCATTTGGATTTTAATTATTAATGGCAATAAGAGGGTTCTTCTATCCATTTTAATAATTATAACCATTTTTTAAGAAATTTATAGCATTTTTTCCTGATATATTTCTTTAAAGGAATAAACCAAATAATATCAATATATTAAGTGTTTTTTTTTGCTTTAATAACAATATAACAATACTTATTGAACGCCCCTCGTATATATTTGTTTACGCGATTCTTCTTGCACATAAATTCATCATATATTAATTACTATTTAAAATAATTTCTTATTGAGAATACATGTACAAAAGTATCTGATAAGAGGTTCAGAAGCCAAACTGAAATCCAAGAAAAAGAAATAGCACATTGGTTTGTATGGGACAGTTTCCACCTTCGTAACATAATCTATTAAGTATATATTTTTCAATTAATGTGTGACTTACACCTCGAAACATATCAAGGATTTACCCAACTGTCTGTACATAATTTAGATGTCCTGCAACTAAGCATATTTATACACTATAGCCATGTTGCACGCTATTCTATTACGCAGTGAACCAAAATGTAACCACAATTTTCCTCATGCGTTGTGGTCGCACTATAAATATTTGAACTACTGGTGATTTATCAATTATGAGTCATGATCACAGTCTTGTCACATTTAAAATGCAATTAACAAACTTTGTTCACAGATATTCCCTTTCCAACCTGCTTTACACTCACAAAAACCATTAATTTTGTTACAAGACAAGATATGCTGGCAGTTTTCGCTACAGTTTTCTTTACACCCAATTCCATAAAACCCAGCATCGCATTCTACAAGAGTATGCATAATAATAAACATTTTTATTGTTTTACATGATAAATGCCTGAATATTTTATAACACAGGTATGCGAAAAATACACAATAAATTACAGTTATTGTAACATGGTCTACTCAATCATACTTGTACAACACATTAGTTTACATAGAATATTAAAATAAAACGAACATTCACTTCTTTAAATTCGTTCATTATTTAAAACATGTGAATGGCCACAATCTCATCTGTCTACCTATAACATGACAAGACTCATGACACAAATGATGACGTAAACATCGAGTCATTCATTATGAAACATCAAGTAACTATTGTGACTTTAAACTATGAGGAAAACATCATAGTTAATCACAAAATTTCAATTAGCAGAGTCCATATATTTATAGTTTGAAACACATATACAATCCAACATGCATATATAAAGGAAACAAAGATATACGAACATTTTACCTATGACTGCTTTAAAAAAAAAATATGACAAAACTAATTCAATACTAAAACCATACAGACAAAATACATTTTGATAATGGTATATAAGGACAGACTGATAATGTGTCCAGTTAAAGTTAGGCGGGTTTATAAACAAGAAAGCAACTGAACTTCAACCACTCGGAGACAGGATTGGTTAGTATGTACAGAAATATACAAGATAAATGAAACAGAATTTTTGTAGGTATATTCTTCGCTGATGTATGTGTTTTGCACATACGCCTACTATTTGACATGGAAGGTTTTTAAACCAACAACAGTGTAAGTCTAACAGAAGATGCACTATTGAAAGGAAATGTCGCAACTACAACAACACTTTTCGTGTACAAATAAACATTATGATACATACAGGAAAGGTGACAACATCGTTTGAAGACGAGTCGCTCAGCCTTATACAAGACTGTAATCTGAATTGAGTCCTGAACTAATTAGAATAGAAGCTAAACTATTTATATACACTTTTTATACGGGAGCATAACCAGAAAAAACACTACAAATTTCATAGGAAATATAAATTATTATTAAAAAGGATAATAAGCATATCATTATCATTACATGTAATATATATTTAATCCGAATGGTATGGTAAGTTAAATCTACTAAAATGTGGCAAAATCGATATTTGAAGTGGTTTTATTTTTTTTTATTTTTAGAAGAGTTGACATACCAAACCATTCGGATTTTATTCGTTATAATAATGACTTGTTTTGTATCCATTTTAATTCATATTTTTAAGACATTAATAGCAGATTTTTTGATATACTTCCTTTAAATATATGTATCAGATTGTTTTCTGATACACCTACCTTGGTCACACATCACACCTTTCCATCCTGCCTCACATAACTGTTTACATGTGCCGTTGACGTTATTACAATTAGTGTTCCCGCCTTTACAGTGGTCGCTACAATTCTGAATACAGTTTTCGCCATAGGAACCGGGCAAACATCCTATAAAATAGTACAAAGGGGTCATCCAATATATATCATGCAACGTATCAATTGTAATGTGTAAAGTATAAAGTATCAGTTTTAAAAAATATAGTATAAAAATTAAGGAGGAATATACAGTTTAAATTATTTTTGAAATTAATAGTATTTTTGGTTTATAATCAAGTGAAAAATAATTTCCAATGTGAATGTGTATTTTTTTCTGCAGTAAATGTAACAAATATTTATATGTGTCGTCGTAAACATGACCATTTTCGACCTCAGTTGAGTTTTACCTAACACAATGTGCATGGCCACAATCGCATCTGTCTACCTATAACATGACAAGACTCATGAAACAAATGATGACGTAAACATCGAGTCATTCATTATGCAACATCAAGTAAATATTTCCACTTTAAACGATTAGCCATGAGGTAATAATCATAATTAATCACAATATCTCTTCTTTCCTAATTAAGCAGTTATTTACAGTTTTAGTGGATTCGTGATGTCACAATTTCCCCTACATAACCATGATGTCATTAAAATATATTGAACACTTTCTATCACAAAAACCAATATATATATCCACGACATATAATGTATTTCGACGCTAATCATATCAGAGTATCCATTTACAAATATAGCAGAGTCCATATATGTATTGTTTGAAACACAAATAAAATCCAGTACATGTATATATAAAAGAAACAATGATATGCGACATTTTACCTATGACAGATTAGAAAAAAAACAATATAATGACAAAACTAATTCAATACTAAAACGATATAGACAAAATACATTTTGATAATGGTATACAAGGACAGCCTGATAATTTATACAGTTAAAGTTAGGCGTGTTTATAAACAAGAAAGTAATTGAACCTCAACCACTCGCAGGCAGATTGATTAGTATGTATAGAAAGAAACAAGATAAATGAAACAGACTTTTTGCATACGCCTTCTATTTGCCATGGAAGGTTTTTAAATTAACAACAGTGTATTCCACTAAGTCTAACAGGAGATGCACTATTGAAGGGCAATGTAGAAACTACAACAACACTTATTTATGTACAAATAAACATTATGATACATACAGGAAAGGTGACAACATCGTTTGAAGACAAGTCGTTCAGCCTTATAAAAGACTGTTATCTGAATTTGAGTCCTGAACTAAATATAATAGAAACTGAATCTAAATTTCTCAACATACTAGATCTATATATTACACTTAGTCTATCAAATACAGTATTGTTATACACTTTATATACGGGAGTATAACCAGAAAAAATACTACAAATTTCCTAGAACATTAATTTTTTTATAAAAATGGATAATGAGCATTTTATTATCATTACATGTAATATATATTTAATCCGAAAGGTATGGTATCTTAAATCTACCAAAACTTGCAAAATCGATATTTGAAGTGTTTTTAAAATTTTATGTTTTTGAAGATTGACATACCAAACCATTCAGATTTGATTCGTTAATAACAATAATGAATTGTTTTTTATCCATTATAATTCATATTTTTAAAACATTAATAGCATTTTTTCAGATAAACTCCCTTTAAATATATGTATCAGATTGTTTTCTGGTACACCTACCTTGGTCACACATCACTCCTTTCCATCCTGCCTCACATAACTGTTTACAGGTGCCGTTGACAATATTACAATTAGTGTACCCACCTTTACAGTGGTTGCTACACTTTTGACTGCAGTTGGTACCATACAAACCTGACAAGCATCCTATAAATGATGAATATCAATATTTGTTAACATTCAACGTGTGTATGAATACTATTGGTAGTGATTATAATGGTAGCTATAGTGATCATATTTAGTAGAGTAAGTTGCAAAATTGGTGGATATAAACGAAACTACTGCTGCGCATTGCTATGAAACGCCTTTGTTTGTTTTATATTAAACTAAATTAACTATCAATACTGAATTTTAATAATTAGTTTAATGTTGACGGTACGTACAATTATTTATTATGAAAAATTCAACCATATACCAAGTATTATGTACTGTTACAATTAATCAAAAAGCACAGTATTTATCAATCAATTAACTTGTTTTTAAATGTTAATCTCATAAACGAGCGTGATGTTACTATTTACTTTTTGTTTTATAAATAATGTAATCTTTTTATCATATTTAATCCTCTGCAGAAATTAAAGCATACCTGACTCGTTAAAACACAGTTGTCAAATAAGTATATACATGTTGTATTTTTAGTGTGGGAGGGTGGGGTGGAGAAGTACATTCATGGTTCTGAAGTCTGCATATCCTCCCCGGCCACGAGTACAGCAAAAGTAATCATTATACCCCTTATATATGTACATTGCTATCCTATTTTAATATCACTGACATATCATTCTTAGATATTAAGATGAAAACATTTTTTAAATCTGATTACCATTCTATAAAATGAAATTACTCATCAGATATAATGTACATGGATTAGTTTCAAAGATAACACACGTATTTGATAAAATATAATCATGTTGAAAAAGGAAAGGTACTTGTTTCACATGTTTCTGTGGTTTTGTATCCGTCCGTACACCCATGTGGACAATGACCTGTTTGACCACTGCACGCTCCTGTGTTGAGACAACTACCGCAAAAGAAATCACAACCAGGTCCCCATCTACCAACAGCACATTCTGTAGTATTAAACATGTCATATGCATACGTATACTGTAATTGATCAATCCAAGTACATGTTAATCATATATTCAAATGTATTATCTAAAAAACATGTTTGGTTACTTAAATACTTGAAGGTCAATGTTAACCTACCTCCAAACACTTGCACTTCGCAGATCACCATTCTCACCCTTTGTCTTGGGCTCAACAATAGAAGGAAACGTGTTTCTATCAATCTGATGATGTTCTTCGTCGGAGGATTTTTATCTGCATCGTCATAAACTTGTGTCCAGTTATGACTAGAATCGTTTTTTGCATGCAATTGGAAATTTAATAGCCCATCTGGAATATATTCAGACAAAGAATGCAATATTCTATAAAATATACATACATGGTGGCTAATGTAAAATATATAATTTTGTAACATTTTTCAACACAAGGAATGTTACATTAGAACTGTTTTATAATAATTTCTTCTTTGCGTTGATTTATTAAGACTGCTTTTTGATTTGTTACAGTATTTAGCGTCATTTTTATGCCATTGTTAACCAGTACTCTGGCACATCAATCTCCCTAAGTAACTGATATTTATTTATACTTGAATCAACTGTGAGTGACGAACAACAATGAGACACAATCTCGTATGTCAAATGTGGCCGGACGGGGATTCGAACTTGCACCCCTTGGATTGAAAGTCGACTGAGCCAATGAAGGAAATGCAATGACATGGAGACAGCTGAATTAATTTTTACGACACAATGCGTTATATTTATGGTAATCTATATACCATCACAGTACCATCACAGTACCATTACAGGACCATCACAGAACCATCACAGTACCATCACAGTACCAAACTATTCGAGCATACCATTGACATAGATTATAACTTTATTTCTGATTATTATAAAGAATTCAATTTCATATTGCTTATTATATTCATTTGTTCATTTCAGTACTTAAATAAGCATATTGAGTTCTGATAACTGCTGTGCAATAGTTAGGTGTTATCTGAAAATATGTATGTATTTTAAATATAATTTTACTAAAATGTTATTTTGTGCGGAACAAAGAGTCCTATATTTGAAATTATAATAAATTTGTTTTAGCTTTATACAAGGCAACCCATAAGGGTTTTGTGAACATGTGTCTAATGTCATTATACAAACTTAAGCACAACATTTTAAGTTGTTATGATGCAAATATCAGGTATACATCTAGTTTGACGGACTTAAAAAGCCAAATGTTACAATATAGTATCATGCGCAAAATGTTAAGATGGAACTGATATATATAGGATAATTATTGTAAATAATTGTATGTGTGTTGTTAAACAGCAATCCATGTGGGTAATTAAATTTCATTGCGTCCAATACATACTTACTAGGTATCACATGACTGAGATGTATCACGTGCTCATTCGTCCGCCATATAGGTATTTTTGTTAACTACGCAGAAAAGACACTAATTTTGAATACACTGGAGTTGTGCATTAATTAATTCCCATATCAAAACTAGCTTCAATGATGTAGCCCGTGATCAATTATATTCAATTATATTCAATATTGTTTATGCTGACACAAATATATATATATATGGAGATAATTATTTGTTAATAACCAACACATAAATGTACAGACCAGACTACGGCGAGTGCACCTAGCCACAATGCAAACCATAGATACAATATCAAGGCCTCTGCCAAACCAAATAAATTTGGTGTCGACCATGACTTATATACTATGGAATTACATGCAACACATCTGGACAGGGTGGACCAATTTACACTCTTTATGAAGTGATAGCTTTATACGAGTAGGATCCAGTTAAGGATTCATGAATACTCACATGCTATATAAAGGACATATTACCAATAGAACTGAATCGTTTTGAATATATCTTTGAATGTGTATGAAATGATGTGTGTCATTCATTCAGGTCATTGGGTCAAAGGTCAACTAGTAAGATATTGAGGAGGGAATTGTTCAAAGTATGTTGTATTCCTTTATTAGTTTTTATCTTTAATATGGGATAATAATAAAAAATAGGTAAAATGTTTGCTCCTTGTCATCACAAAGATTACATGTACCTGTATATTTTGCTATTGATGGGTATATTGATATATACATAGTTGAAATTAACTTGACCTTACATGCCTTTCATTGGCATTTTTTTAAAAATGCAGCTACATGTAAATTAATAGATGTGCTGTATGTACCAACATTTAAGAGGTTATGCTTCTTCAAATGTAGGGAATATTAAGGCAATTAATATTACATAAGGTATGTCCAATGGCATTACAGCAGTTTATCACAATAACAGTTAAGCTTAACTACTAACTGCATAGAACATAGAATGTCCTGGTCCTGATATCTCTGTATAATCAGGTCGGTAGCAATATAATATGTTGAATAAAACACTACATGGTATTTGGCAAATCTAATGAGATCTCTGATATCTAACATTGAGTCTAATTTGTATTGGTATTTTAAAATATTATTATTAATCAATATATCATTAGCATAAATTAAATGGCGAAATCAAGTTACCAAATAAGACTTAACCCTCATTATCATCCATCTTTTCATTTCTACAGCCCTAATAAATAAAATATCAAATCAAATTGAAGATAGGTGGGTCAAATAAATCATAGAAACTGTCTCTAAGGAATGATAATACAGCACTGAAGAAAAGAAAATTATATTAAAGTCACATCCGGACCTGGTATCTCTAAAGTTATTGGTATTAAAATAGCATCTACAGTAGTACCAGAAAGTCTAAATTTGTTAAAAAAAACTCTTTTCATGGTAGACGTTGTATTTTCTACATCAAAGATTAGTAAAATAACACCAAAATATATTAAACAAGGCATACATATCAAATTGGCTAAATGGCAAAAGTCACTTATAGAACTAGTTACCTCTGCGCGGAATCCTGTATTGTATAATATGGTCTATGTCATTGTTACGCTCTAGGTAATAAAGCACTAAATTACATTATGCAAAATGCAATCATATAAAATATAAAGCTGGGCCACCTTTTTAATATAGAATAGTTAAATTGGACAAATAAACGTTCAGCTCTGAACAGCTACTGCACAAGTAAACATTAAAATCATAAAATCTTCAGCAACTTTAGATTTATAGATATTTCATAATCTAGACCAACACCAATATAAGATTAGCAATTCTTTCATTAGGCAATTATATTGTTATCATTATTATATCTGGAGCATTTCCAGACAAATGTATATTAGACTTCCTGTCCTTTCTCAGCGCATCAGTACATATAAATGAAACTCTATGGACAGTATTCTATAAATGTTAAAAAATAGTTTTAAGTTGAAAACTGTAACAGTTGTACTGCAAGACTTAGGAAATAAATACAATGGTTAAATTCCTATGTATGTTATATAATAACTCTTGGATAATCAGTGATTAGTTAGCCAATTCCGACTGTTTTAAATCTGAGCCAAATTTCAGTTTTAAAAGAAATGCAGCTGATATAATCTGATATCGAAATAATTTCAAATGTATATAAGGATAGCTAATTTAAAACTAACTATTGAAGTCCTATTCAAATGTCAACAGGAATTGTTTGAATTATTATAGCGACTACTAGTGCATATTTAGGAAGATCAGCTGTTATCATTTTAAAAAAAAAGAATAAACCGAATGTCCTCATTCAATACATTGATATGTTCTGAGAGAGACTAGAAAGGCCAATGTCTAAAATCTATGTTGACGATCTACTAACCCACGTATTATACACGGTGGTGTTTATTGTATTTAGCAAATATGAGAATGTCTTACTTTTATAGTATATCAATCAAAATAGAACTCTATCAAAAAAGCAGTGTTCAATGTGTGTCATTGATCAAGAACATCATGCACATTTATTAAAGTAAAGCATAGTGAATTTCAAAGAAATATTGATTTACCACAGTTCTTACAACACGAACTGTTTTCGGTTTTTCTTGTTTTGATCTAAAGATCCCATACGGCTTATGACCATCCTAAACACATGATCTCGGTCATATTCTAGAGTTAGGAGTAAAGTAAAGTGATAGTCAGGAACTTGTTCAAGGCAAAAGTAGACCAAAATGGATACGAAAACTGTTGAAATATTGTGTATACGTTTACTGTCGTTATAACAATGCACCAGAAATTGAAATAGTATATAGCCAGCTTTTCCATCAAATATGGTTCTTTTGCCCTCAACTTGAAAACAGTTCATTGATCTAACTAAAATATGTAAAACACATTATACAATGCAAAGTAAGTAAATTGTAATACAAACCAAGTGTACATGATCTAATTTATGAAAAGGAGACTATTTAAAAGGCATTCTTAATATTCTTACAATGCCATGTTAATGTAATGTGATGTACTCGCAAAGTCCATAACTTAACTTATTGCATTTAATGTTGTTGCGCTCTTGATGATAGCTGTCGAAACAACATATACTTGCGCATTGTTAAGATATATCAAAACATATGTCCAGTCATGAAATACAAAATTATTCGATTTGTTTATGAACACATGGATACATGTTCATCAGAAAAATCAGCGTTACAACGAGTATTTTGTATAAAAATATATTTGGTTATTTGGATTTAGGTTAACTATTCTTCGCTACATAAAGCTTAGTTTTACTGCAATAACGTATTTAATATTTTGTCAATTAATACACAGATAGATCAATATCATAGTACTGTAAAGGTAAAAACTATAAATGTCTTAAAATTATTTTAATATGTCACAAAAAAGCAATTATAAGCGGGAAATCTAATTCAGTTTGACCTAAGGAATAGAGTAAGTTTGAAAATCCCTTTTTAAAATATTATTTTGGCATGTTATACTAGATATCCTTCTGTCAATACGGGGTCAATGAGTACATATAAGCATGGTATATTGGTGTGGGTGGGGGAGTATTTTAACCAATTTCAAAACTTTGAAAAAAATCTGATTTACTCACTTTAAATGCCTGTATACGGTATTTTATTTCATTATACATATATATATTTAATGTTGAATAATATTTAAATGGAAACACAATTATATCTCAATTTAAAAAAAACACATTGGAAATGGCATTTATAAACATCAACATACTCGAGCCATTTATCGTTATTATTTTATAGTGTGCATTTTAACGGAGATAACTCTCAAGCAAACACTAATTATGTATGTATTCCGTTGCGAGATAATTAAAAAATATTTGTTAAGGTTGGTATGGTCCGCAAAAACATACGATATGATTATTTTCGTTTAGACCTTTCAAAGCTTAAAATCCTAATATCTAAATCCAGTTTTCGAATTTTCTTTTGACACTTTGATTATTTTGGGGTTTTTTTGTACAGAAATTCCAATATAAAGATAATTTTGCATGATAATGGTATTTATTATAAGCAAATATATGTCCTACATTGAAATAAATACTCAAATGGAGTTTCTTGTCTTTGAGTATATCAGAAACATCGAAACATCGAAACATTCAAAATGTTAATTTTTTTGTCACCTATTGACCTTTGACCCCAATTTATGCGTTCATAATACAATTATTTTCTTGGCAACCGATGGAATATGGTCAAGTATAGTCTAACATCACTTTTTATTACAACAGACTTCCATGAAAATTCCATAGCTCATGCGATGATTATGTTTTTTACCAGACAGATATTTACATGTATTTTAAGCGCGTTTAATTATATGTTTCCAAAAACCTTTTGACACCACAAGATTGGGTTTTTAAAATCTGCCAATATTGCCTAGTATTACATCGATATTTTACAACATTGCCGTATATCATTCTAACAATTGTATGGGACAAGTTAAACTGAACTCCTATGATACATATAGTATTATAAACTACAAACCATCTTCAAAAGTCGAGATACGTACAGCTTGTATACGCATTATATATTTGAGGTCAACTTTCCACCAGGGTTGATCTTGTACCGGTGTAGCGATACACTTATTTACAGAAGTTCCTATAACGCCATCTACTGTTATTCCAGTATTAGAGTTAGATTTTTCATACCCACTCTGACTTGTGTGTCTTCCAAAAGCTACATTTTTACCTTAAATACAAACATCAGGTTAAAATAAACAGGTAATCAATGCAAACAGCAGAGTTAGAACTAGTACCTTTATTTGAATAACTATTTATTTGTCCTACAAGTTATTTACCCCTAAACTATTGTCGGATCATATGGAACAAATATTACAAAAAAATTATGAAAACGAAACGCATTGTTAACAAACAGTACATCATGTTTATCTATAAGTTTTAGAATGAACAAAACCGCATTTTTTAACACAGTTTAACATGCTTATAACGAGTTGAAAAACAAAGTAAAGGTCGTGAGGTTATAAGTTTATAGTATATGAATAGAGCATGGTATCTCCCGAATCAGGTATATTAACCTCCAGTGAAAGTCAGTTCAACTTTCCCTGAAACAACTGACAAATACACGGGCTAAAATGTTGTTTTTTTAACGTCAAACTAACTGACCAATTAGCGTCATCCTACTATACTGATAAATTATAGTGAATCAGAGTGCTTGTAACAATTGCTGTTTAACGGACCCAATCATAGGGAACAGTTTCTATTCTACAGACAAGAGTGACTCCGATCAAAATCCGATTTAACACAATTGTATTGATTTGAAAATCCGGACTATTCATATTTAGTTATAATTGATAATGTATGTTTTAAATGTGTTATAATATACTTACTTTTAGTGTTAATGTGCTCAAAGCGATTTCTCTTAATGTACCTAATACACTGGCCTTACGATAACTAAATTGGTATACTAATTAAAATAAAAACAGAGAATAACTCAGATCATATTTTTACTAAGCTCTAAATAAGATACCTGCCTGTCACAATGTCAATTGCAATTGGGACGTAGGTAAGGTTACATGTAGTTCAAGGGGTCAGTGATATATATCCAATTTACATTTGTTTAACATTAACACAGAAGCTGCGTGATATTTAGATTGAACATAAAAATAAAGGCACGATGGCATTTCAAGAATTTCATTTTTGCAGGACGTTTTCTACTTTTGATTTTCAGTCATATTAGTTATAAGTAATGAGCATTTAGAAACCAGGAGAAACCATTTGTAATCTAAGGCGTATGACACAAATACTGAGTGATAGAAGAAGTATAAAACATTTCAAAGGAAAAGCAAATATAAACCGAAGACAGAACTTGTTTAAATGCGGTCTATTTGTTGAAACAGAGTTTCCACTAAACCTGTAAACACCGTAGTTACCAACAAAACGAATAAATCATGCCAAATGCATATTCGTTGCATACTATAACATTGTAGCTAAATTATCAAAATTCGCGAGATTCGCAGAAAGTTTTGCGTCTCAAAAGAACCTACTTAATACACAATATTAAAATCATAATTGCATCATTGACTGCTGTTTCAGAAATAGATACAAAATAGATATGTAAGAAGACACCTTTTGATCCATGTTAGTTTTGCATTACCTCCAAAAACCCTGATATCGCATATGACAAGTTGTGACGAAGGAGAATCTATCGTGACCCTGATTTGGTTGTTAAACAGCGGTTTGTCACATGTAACCTCTATTATTTTACTGGCAGGACTCCCACTAGAAGTAGCATAACATGTCTGTTGGTTAGTATATTCATCTTTTCCTTTGATAGTAGTGGATGCGTTCTCGACAGTTACCTTAAAACTTTTGAAATTACCTGAAAACAGATAAAAAGAAGAAATGATTAAATCTTGGTTTTAATGTTTGCTTGAGATGTATAATGGTTGTTAAAGGAACTAAAACAATTCAGACTGGAAATTATAAAACGCATTACAGAATGCAAATATGAAAACATGTACAGCTCCATTAGATTTTGGAAAGGGTCAATATATCTTATAAAGGTGTATGTTACACTCTTACATGAGTGTTCATTTATATTGAATTTATTAAACGAACTGGCAATACTATAGTTACGAGGCTCTGTCGCAATATGTCCTTTTTATCAAGTTACGAGTTTAATAAATTAAATAATAAATGAGTACGAATGTAAGATTCTTTTTATTACATACTTCAAAAATATAGTACATTTACCATTTATCTAACGTATCATGTCGATAAGGAGCGAGAAAAAGTCCGGCATTTTAAATTGTTTTTGTCTTTTAGTGTAAAAAAATGTCATTCTTTAGTCTTTCAATGTTACAGTTTTTCAATGTTACATTCTTTCAATGATACAGTCTTTCATTGTTACATTCTTTCAATGTTACATTCTTTCATTGTTATAGTCTTTCAATGTTACAGTCTTTCAATATTACAGTCTTCCAATATTACAGTCTTTCAATGTTAGTATTTCATTGTTACTCGATGTCAGGAATGTCATTTTATGAAACATGTTCTTTTGATTACACGATGCACGATCCTGGTGTTTTGATCTTAAAGTTAAGCCCATTTCATAATAAAAACAAAGAATGTTGGAAAATATCACTCATGCTTAGACTGTTACACGTGTACAATGCCTTTAATTGTGTTGAACTTCTTATTCTCTTCTTCACGTATAGAATAAACCATATACGCGATTTTGAGTGTTAAAATTTGAACTCAAATAATTTACCTAATACTTCAGGGTCTGTGATAAGAACAAGACCTGTGATGATTTCTTTTTGAGGCAGCCAGAACCTCCACCACGGATTGGCAGTACTTGTATCAGTTCTGCTACAAGTTTCCAGGTTACCATCGGCGGCTCGTTCAGAATACTCCGGTGGATTGATGTTATCTTTATGATTGGTGAATTCACTGAATGCTATATCCCCTGTACCAAAGTGAAACAGTATTAAACATTATTCAGAAAGGAGTGCGCCAATAGAACAATTGGATTTCCATATTGCTTCTACGACATTAATATCTGTCAATCAGTGATTGAATTGATTGAGTGATTGATTGAATATTTAGCGTCATTGTTATGTCATCAAGGACTAACAGACGACCAGTTAACCTAATCACTGTTTCCTGCGATCCTAAAAGGTTAACCAGTACTCCAGCACACTCAATCGCCGCAAGTAACTGATAAGTTTATTACTTGAATCAGCGGTGAGAGACGAATGATAATGATACACAATGTTGTATATCAATCGACAGTTGCCGGGTGGGGATTCGAACTCACGATCCCTGGATTGATAGTTAGACGTGTAACCGACTGAGCTAATCGGGCCTGGAGGTGAAAGTTATAATTATAAAATAAAAAAATGTGCATAAGGAAATGTATAGCGTTGCCAGAATCCAAATTTGCATTTCTTTTGGCAACATAATATATTGGCCAGAAAGTATGTTATTGGGTTAGAATGATAAATTATTAAACATTATATTCAAGGTAGCCTAAGTATGGAATACTATATATACGTTTTGTAAAAAAATGGATTAGTGCATCAACCCAACGTTCCAATTTGATTAGTGTCACTAGCACATATACTTACCATACACTTTGTCTCTCTGTAAGGTTTGTAAACACTTTAGAAAGAAATGAGGTGCGGGATATATAGAAAATTCCGTCCCTCGACATAACTCGACAGAGCTTCGTTACCGACAAAACCGAACACCGTTATCCGGAGGGACGCACTATTCAATCCTCTCAGATACACCGTGAAATATATTTTTTCTTGTATACAACTATAACTGTGTGATTGTATAAGAATTTAATTCTGGTTTATCTTAATAGTAGCGCAAAGATAATATAGTATTTGTGATTGAACACAGGTAACATTACAACATGTTATGAATACGTCATAGCGCGATGAATTTATGAATAGCGTTACGTCATAGCGCGAGAAATTGTTATAGCGCGAGAATTTTATGAATGGCGTAACGTTGTAGCGCGAGAATTTTATGAATGGCGTTAGGAGGGTGAGATGGGCGGGTACAACGGAAGAAGTATGAACAATTCGTATTCGGTGAAAATACGCGAAAATCCTTGTGCGGTATGGAAGAAATTATATTCCATTATTAGGAAACGCTTGAAAGGAACTAAATTCATATATGGACAAATCCATATTGTACGTAACTTAATTATTTCGAAGGATTAGTTAGCTATAATAATTATGTATCTGATAAAAATTAGGTTTTCAAAATAAAAATAAAATAACAGAAATATATAAACACTTAGGAAATTATTTGTCATCGATAAGCCTTATATATAACGTTGAAGTAAAATTAAAAAAGCGGGATTATTCATTTAAAAATATCATAAATGGCCAAAGGCATATTTTTGCTGATAGTTTGCCAATAAAATTGAATTGAATTCAATTCAACTCAATAAAATGAATAAGTGACAAAACAATTGTCCCTGCAGTTTTATTAGATGATATGTCGAGTGTTATATTCACGTATTTTAATCTCAACAAGAAAGAAACCTGTAAGAACCTGAATTAGTATTCTATGTCAAAAAAGAACAGAGATATTGTAAAATTAATGTACATTACATACTGTATTGACATCCCGGTCCCATCCAGGCATTCGCACAGCCGGAAGTAGTACAAGTTCCATCTGCATCACCACATTGCTCTGTGGCATCCTTGCAATGACACATGTAGTTGCACGTAGACCCGAACTTCACCACTTTATTAGAACCTTGTGTACACGAAGCATCTGTTAAACACAACCACAATAATAATATATATACTAATGTTTATATACACTCACACACTTGTGTTCTTGAGAGTACATATGCTGTCACAATACATGGTTTCGCATATGTAATTAACGTTATTAATTGTTCAGATAATTGTGAACCTAATAATAGTATTCTTCATTTACAAAAATTGATAGTCAGATTCGCAACCGAATGAGCTAATCGGGCCCTATTTTGAAAAAAAAAAGATCCCTATTTATTTGTGGTGTGTATGTTTTGGTTAATGATTCATCCCTACATGATTCAGTTACTGTTGATTTGTTTGATAGTATACAAAATTATATAAGCAAAATTGAAGCAATTGGAATAGTAGGATAAGAATAAATCTTAAGTTCATCAATTTTGAATCGCTTAATAGATTGACAATGTAGCATTTAGTCAAGATCCGCGTTTGCAATGTGCTTCATTGAATAACGTACAAGGTAATTATTGGGTCAAATTGCTACGCCTGGTATTATGAGAGAGTAGGGGAGTGTATGAGATATATTGACACACTTGACATTATAGCGTCATGATTTGTATTGATCATAGGATTTAGATATACATCCGTTAAAATAAGTTCTGCACACTTGGTGTATATCGGTTATAAAATAACATCAGATTCTGTATTTCATACGGAAATGTTTCATATATGAGAATAAAGAACAATTCAAACGCAACAAATAGGCGAAAATAGAATGAAAATCTGTTTTGTGCTGTTTCGTTTTGTTATGCTACGTTATTTCCTTTTCTGTTATCTTCTTTTTTTTAATTTTGTCCTTTTAAGTTCTTACATAGTCTTAACCCTTTACTTCATATAGACGCCTTTGGACACCTGTAATATTGATAGCATTCATTCACCACGTATCAGCAATAGGTGAATTATGTTTATATTAACTGACAGAGTGGAAAACAGTGCAGGAAGAGTTCAGATTGCTCGTGACTTTGTTTTCAAAGGCCTTCTGTGATTGGTGCAGGAAAACGGCGTATCTATGAAGTAAAAGGTTAAGTAGTCTTGCCAAGGTGATGTGTACTGGTACATTAAACTCCTATAAAAAGACAACTTTGGAACCAGAACATATTTCTAGCCGTACAGATATCTATTTTTATACTGTGGAGTACGTGATCCAGGGTAGAGCATTGAACCCACAATCAGTGAGTCATATGTTCGTTTCCCCACCACATATATGTGTAGTCCTTAAGCAAGACATTGTATCCGCATATAGTTAGTACTACCCAGGAATACCTTGAGAGTGATTTGTCTAGACTGTAAGAACTTGCTTCAAAAAATCAGCTTAAAACAACAAAAATGTGAACAGTGATGGCAAAATAATATTTTCGCAGATATGTTCCGAATTAGAAACACCAATATGAAAACTAAATAAAATATAATTATAAAAGTAATATATCGTATTCTTTGTCTTGGTGGTTAAGGCGTCCTTCTCGGAAGTGCCAGGTCGAAGGTTCGAATCCCTATGAAAGTACTTTGGAATTTTTTCTGATACTGTCATTGCTCACCCTGCAGCTAGTAAAATTGAGGGTAACCGAATGTCTATCAGTCTGACGCCTGGCAAGGACAGCTTTTTGGAAGTAGCTGTGTGTAACATAAAGTGTCTCAATAGCCCATTGCGATTGACCTTCTCAAACACTTTACTGTTTACTTTTATAAGCGTTCAATGTATTTAGTTTTACAAAATAGTGACATATACAATTATAATAGTGATTTGCAGAATCATTTATATATTGATATTTCTGCAATTTAGCAGTAACTACGTATCATTAGACTATCTATATTTAATTTGTTCTTAATATTGCGTTCGGGTGTTGTTTTCTTTAAGCAGGATTCTTGATCCATATGCAGCACCATATCATCCAACCAAGAAAAAATAATCGTTTTCAATTTAAAAATTAACATTCATTTTGTTTTCAACATAAACAAACTTTAAAGTTATTGACATTAGCGTATTACTAAATGATGATAAGTGCAGTTGATGGTCATTACGGTCACTAGGTCATCAACAAGGACGTTAAACGTCTTTTATTATGTTAACGAATGTAAATACGTATAAACACATGTACTTGAACGTATATCAAAGCAGGATTTAGGATACGTAGTTTCCTGTATATCACCAACTAAACAAGCACACACCAATCTGTCATATATAATAAATAAACTGGTCCTAGTTTGCTTCCGTGTCTATACGAGACTATCACCCTTGACATGCCGTGAAACGAACGTGAATCTTATTTTATTAGGACCAATCAGAAACGGTCTTAGCAAATATCATCTGTCAAACGTTAATCATCTCAGCTTTCATCGTAACTCCGCACAGAGTCAGTGAAATGACGTTTAACACTAAGCGTTCGCTCCCTTTTGGGTTGCTTAATTGTTCATTGTTTTACTTAATGAACAATTACTATTACTTAATATAAGGATTTTTTTAATGTTCACTTTAACATAACATATGTATGCACTGACGCTGAATAGAATCATAACATGTACTATAGGACAAACAATAAATGTTGATATGTGTAATTAAGAGTAATATTTTCTGATTTCACCAGCCCCGCCTAATATTCCCAACACACTTCTCACTTTTTTTCAGCTTAATAGCAAATATAATGATTGTGTTTATTAAAAACGAATGGATTTATATGTCATGGTCGACACAAAATTTATTGGTTTGGCAGAGGCCTTGATATTGTGTCTATGGTTTGCATTGTAGCTAGGCGCGCTCGCTGTAGTCTGGTATGAACATTTATGTCTTGGTTATTCACGAATAATTATCTCTCTCTCTCTCTATATATACTCTAGACTCTAACTCTATCTCTTTCTTTCTCTCTCTCTATCCACACACATACACACACACACGCACGCACGCACGCACGCACGCACGCACGCACGCACGCACGCACGCACACACACACACACACACAACACACACACACACAAACACACACACACACACACACATGTACAAATATACACATATATATTTTCTATACCAACTATACCAACACAATTGAATTGTTGTCAACCATGACTTATATATTATGGTTTTACATGCAATACATCTGGACTGGAGGGTCAATTACGTACATAATAATTTTTGTATGAGAAGAATCCACAGATTATATATATTATTTGTTGAGCATATACGCATTATCAATACATTATTTGAACCTCACTTTATATCATTTTTCTCATTTCCGGACAGGTGCATATCGCATACTGTTCAGTATAATAAAGCTAAGACCAGGGTAGCTAGTTGATAGGGTGTCTGACTCAATCCAGGGGTCGTAAGTTCAAATCCCCACGTAGCTGCAATCTCCAGGACTATTGTTATACGGCATTCTGTCTCATTGTCACTCGTCAATGGTGCGTAAGTGTATATATATATATGTGTGTGTGGTGTGTGGTGTGTGTGTGTGTGTGTGTGTGTGTGTGTGTGATTTTAGAAACGAAAAACAGGGGCATATAAATAGGTAAATATTTAAAGGGTACATTTATGTAAAAAAGAAATACCATCGTCAAAAACAATCAATAGGTATTTATACGCTGAAACATTTAATGGACAAATGAGATTGTTTTATGTTTTAAGATTATTGACAATGATTGTTATTTAACTCCCAGTACGTCATGTGATCAAATAAATCATATAATGATGTAAACTTGTATAACAACAAAGTGATATGATGTAGCGGAACCACATATATGCGTGGTGACAATGTTCATCATGGATAAAGTTAAAAAAAATCAGACATTTTAATGCATTAACGAAGTAAATAAACAATACATGCATTATCATTTATCTACAGTTGTAATATGCAGCTAGAAACGATATTTTTATGTAAAATGATCAACACAAACATGTACTCACGTGTATTACAAAACAGAACTCCAAATATCAATAGAGTGCAAATAATTGCTTTAGTTTCGTCCATGATGGATTAACATTTAATATGAGTAAACCTCCAACCGTGTGGTGTCACGACCCTACATACAGTGATGGTGGGAAAAAGGAAGTACACAATTATACAGTATCTTATTCCTGTTAAGATATCGCTTAAAAGATCTCCGTGCTTGATAAATTTAAATATAGTCATAGAAGGTGTTTCTGTATTTCGTTTATAAGACGCAGGAAACATAGTTACATTAGAGTCATAGTTAATGCACAAATCGGTACATGTATAAAAATTGGCTTGATATCAATACTATTGCATGGATAAATATAAAAATGAATGTATTTGGTTTTAAAAAATGACTGCTTACATGTATTCAGAGTAATGGAAATGGCAATAAACGATCATTGACACTTAACCAACGGTGATTGTAAGTTTGTAATGTTTATAGCATAAGCTATAGATAATAAATGCTTACATGCATTTAAAGCGTAAATGATTTTGAGAATATAAATATTGAGACAAAGTTGGTAGATTTGTTTGAATATTAAGCAACTTTGTATGCCATCGAAGGTTAACAGACGATCAGTTAACTAACCTCTCCTGGGATTCTGGAAGGCTGACCAGTACTCGAGCACATTTATCACCATAGGTAACTGATGACTTCCCCATTCCAATCAGTGGAGAGAGACCAATAACAATGAGACGCAATATCGTATATCAATCAACACGGATACTATGGCCGGCCGGGAATTCGAACTCACGACCCTTGGATTCGAAGGCAGACTTGTCGATAGCATTTTATAAATCGTAATTATAAAAATATGCAATTGTCTGACAACAGGGTGATTATACAATTTTGAATGCGTCACTAACATGTTTTTATTGGGGTGGGGGGGGGGGGTTGTAGGCTCGATCATGCAAAGAAAACATTTTAGAAAATTATTTCTGGAAAAACCGTTGTTCTAGTGTAAATCAGATTCGGAGTTTATCTTCTACCAGTAAAATAAGATAAACCATATATAACCTGCTATGAGTGCTACAACATGGAGTTAAACCCCGATCCCAATCCAAAACTATGTATAAGCAGTAAAACGTTGTTGTAAAAAAACGTCGCAATAAATCAAGAAAATCGTTCGTTATTTATTCAATGGTACGGATGGGGTCGGGGTTTGTTTATTTCACTATTCATCGCGCCCAATTTAAATATAACTTCATCTGCTATGGTCTTTTCTTGGTTGCATTCTTTGTTTTCCATATATACTTTTATCTTTCTATTAATATTTGCAGCTCCCCGTCTTGTTTCTGATCTAAACTGTCTTTCATTAAAAGTGGGGGATTCACATACAACTTGAACTAATTTAATTTCCGTCATTTTATTCAGTCACTTTTAATCACGGATGTTCGTCCAATTATGCATTTAAGCAAACACTTTGAGCCTACAATATTACATTTTATCACATAATTTACGCTATTGATTGTTAAATGTATTAAATGGAAAGGATTGTACTAAACCCATGCCGTGTTTCATATAATAACCTAGTGTAATATCACTTATGATCTCGGTGTTTTCCGCATAATTCTGAAATATATATACATATGTTATCAATGAGTCATATTCAATGAGTGATATAACAAATTATGATGAATATGTTTAAATAGCAAATCTGCGCCAAATATAATATTTACTCTACATACAAAATACATGTAATACGTTGAATGGCTTTTGACTCCAGTTAAACCGCATTACAAATTATATTTTGTTCCTAAATTTATTAGGGAAGAAAACCTTAAACTTAAAATTATCTAACTCTGAGTAGAAAAACCGCCATTCAAGTGATTTATTGTTGGTCACCAATATTTCTTTTTGATTGTGTTAAAACCAGAACGACTGGATATTAAATGGCGGAGAGAATCACCTACAGCCATAAATAAGATTGAGCTCCGCAAAGTCGGTTTTCCTACTGATCATTCCAGTTGCATGGAAGTGATCTCATTGTCACTCCTGCTGTATGTATTGCACTCAAGACGTTCATTTAATATCTTTAGACACTATGAAGTGGTAAACGTGTCCATTATATTTGCTCTGCAATTGATCTGACGCGAAAGCGGCTATCGCTCCGCCCATCGCGCTTTGAACTAGGGCATTTAGGCGAGTCGGATAAGATGATTATTTAAAAATATCAGATGATTATTGTAGAAATGGGGAGTTTATGATGATGATGACAGATGATTATTTACTTTGAAGTTTAAGTATTTAATATTCTAATATATATATATATATATATAAATAGTAGTTTAGTTGATTATTTTAATTACTAATATTTATGTAGATTTAATGAGACGTTCTTTCATGACTAAAAATTGACGATTAATTATTAAGAATTTAATTATTTTTCTCTACCTCGTGCAGCCAATTGATGAATTAAACAGTAGTGTTGTATGGATGAATATTACTATAATGGTAATTTACTATATGTAATACCTATATGTTAGGTCAGATACTTTTGCGTATAGCTCAAATAAATTTGCTGATGGTATCAAAAGTATCCGATTCAACCTGAACCTTCAACAGAAATGATTTCTGTTGATTGTATATCTGTGCACACTAATTGTGCTCAGTTGCTATGGTAAAATTTTAATTGTAAGACAATATCGTTAGCAACCGTGTATACCACATACCAACAGTAATTGTCAATATAAGAATATCAACAAACTAGAGTATGCCGTAAAACCCTCAAAAATATTCTTTTTGTTGCTGGTATTGCAGGTGACTTAAAATTAATGTGGCTGCACAGGTATATATTCAAGTGAACTGGTTTTAATACATAGTCTATTTTAGTTGATAGTCTTGCATAGATCTATATTGAATGTCCATGATACTAATAACATCGTTTGACATTCCCTATAACCATTATACAGTAATGTTTACTGTTAATGGTGAAGCATATAACCCTGTACATGTACATCAGTTTGTATATTTTTTATTATACACGTAAGAAGTAATAAAATACTTCCCAAAGTGTATTCATATTTTTATTTATAATATATTGGCAGGTACCGTTATATAATAGATTGAGCTACGCAAGTAGATGATTTTATAAGAATGTATTCGTCAACCTTGCAATATTTTATTAGTACACCACATTATTAAAATGTGACCAACCTCCGTTAATCTTTCATGGTGTATCACGTAGTGGTACAAAATGGATTGAAATTGTGTTAAAAAATGATTTAATTAAATATCGATGTTTGTAGAGAAGCACCTGGCAGATTGCTCGTACCTAAAAAGCGCCATATTTAAGAAATAATGTAAAAAAAACGATATCCCCTCAGATTATATCTGCTAAGGACTGATTAGCCGAAGCTGGTCACTGTGTGTTTATTAAGTAGTCTTGTGTCATTCTATAATGACTATCCTGGCATTTTCTATCCATGATATTCTCTAAAACTGTACTCAATGCTGAGTAGTGAATTTGGAGTTGCCATATGTTACCGTTGTCAAAATGATCTACGTTACGATTTAAATAATTACATGTATTATACATTATAATCATTTATTTTATATAGTAATATAAACATGTAAAAAACGCTAAAATGTGAATAAAACACATAAATAACTAGGTATACATTATTACATATCTTCCCCAGATCAATATCAGTTGGACCAAAGGCCCTAATGAAAGTCGGTCACTGATTGGTTCAGTCGGATATGATACGCTTCTTCCGATTGGGTAGATTTCAATCCGTTTTTGGCTTTAAGCTCAAGACATAAAATTGTAAATAATCGACAGCTGTCCACTATACGGTCCGTGCTTTTCTCACAAAAGCCAATCGACAGCTCTCTTCAAGCGGCTGTCGAGCAGGACAGACGTCTCCTGGGCAAGCTCCAGCCTTCTAAGTGGGTCACGGTCCCTCCACGTTTACATGGAGGGATTTTCTAACTATCATCGATTTTTATGTTTTTAACGTGGTGTTAAAAACAGTCGTTTTGAATAATCTACAAGATTCAGCATGCTACAATAGTACTACAGCTACTCCAAGAAACATCTTTTGACGGGAACTTCCATATCCACAGAATCAACTTAGCTAAAAATTGTCTTCAATAATCATATTTAGTCATCTTTAAAACAACTTATCTACTAGATTCTTCCTAGAATTTTCATCGTCGGGCTACTCGTCTGTTTGACAGCTCAAATCGCTTTAACGCAATGCTTCAAGCTCAGCGGGTTGAGATTGACCCAGTCAACAGCAACTTTAAACTCGACAAAAAGATCTTAACAACTGGATCAAGCACGGAAGATGGAACATCATATCGCTAAGAACCTGCCTAGAGAATAATCATCTTATCCAGCCAGTGGTGCAACACCAGGAAGAGTAGTGAACCTGCCGATGCTGTCCACTGGAATCGTAATCTTCTTATCCTGCTCGCCAAAAAGCCTAGAGCTAAGTGCGAGGGTAAATAAACACTTATACACACACACTTAGACAGCGTTTGGCCTAATGGAATGTTAACCTGTGGAAAATGTAAACAAAAAATTTGCACTTGGTGACCAGTGAATCTTGGTAGAAATTACACAGGCTATACGATGTTTATGTGGTGTAGGGTAACAAGCTGTTTCCTGAGTGTAACACTAGCTTATTAAAATACTAGTACATTTTTAAAACAAGTTACTAAGAATAATGATTTTAATCATGTTTCCTATGTACATAACTGCCCAGTTTAGGGTTTGTAAAATAAAAACAAACTATTAAAAAAAAGATTTGTACATTATAAACAGTATTTATAGTAAATATATTATATTATTGCATTTAGGATAGAGCTAATTAGCCGCTTGGGCCTTACAGGCCCAGGCCTAAATAACATTGCTAATAATTCTATTCCACTGATTATTGGGGCCCTGTAAATTTATTTTATCAACCGTGTTGGAATACCGGGCCAGGTCCCTTGATAATATAATGTAATACTATATTATCTGTCCGGTCAGCATATATTTCCTTTGTATGTTATAGTGCTATCAACATAACATGTACACTTTCTTTTACAATTAAGGTTATGTCTAGAATGGTAGAAAATACAAAATTATTTTTCTACCAGCCAATTTATAATTTTATCAAGACTGTATATCAGTCTGACAAATCAATGTTACTATATTTACAATATTTTTACCGGCATTTCTCTTTGGGTATGTATGGCTCAGCTATGGGAGGCGGCATGAGTTCACATCCCAGGTCACACATAAATATATGTGGACTGCATTGTGATTTTCACCAAAATGTTCAGTTGTCAATTTCTCATTGCACCGGGTGCAATCTCTCCCTTTATTAATAATATATTGTCCTTTATTTCCTTGGAGGATATTTACACCTTATCTCAGACATGTTATACAATTATCAATTCTCTTATTATAAGAGTAGCTTGTTGGTCGTCTGAAACTAACCGAGGTCCTGCGGAAAGTTTAATTTAATGGTCTGCTTGAAATAAATTCAGACCATATTTTTTTTCATATTATTTTCCTTGTTAAGGAGTAGACCTCGGTTGGTGCAAGGGAGACTAACTAAGAAATAGTGTTGTATTTCAGACCTTCTTTGGCCGCCCTATCTGCTACTTCATTTCCTGATATGTCAACATGAGCTTGACACCATTCTATAGTAACTTGTAATTCTAATTCAAGGCACTGGTTATATTGTTTATATATGTCTGTCAAAAGATCAGGCCTTGATCTGCTATTATTATTTTCAAGTGAAGTTAGAGCTGAAAGTGAATCCGAAAATATAACAGATTGAGTTGATTTATTTTCTCTGATCTAGCACATTGCTTTTTTATTGCGACTAGTTCAGCTTTGTAGGTTGACAAATTGTTGCTGAGTCTCTCAGAATACTGTATCTGAAGGGACGGAATGACATATGCAGCTGCAACTTTCCTGTCATCAGGATTTTAACTACCATCAGTATAAATTTGAGTGTGTTCAGCATAGTGCCGGTCAATGTGATTTGCTGTAATGGATCTTATAAGTGCTGGCAAGTCACTTTTATTGAACTCAGCTGAGAGGGATAACCTAATATCAGGATTTTGAAGAACCCAGGGCGGATCCGGTTTGGGCCTGAAGTCTGCTACACTGACCCCCCCCCCCCCCCCCACACACACACACACACCCGAGACCATACTCTTCAATCAAGTCCTGGATGTAAGCCCCAAATGGTGTGGCTATATTTTTAATATATTTGGACTTGATAAGGTATCCGGTCCCAAAGAGTTTGTTCACAGGGTTTCCTTCTTTTCGGGTTTGAGCCATGGCTCAGTATTTGACTGATTGGTCTTGTCGTCGCAACCATAATGGGATAATACCCGCTTCTACCTGTAGCAAATAACTTTGTGTGGAACCTAGTGCTCTGAGGGCTATCTTAAGGGCCTTATTCTGGATTGAATCTAATATTTTTAATATTGTGGGTGGTGCACATGAATAGATTTGAGCCCCATAATCTATTTTTGGACGAATGAGAGACTTATACAGAAGTAAGAGGCTATTTTTATCAGTGCCAAAGTCTGTACCTTTTAACATTCTCATCAAATTTAAGTCTTTCTCACACCTGACCATGATGTCTTTTATATGACTGTGAAAATTTAGTTTCCTATCTAAAAGCATGCCTAAAAATACTTTTTTAAATATTGTCGGTGTGCCGCCTTAATTTACGTCCAAACTGTGCTGTTTTGAGTTGCAAAACATAATTCTCACTGCTTTTGTTTGGCTTATTTTAAAACCCCATTCTTAAGCCCATCCCCAGATTAGGTCAAGTCCTGTTTGAGCTCTTGATTGCCACAGGTTTAAGTTGACCCCCTCCCCCCCCCTCATTAGCCATGTGCGAGAATCATCAGCAAATTGGCTGGTAACCATCACTGTCTCCTATAGTGTGTCAGGGGATCATTGATCAAAAGAGAAAACTGAAGAGGAGAAAAAATGGCCCATTGGGGGTTCCTGTTATGCCATGTTCTTTCAATTTATAGAGCATGCCTGAATGCCAGGCTAGATCAAAAGCTGCTTGGAGGTCTAAAAAAATTGCTAGAACAGAGTGTCCCCTATTTTTTGCTGCATTTACATAATGTTGTAGTCTAATGAGCTGACCCAAAGTGCTGCCCTTTTTAAAGCTTGATTGAAAGGGATTAATTATATTTTTCGATTCAAGTAGATGTTCTAAATGTGCCTTAACCATCCCCTCCATTAATTTACCTGGATTGGAAGTCAGGCTAATTGGTCTATAAGACTGGTACATTTTGGATTTTCCTTTGTTTTAATAGGGGAATAAGACAAGCCTGCTTCCAAGCTACAGGGTAGACACTATCATTCCGCACCTTATTATATAGATTTAACCAAAGATACAAGCAGAGTTTCGCAGGTGTTTAAACATTAGGTAAGATATGGCTGTGTTTGTCCAAGTAAATACAATGTTATACAATGTAGTGTTTAATAACAAAGAAGCAATCACTATCGATCGCTAATTGGTGTATCGACTTGTTTGATTGACAGCCGCGTCAGGTCAATTGTATTAATGTTTGTAGTAATATTTAGGATACTTCGACGTCTCTAACTTTATTTAAAAATCTGCGAGTAGCTTTTTATCTATTACGATAGTTATTTATGTAAGGGCAACTTTTTCAAGCCAGTAAATGAAATGTCTTGTCGGCTCGATTTCAGTATAATGTGACTGAGTAGGGTATCATACCATTTGTCTACGGCATTTCACATCAGAGTGTGGCAGTGCCCAGAATACTGTCTCAAGTAAACACCGTCGCAATGTAACTAAAAAAAATGATAAAAGTGAAGCTAATAACCAAACAACAACATATACCTGACACTATGTTCTATACATAAGTTATAAAGCACATTTTTTCAGAAACAGTAAGTGTTCGCCATTGTCGTACATGTCTACCGATCTCATGACTGGGAAGAACCGGAATCGAACATATGGACTGACCATATAGCATTCAGTCAAGGAATATGTATTATATGTAATGTTTATTCGGAATCTGTATGCATTTATAAATTGCTATGTTAATAAAAAAAGACAAGACTGGTTTATCTCAAAATAAGCGAAGTTTTTATTAATATCTGGGAAATATAAAAAACAAACGTTAAGCATACATAGAATATAATATATACAACTCATTGTACTTTCTAAAAAATCTATACGGAAAATACAGTTTCTATGAATTCTAGCACCTTTCATTTAAAAAATGGGCATCCTCTTTTACATACATTGGCTATTTTAGTACTTTAAGACGAAACGATATGCTAATAGATTTATAACTGAACTTGTGTGTGTCTTTTTTTCTTTTCAATAATACAACTATTCGAATTATCTTCAAATGTTTTGACAGTTAATGGTAGTATTTCAGAACTTTTCACTGTATTTATATATACATTTTCTAAATGACCACGTATTGCCATAAGATTGTCTATTAAAATATATCAAGATAATGCCAGTATATTGAAAAATTGACCTTTGCGTCCAGGTTATGTTATAAATTTTAACGTATTTTGTGATGTACCATGTGATTTCATTTTGATTTCAATTTGATCCTTCAAACTGATCTACATATATATTGTAGTAGAACTTGTTTGATTCAGACTTATTTGTTTTACTTCGATTGTAAAACAAGTTACTACAACTGAAATAAATTGTTGGCATAAATGACAATACGCTCGGCGAAGCCACGCATAATATATATTTGACAACTCGTTTAATAAATTCAATAATAAATGACCACTAATGTAAGATTCGCTATTTAATGTTACTTCTGAAAGTTACCCATACCATTCAATATCGTTACATAAAGGTTTTTCTGATTGATTTTCAAACACATAACAAGAATCGATTGTTGTCTATTATTAATCATTTTACTGTAAATATTTTATTCGAAAATAAACATTTTGCAAAAGTGAAATTTGTATGTTCTACTTAAAAGACTTCTTGTCTCTTGGTATATGATAAATAGAGTTACCATTAAAGACAAGGGTGTTTTCTTATTGAAACTAGAAAAATATAGTATACATAAGATAGAGAAAAATGATAGAAATTTTATGGTTCGATGACAACCTTTCATCTTTGACAAATCTGTTCTTTTGTTTCTGTCTATCACCACGCATCTTTAAACTGTTATAGCTTCTTTAAACCGTACCAAATGTCAACCAAACAGAACTCATTAAAATGTTTAAATGTTATCATATGTACAAAGACATATCATGACAATAATATGCATTTGATGCACATGAAAACTACACATAGCCGTGGAGGAGGCTTGGATCCAGGGTCAGATGCTCTTCCATTGGATACCAGGCACTCCGCATCTTAGAATCTTAGAAAGAGTTCGAGTGATGATGTGAAGGTCGTCAAGCAATATTTGTTTTCTATCTAAATGTTAAATGTGGATTTCGTGTCACTTTTACCACTCTGATTAGAATATCGTTTTTTTTGTCACGTTTCGATATATAAAATCATTCGGATAATATGTATCAATGATAATGCGATACTTTGTATCTATGTATAAATAATTTTATCTTTTAAGACATTTTATTCCTGATATACTACCTTTAGGTTAAAAGTTAAGATGGTTTGGAGCACACAAGCACTACCAAATAAAGTTTGTTTTTTTTTTTTTAATTTAATAACAGTTCCATGACAAATGCGTTAGTTTGGTGAAGAGCTAATAGATAAATGAAATATACCATGTGTTGAAATGCTATACATGTTGTTAATTGTAATTGTAATTTAGTAAAGCATTAGAGAATAAAAACAAAACAAAATATATATCAAAAGTATACTGTACACACAATAAAATAGTAAAAAAAACAATGGTTGAAAGCTCATAACACAGACATGTTTATACAAATAGTATTTGGTTTTGGTAGAGATGCAATATGTATATACCTTATCTGCGTTACGTTAGGTTCTAATGTCAACTGTACAATCGGTATATTGATGAATCTAAGGCAGTAACTCAGTTAGACGTAATTCTGTTGTTTTTGCATGTGCAAGATTCTATCTTTTTATAACTACTACATGTACATGAACTGCGTGTATATTGCACAAATTTTGAAGCCAAATACAGGTACATGTAATACCATTAGATTCTACCTATTTGTTGCACGATGTTATTATCTTTCATATTGAATAAGCTGTTAGTAATATTGCGTGGTAGTTTAATACAACTATTTCATGTTGAGTGCATTTAAATAAAAACACATCGAGTATAAAACAGAAAGGAGTATTGATGGTTATTCGAATATAAATATTAACTACTTCATATACTTCAAATGTTATCAGTGTATACGTATAACATAACCTGCTTAACTATTAAAATATAAATGTATTTAGTTTTATACACTATGTACAATTGTTTAGTCATGTTAATTGCTGTGAGTTAAATCTATCATTGGGAGACCCTTCATCCTATCTCCGTTCTGTATGCTGTATCCACGTTAAATGTTAATAATACGGCATGAGACGTTAAATCTCACACATTTGCATATGTGCTGTTATCCTGTATGTGGCGAAGAACAATCTCGTGACAAAACTTGTATTGTTCCTGTAAAATTAAATAATAATGTCAGTGAACCTATCACTTTGAAGTACAAATTGCACAGCCAAATTTGGGTAAGCGGTCACCTCTATTAAGCAGCTGCTTATCTTAAGTAGCAACGTGTATTTCCCATTTATATTCTGTCGGAGGAAGAAGCCAACATGCATTAAGCAACAACCTGGCTTAAAATGATACTTTTTTCTCCTTCCCTTGACTGGCTGCTTAACACAAGTTTGACTGTATATACATACACATAAAATACGACAACTAGCAGGTTTAATAGAGTCAGCCTTTGCATGTACTTTTATAAGCAACAAGCTAACTCCACTTGAATCGGCTTATGTAGGAGTTTACATAAAAGCCAGTTTCAACGGGCAGCAGGTTCATAAAGGATGACAAACTATGATCATTATTACTATTATAAAATGTAAAATTAAATAATAATGTCAGTGAACCTATCACTTTGAAGTACAAATTGCACAGCCAAATTTGGGTAAGCGGTCACCTCTATTAAGCAGCTGCTTATCTTAAGTAGCAACGTGTATTTCCCATTTATATTCTGTCGGAGGAAGAAGCCAACATGCATTAAACAACAACCTGGCTTAAAATGATACTTTTTCTCCTTCCCTTGACTGGCTGCTTAACACAAGTTTGACTGTATATACATACACATAAAATACGACAACTAGCAGGTTTAATAGAGTCAGCCTTTGCATGTACTTTTATAAGCAACAAGCTAACTCCACTTGAATCGGCTTATGTAGGAGTTTACATAAAAGCCAGTTTCAACGGGCAGCAGGTTCATAAAGGATGACAAACTATGATCATTATTACTATTATAAAATGTAAAATTAAATAATAATGTCAGTGAACCTATCACTTTGAAGTACAAATTGCACAGCCAAATTTGGGTAAGCGGTCACCTCTATTAAGCAGCTGCTTATCTTAAGTAGCAACGTGTATTTCCCATTTATATTCTGTCGGAGGAAGAAGCCAACATGCATTAAACAACAACCTGGCTTAAAATGATACTTTTTCTCCTTCCCTTGACTGGCTGCTTAACACAAGTTTGACTGTATATACATACACATAAAATACGACAACTAGCAGGTTTAATAGAGTCAGCCTTTGCATGTACTTTTATAAGCAACAAGCTAACTCCACTTGAATCGGCTTATGTAGGAGTTTACATAAAAGCCAGTTTCAACGGGCAGCAGGTTCATAAAGGATGACAAACTATGATCATTATTACTATTATTGATATTAAAACGAGTCTTAATTAGTGAAAGAACCGTATTCTAGTTAAATGATTGGTTTAGTTTTCGTATCCGTGCTCGCGGTATATATACGTTGCAAGTACGTGTAATGGAGCTTGATCAGGATATGCCTAACATATTAGTATAATAATTTGGTACTTAAATAAATTATTTGATACAGTGTAATAAAAGACATGGGTTCAATCATTTTTAGAGACGTAAAACAATATTTATCATTTGTGAAATTGCTTTCAGTTAAATAACTTTTAAAGCATGGTGGTAGTGTAATGAATAGGGTGTTGGCCGTTCACGACAGAGGTTGCAGGTTCGACCCCTCGCTTTCATCACAATCGAGCTTAAATATACACTAATCATTTAACTATTTGTATCTGGCAGTATATAGTTGTAAAAAATGTAAACATATATGTCAATCATGAGATACACAACGACAATAGCGTAACCAAAATATAAAAAAAGTACAAATTAATCGTAAGTACATTTTTTACAGAGAAAAGTGAAAACACTGGTCGTCGCATTTAATCGACCAGTTAGAAAAAAACACCACTTGCGTGTTATTGGTTAACACGTGAAAGCACCATCGATCTCCCTCTGTCATCACATCATAAAACAAGAAGTGACAACATAGGATACCACATAAAAACGACTAGTAAAATAAAGGGCACGTGTAAGCTTGCTAACGGATGCAATCGCCCCGCTCTTCCCTAGTCGCAACATAATAAAACAAGACAATATATATAACAGAAAGCCCATCTGACCATTCGCTTAAAATGCTGCAGCATTTCCAATATTGTTGTTTTAATGCATGTTATACAGTGAGGTAATACAATATGAAGCATTCAATGAAATGTCTGTGTAACACAAATTACGTACAAAGTTTGGTATGATCTGTTGGCGAATCTGTCTCAAGTTCCTAATGACAGGCGGAATGGCGACCTCTTGTTCAATCCTCATTCTCTCCAAAACATTCATAAGCACTACAAACATCCCGCTTCTCTCGGCTCCGTTTCTGAAATGGAAGTAGTAAAACGTTTTGTGTTTGTGTAAACCATATAAATAATTTATTAAAACTTAAAATTATGCTTATTGACAAAATACCGTGACAATGGTGATGTTTGTTTGTTAAATAAAAGTATACATTGGATTTATTGAGCACAACCAATAGCGGAAAAATGGTAGACTCGGTTTGACTCGAAAACTCCTTAAAACGTTATAGAAATAACCCATTAGTTATTACATAATGTGTGTTTGTTTGCTGAAGATACATATTAAGACTGCTTACAAGCATTGTACCAGGATGGGTGAATCGTTTGACTGTCTCTGTTCTTCCGTTACTTCGTGTAAGAGACTGAGTATCGCTTCTGGGTCACGTGGTATTGTCTCGTCACGTGACCATTTTGTGAATAAAATCTGCTTTATCCTCTTTACTTTTTCCTGTTTTAAAAACATCGAAGGTGGTATTATGGATATGCTGCTATTACATGTACCTGTAACTGTTTATATTTTAACATATATCATTCTATAAGACTTTAGTGTATATACACTCTTTAGTGCAGATTTATTTACTTTCTCGAAAAGTTTATATTTTTAGACGTATAAATATATGAAGAAATGTATGTACATATTTGTATAAATGAATAAAACACTTCTTCGAGCCTTATATCTTAATTAACATTGAAATAACCTGGCCTGTGTGTATTTCTTATAATGAATTAAACATCAAAATGTGGTTAAAAACTCAAATAAAATATCTGAATTACCTTATAGTGCATATTGTAATTTTTTGTCGTATAATAATGTTTTTTGTCTTCTGACATCAGCTCGACATGAAACGGTCCAATTTCTACACTTCCCTGGTCTGGCAAATACATACCGACCTAAACAAAGACAAAGCAACTAAAATGATAGAACAAATATAGTTCTCACAAATGTTATGTTCAATATGTTTGTTTTACAGTACATATTATAAACAGAATCGTCCATTACATACATTCATATATCACAAGCATCGATAATTCCATCAACTAAAGTGTCTTTAAACTAAATTAGAAGTAAACACTTATTAGCTTCTAATGTGTACATATATTTGAAAGAAAACATTCGTGAGTATAAAGCACATTGTAATGAGACTAAGTGTTGAATCGTGTACACTAAACCGCGTTAAGCTGGGTTAAACATGTTTAGTATGTTTATAAACGCAAAAGTTAATCAAACGAATGAAAAGTAAACGGAAATCGGACTACATCGGTGCTGTCACTCCATTTCCCATTAAGTCACGTGATTTAACACAAGCAAGCAACTTTCAGGTTTTTTTTCTATGTTAGCAAACGTGAACGTAATGTGAACATGTCGTTTAGTTCACTTCTGTTATTAAACGTTTGCAAGCAAATTAATTGTCGTTTTAACGAACTTAACGCAGCCCAGATCGTATTACATTATTTACTATGATGTTGAATATAACTGAAAATAACGAAGTGAACAAACCATAAAAGTATTTTTTGTTATAGTAACGATGTATTAATCTATTTTACAAACTGACCTGTTTATTAATTTGTTTTTTAATCACATATCTTTCATACAAGCCTATTGATGAATAAATATAAGGAAACAATAAGTTTTTATGTTTTTTACATTGACTGTATATTGAACAATAATAAACAGCCTTTCTCATACAATATAAGTTATCGAGGCATGACTGATTATTTTAGTCAGCTATCACCCATTGCAACGTCACAGTTTCTATGCATATTTGTTTAACCTCTTCTGTTCCTGTATCATCAAAGGCGACGACTACGTCTATGTCCATGTCATAAAAAAGCCTGCAGCAGTCAATCGCCGTGTGTTCCAGTGGTGCCTGTGTCAGTATGAAGCCACGTAACTGTCGGTAACTCTAAAAATGAGTAAGACATTGTGTAAGAGAATAACAATTATTCCTGGTTATACCAGGGATCATCTCAACGGATTAATTACAATATACGAAGACTACTGGCTTGGTCCGATTTTTTTCTTCACACATGGGTAAACTCAAGACGGATATCTTTTCTCCCATTAACCTTTTAAAACCAATGTCGCATGGGTAAACAAGACATCATATATGTACAAAATCAAGCTATTACTATATTTAAGTTATACTTTTGTAGTTAGAAATTTCAAACTAAACACGAGTAAGATAGATGTCAGACATGTATGGAAGATGCCACTTGTCATGAAAGGTAGAACATTTCTATGTTCGTGAGTCAGAAATAAATGGTAGATGAGCTATTTATGTTGTGTAGGATAGAGAATAACGGTGCCTTAATAAGGAAATTAATTAAAGTGCTACACGTTATTTCCTTGTTTGCATCTTGGTAAAGTATATGGTCTAGTTCTCTGTAGATGGTCTAAAACAATAATGCGTTTCATGTTACATTGGTTATGGTTATGCTAATATGTGATATGTTTAGGGAACTGTTGTGGTCGTTGTGTCGTCTATTGGAAAAATTATAATATATAAACATATAAAATAAAAAATGTTTTAAATATCGTATTTATACAACAATTTGGTTATTAACTTGAGTGTGACATAAAATCAATCGGTTCAAAATGTTTAAACACATGTTCACACTTACCGGAATATATACGGCGTTGATGTAATTGTTACAACCAGGCACATGTGTTGACAGAAACGTTCGGTAATCTTTGGCTTTTTTAATTAAAATGTATAATATAAGACTGAGTAAGATATTCATTTTAAAAGAAACATAATGACTTATACCGGTAATTTCGTTCGTTTACTGAACTGTTCAAAATTTGCTTAACACAAATGATAACAGCATCACATTTTAATGTAATAATAATAATAATAATATTATAACAATTATTTAAATTATGATAAAATTATTATGATAATAATAATGATACGATTAATAATGATAATCATTCCATTAACAGTAAAACAAATCAATTAAAATAATAAGGCTGAAAAAACTATATAATATATTTCAAAACAATATGTATATAATGACCAAAACATATAATATTTACACACGCACGTATGTGAAAACACGAGCAAATGTATGATACAAAATAATTCTTTGTCAACTTACAAGCCAAAATGTTGTTGTATCTATTCTTGTTCTTATTCTCAGGCAATTTGGCCACGGCGTATACATCTGTCACTTCATCAGATTGTTCTTTGTCAGCAATATCTTCTTTTGAGAGATGGACGAAATCTTCTTGAATCTGCTTTAATTGATAATATGACTTGTGTATCTTGGTATGCATAAAACACGTTTGAAAAAAGTCAAATGTCTTACATTTTTATTAACAGTTGATCGCCTGAAATATTTATTTGATATACAAAATGTAATAAAAAGTATACCCGAAACAGGATGGATTTGATTTTTCTAATCAATACAAAACACGTTTATCTTATTTAATTATAACTATTAGAATTACTTACAAATTGCCCTATTACTGGTTTCATGGAGCCCAGTTAGTTGTGCTAGAGTGGTGCTTGAGTATAGTAAAGCGATTCTACCGCCGCTTTCAGTGTATTATTTAAGTATTATTTTATTTCCTATATATAGCCAAACCCGGTTAGATCAGTCGATAACGCCTCTGACTACTACTATAGGTGTGGTGAATTCAAATTCTCGACAGGCTACAGTCCGTGATGACCGGTATACGACATTGCGGCCATTTGTTATTTGTCTATAACCGCTGATCAAGTGGAAGTGTTATCAATTACTTGGAGAGATGGGTGTGTTTGCAATCCATATTAAATTTAACATGGGTTGTATACAAAAAAAGCGTAGAACAAATGTACGAGCAAAATGTAGACAAAAGTAAACAATGACTTATATCATTTTAAGGAATTTCAAAATACAATCAAGATACGAAAATAACACTTTGATAAAAAACAAAATTAGTATAATATACATGTACATATATATCAGTAGACACAATGCATTGAAGTTAATTCGGCATTGACAAATATTTACCTTAAACTGGGTGTTGAGCAACGTCACACCAGTCTTCTTTTCAACTTGAAGAAGCTCTCTATATTCGTTTTCAAAATCAGACCAAGGTATTGCCTGGCTGGGTAAAATCAGGGCCTCATAGACCACCTCGTGTAGATATCGGTATTGGTCCTATTGTAGACAATTTAAATACAATATTTATCATAATATCAAATAGTTTTGTATGTAACACAATGCTACTCTATTAATGTGTCCGTCCGTATGTCCGGCGTATATGGCCGAGCTTCATTACGACGTTATTTGTGTGTATGTGCTGCAATTGTTGGATAAAAAACATTAACTCAATATAATTTCTGTACATAACTCCATTGAGGGGTTTATTCTTTGTATATTTTATGTTAACGCTTTTTCTTTTACTTTTTCATTTTTCTGTATATTTAGTGTTAGATCTAGGTTTGTGCCATTAGGTAGAAACTAGTTTTATATTATTTTTTATGAAAACAACGTTTTTAAAAGAGTATTCGTCCTACTGTCTGCCTGCATGTCTGTGTCGATGCGTATTCATATAAGATATGTGTGTTTATCTGTATAGTCAGACGTATGTGTGTGTTTCTGTATGAGCGTGAGCGTGCACACGTGTGTGCGAGTGTATCAAGGAGATTAATAAACAAAACTGTGCAACTAGCGTGCTAGTAGATTTGGATTTCAAATTTCAACAAAGTGATAATCTATGGTAATATAGTCGTCTCGCTTAACGAAATATCATATCATAACTGAGTTTGAACCATGTTGACACGTTGCTGTCTCAGTACCTCGACACACTGATACACGTCCACATACTCGAGTTGTTTACCCTGATCATACAGGATATCAAGGGCGATAAATGTTCCAGTCATCCCTACTCCGGCACTAGAAAGAGTGAAGTATAACCTTAGTTGTCTCGTAAATGTTAGATATAAATGTACCGTACCTGAGTTTGAACCATATTGACACGTTGCTGTCTCAGTTCCCGTACACACTGATACACGTCAACATACTCGAGTTGTTTACCCTGATCATACAGGATATCAAGGGCAATAAATGTTCCAGTCCTGCCTACTCCGGCACTTGAGAGAAAATGTGTATTTAATTGTTGTTATCGTTATTTTTATCATTCTATCAGTATTAGAACTATTTGCCCGGCTGCCAGAAATACAAACCGGTATGGTATCCAATCTAACATACCAATTAAAAATACACTTATATTAGTAAATAAAAATTATCTTGAGTTTATAATACTGTGCAGAACTCAGTTATTCATAGAAGGATATTATTCGCAATATCAAACGCATAGGCAAAACAATACATCAAAACATACCACGGATACAATGTCGATGATATACATGTAATACTCCAAATAATCATATAGGCTTTTACAGGGATTTCTAATTGTGTGTACTTATATAAACATATGACAATGTTTTAATTGTTTAACCGAATGAGAATGCTCGTATTCAAATACATATTTATTATAATATGCATGACAGAATGAAACGAAACGTACCTGCAATGGACAAGCCAAGGGTGAGTAGAGTCTGTATCATCTTTACGGACTTTGGACCAGAACTGTACCAGTCCTGTGAGTCCTTTCGGTGTACTTTTGTCCGGCCATGCCGTGAAATGATAGTGTGTTATGGTTCTCTGTTTATTCTGTGATATCTAAACAAAATATATAGAAGATTTATTTAATTTCTTCAAGATACGATCAATCATTTTTTCAACTGAATTAAGATATCTCTATAATAAGTAACAAAAATGTTCTCCCAACTGTCTAATTGTAATGCCGATTACGGACATTTGACATCGTGAGAACAGTTGATAGGCATAAAATAATGAACTACAGTATTTTATTATGTAATGCAATGTTTAATTACAAACTTTTCTAAAATAAATAAGTTTTGTAATTGAAAACGATGAGCATTATTTTGTAAATCTACAGCGAACGTGAACATGTTACATTAACTTGTATCGCTATTATTAGAACGACTAATATGTCATTAAATCGAAATGTGTGCTTCTTTAATTTGCCTGTAGACAGTAAGGTGACGTTGTTTTGCAATCAAAATTTTATTTTCTATATTCAAATTTTATTAAAAGAACAGATAGGTAAATAGAGGTACACAAATAAAAAAGTAGCATCTAGCTTGTCCGCTATATAATAGAAATAGTGTTGGGCGCTCACGTCAGTGACCACGGGTTTTATCAAATACTCTACCCGATGACCGCGCATAAAAAGCCCTCAATACTGGTGTTAACTAAATAAACGGATTCAACAGCGATTAACAACTTAAGGCTCTGCTCTTATTTAACTATAATTGAACTAAACTGAATCGGTTTAAACTCAGAAACATATAATCAAGAGCTGTATTTAGTGGTAACGTTGATGCCCGACTTTGGGCTTTGAAAATGAATAATAATTGAAATTAGATACCTATGCACACGGTTTTAGACCACTCACCGACTTAACGATAAATGTCCTTATGGTGAATTCCGCCATTACTTCCTCTGAAGCGACTGTTACCGATAGAGAACCAAAGCTAGACGGCTCTTTACTGTCCCAGTACTGTTCGCATTTGTCCTATATGAAAACAATCCGAACTGTTAACTGTATGAGATTTTAAACAAAAGCGATTTTGTATATGCTCATCTACAACAATTAACACACACAGTCTTCTTTCGCAATCAAACAGAAACAGTTTCTTGAAACAGCAATTTGATATATTATTTTCAAATATCACATATGGCACAATATAATACCTTTCCTTCTTCCTTAACATTCGTTACCATGACAACTTTGGTAACATTCATCTCCCAAATCATCCTCCAAAAATCCACAATGTTAACTTTTGTTGGACCTGTAATTCGAATAAAATACAAATGTTGTTAAGAAATTGATACCAAAGAGAAAATATGTCTAAACTATGCTATAATGTTTCATTTTCTGATTTTTTCTATTTCAGTGAATAGCTTTTGATGATTAAACTGTTAAAATCGTGAAACTATCAATATCACTTTCAAAAGTGTTTATCAAAATATTAAATAAGAAAATGTCGCCAATGGATGATTAATACCCACACATTACAATACAGTAATGAGTAAACATTAATATTTTTCAAATTTTACAAAATACAGTGGCCATAACATCCGAGCAACTGAGTTTTTCCGGATGGTAACTGAACTTGACAGAGATAGTTTATCAATTATATGTATACATTTATATTGTGAGCAAATGTTGAGGTGATGTGATTTAATAATTTCTTTTTATAAATTTTCGGACAATCCAAACATCATAGTTATTTATATTAACTTATCTGTGCTTAATATGAGCTTGTTATTAATTGACCATGATATGTTGCCGAATTGAATGTGTATTGAGACCCAGTTTAGTGAACACGAATTAGAATAATATGTGTTAGAGATAGGATTTCACCAACTTCAAATGGTGCGCACTTCAGAGATAATATTAAGGAGCGACTAGGGCAATTGCTCCATACTTGAACCTTATTATAATGATGTCGAGCACTAATGCAATAACCCTTTGCCACCGAATTCATAGGATTTTTGGCGTTAACACATCTGTTGTTTCTAGTGAAATATTAATTTACCAGGAATACTGAAATTTACATAAACACCTTAGTTTTTATCATTTGTGCCAAAATTTCAGGACTCAATTTGTATAGTCAGCTATCATTTCAAATTTGGTTGACTCAATATTTTATTGTATTGGAATTTAATTGTGAACGACGGGAAAAAAAGGAGTAGCATACATTTTTAATGTTAAACTATATTTTTTATAAAAGCACATAAATAACCGATAGATCTCATATATTCACCTTATCGTATCTTATTATACTGAGAAAAGAGATAGATCTCATATATTCACCTTATCGTATCTTATTATACTGAGAAAAAATGACTACATATCTCGCTGAAGAAGAAAGTTCAAATTCATATAGATAATGAGCCTTAATGAATAACAAAACAAGTCAAAATTCTGTCAGAGCAAAGTTGCTCAGTGAATCATTCTACATTTGCAGTCTTTATTTAATAGGTAACAAACCTTAGACATAGTCTGTTTGTCATTAAACTGTAACAATCAGTCTTCAAGACGTGATTTCAGTTATCATTACAGATTTCAAAACAAAGCGGACAAATTACTTAAATATACATATTTTTCGACAAAAAAATGAAGTAACGTAAATTTATAGACACAACTGATAACAGAATAAAAAGAACAATACTATATTATACTAAATAGGTTTACTGACAACTCATTTGTTTATATGCTATAAATATAATACGTTATAGAAACATTATATGTTTGGTTATTTTTATTTCTTGAGCCAGAATTTGTATCTGCATCGTGTAAATATAATTGGATATATCTCCTGGTGACATTCAGCTGGATTTGTATGCGTTGTCTAAACAACAAAACTAGATTAAATACGAATAGTGTTCTTTTAATATGTTAATGCATTTATAAACCATTCAAAGATTTTACCTTGAGCAGCAATGTAAGCTTTATCCAAACCTTGTCCCTAAACATAAAAGTGTTAAAATGTAAAGCTAATAATGAAGCGATTATATAATATATAATATATATACAATACAGTGTACATAATTAAAAGTGCAAAATAATCGTACGATTGTTTTTACATTCAATTATTAGCAGCTAAAGTATACCAAATAAAGAAACAAGACACTATTGTTTCATAAAATAATGTTTGATGAAAATGATATGAGAAAAGAGTATGGCGAATTGAAGACAACCGTAAACATATAAATGTAGACAATTAAAGGATGAGGATAAAATGCTTGTGCTTTGTAATCAATAAGTTATATAATTGTTTCGGTAGTTCAAGGACAACTTATACCATTATGGTCTATGTGTACGGTGAAAATATGGCAAATGTAAATGTATTTGAAATTGAAACTATTCATGTAAAGTATAACAGCGAGCAAATTGAACACATGGTAACATGTATGTTGAAATGGATTTAAAACAATAACGGATAGGATTGAAAAACTGTAGTTCTAGAAGTGGTTTCATGGGCAGCCGAACTGTGCTGAATAAGTCATGGTGGTTGATATGAACATGGAAACTAAACGGCCGTATATTATAAACAATCTCTATGAATATAATATTAATAATAATGAAGATAGGAAGTTTAAGAGATTACATGTACAAATTTTCATTTTTCCTACGTCAAATTTGGAATCTCATTAACACCATACCGTAAATATGTATGTCGTCATCTGGATGTATCCTTTGCCTGTACCTTTTTACGGAATCTACCGTGTTTATACGACAGTTGTCATATACACCGATTTACGACGTTTGTTTTCCAATATTGTGAACTGATTTAAAATGTTTAATTAAGTAAAGCGTACACACCTATCCTTTAAACAAATATTGACTAATACATGTTAAAAATGGTGAAAAAGCCGATTGCTTGCGTTAGTCAAATTGAAATAATATATACAAAAGCTAAACTATACAGATAACGGAAATAACGGACGTCTTTCATTGATCAACAAGTGCTAGGAGGACGTTTAATATTACGAAGCCTCGACCTGAAAACTATCGTCTGTATTATATGCAAACAAAGCATCACTGTCAAAACACGACAAGCGAGGCAGTTTGGAATTTCAGCCTATAATACATGTATTCAGTGAAAACACACACTATTGTAAATAATTATATAGTTATTTCAGTTGTTCTCATTTATATATGCCATAAATAATGCTCATACATTTAATTTAGTAAAATTGCCCCATATGATGATCTATTATTAATAATGCATCTGCACTCGTTAAATTGGTGTTACCTATTCCATACTAGTTTGCTATGTTCATTACACATATACTTTTACATTACAAATGTAATTTACATTAATGAAGGCAGCGTTGATATAATCAGAGTCTGGCTGACCCGGTAACGTTTTCAATATCACTCTCGAATGGTCGTCTGAAATAATAAAATCATTATCAATATTTTATTAGTAATATACTATGTTCACTGAAAACGAGATACATTGTGATTTATTCCTTTAGTGTCCATTCATTCTTGCAATTTATGTGACTTCCCTTTCAGGGAAACTATAGTTTACATATCAAAATGTTTGTTTTTAAATCAATAATGCTATATATTAATTCATTGTGTTGTTATTGCTGTTTTTAATAAGGATATGACTCCCGTGGCTGGGTCAACGGCTGATAAGAAATGCTTGATTTTACTATAACCAAATTTAATTATTTTTTAAAACACTTACATGTATACATTTCCTTGTATCTGTTCTTTGGTCTGTTTTTGGGTTTTAGTGCCACAGTTGTCGGGTGTACTAGACCTTTAGGTAGTGTCTGAAATGATGGTAGAATAACATTCGCATTTTCTTAAACATACTTTATCACATAGAGGAATCTATGCAACATGATTACTGTTGAACGTTTATTTAAACTAGTTCATATGATGGCAACGAAATAAGACAATAATACAGACTGAAGGACGTATAAATCAACAGTTTTATTTCCTTTCCAATTTCAGAAACACTTCGCATGTTAAATAGATAAAAAAAAACGTCACACAGTTATACACAGAGACAGACGGCGGAGGGACAGCGAATGAGTGTGCGGATGGAGATGAATATACAAAAAGATAAGCATATAATGGATTGATTGCATAACAAATGCGTGTAATTGTTAAACGGTAACTTACAATGAACTGCTGATGGAAAATGTCGTTGCTTGAAGCCTTACTGCCGATATATTTCCTCAGATTTGACAGCCATATTACAGTCTTTGGAATATCTCTCTGCACTGATGTATTGTTATATTCACAGTCATTCTCATTAGCACCAGTCGGCTTTGATTTTAAAGTTGAATTAATTGAAGTAGTCTTGGTATCACCATCAGCTTAAATGATATATGAAGGTAATTACATAAATACACATGTAAATATGTATATTATAGTTTTAAATTTGGAAACAAAATATATATCGAACACATTAAATACTATATTTTTTTTTATTAAGTAGTTACATAGCAATCTACATGTATATACAGTACAATCATTATCGTAAATTGTCGGTTACTTTATTCAAGCATAGTTGGTAGCATTCATCAAAAGGGATGATTTACACAGCTTTCTTGTGTAAACTCCAGCTTGAATAATATGAAGCATGCGCTATTTCTGTTTTAGCCTTCACATTCTGCTATCGAATAGCCAGTCAAAATACATATTACATAAAATAAATCGTCTGAATATTTCAAAGCAACGAAACTTTAACATTACTGTAATGTTCTTACGTTAGTATAACTTATGCAATTACCATTAGCATAACCGATATAGACCAAAACAAAATGATTCACGTACCGTGAGGCTATTTAACAAGGTTATTGCAAGAGTATGCATACACTAAGTCAGCTCGTGATTGAAATAGGAAGCGTTATATAGTTCAAACTGTTAAAACATATCTAGCTTGTGTATTATTACCTCCAGTATCATGAAGAGAGGTTAACACGCTTGCGTTCATGTAAATATTGTCGTTTTGGGGTGGTTTATCTTGGACTGATTTCTTGGTATCGTGCTCATTATGAGTGTCATCGCGGCACACATCTGTCAGATTTTCGGAATTAGATATAAACTGGTTTTGTTTCCTGTAAGTGAAGTAAGCGAATATGAACTTCATAACCCTTAAGAAAATAATTTACATCCTAACAACAGAAGAGATCTCCCTTCAACATATGTGAAATGAATTTGTAAAGTTAATATGATATTTGTTCCATGGGATTTAATTGATGTTACTTTATGTTTTCCAATTTTGTTGAATTAAATGGTATCTATATACGCTAGCAAAATCGGTGTTATTTATAACAAATTCAGATATAAAAAGAATGGAAAAATAGTGTACTTGTGTTATGGATAATAGTAATCATTTTAGGCAGTTAGTTTCTCCGTTTTTGTTCAATTTTGAAAAATAAACAAAAATATATTCCCAAGCTATTTACAGAGAGTGTATCTACTACATGTACACAATTGTTTTACAATATCTGTGTGACACTACGTTTAATACAAATGTGTACAGATTATCGGAAGAGTTAAAGTATGCAAAAGGGCCACATGTCCCGGATTTTATTAGTAAAAGGTTAAACACCTTATTAGTCTTTAAACTTTTTAGTACAGCACTGTTTAAGGAAATGATACAATCAAGTGGTTGATTTTGTGTAGGTATGAACTAATCATAGTATAGTTACGCTATATTCCGTCGTCGATATCTGAGGAATAGCAGAACCGCTAGACCGACAGCAATAACAACTATGGCAGCGACTATACCGCCCACTATTGCTGGAACCGGGATGTCTTTTTTCCCAGGCAGTTCTGAAATATCGAATGGAAGTATATCCCATAACTATCACATCACTATCACATTATTCAATACAAACATCGCAGGAGATATCAATAATTTCCACAGAGATGATATTTGTTTTACAGATCTAGATAATAATTCGATGTACACATACAGTGTACCAATTTGACACCTACTTGGAACTTTTATACTTTGAACCCCCATTATAAGGTAGCTGTAGTTTGCTTTAGAATATGTTAATACAAGAAATTTAGTAATTTATATACACATTTACTAATACATCCGAAAAACATGCTATCAAAATTATGTCAATGCAATATCGTGTCTAAAATGATAAGCAGCAATAAGCCACAGCAGTTTGAACACAAACAAGTAATAATTTTATACCAGAACAAGTTGCTATCATTACAAATATATATACAATATCAATCAAAAGGAATAGAATTCGAGGGTTTTTTCAAAATAATTTAAAAAATACTAAAGAAATATTCTCCCTATATATCCTGCCTATATACCCAAATGGATATCTATTTAAACATGCCAAAACATATATAAATAAGGAATTTCCTAACTTTGTCCGCTTTAATTTGCAACATATTTTGTGGCGTATTAAATGAGTCATATTATTTCATTTTGTTTAAATTTGGTCCGTTATACAGGTTTACGCGTTACGGTAGTTAAAAAGGTTTAATCTAAGAAAGAGTCCGAAAAAATGTGAAAGTCGTCAAGCAATTTTTAAATGTTGTCTTTTGATTATTTTCAAGTTGATCACTCCAATTTGAATATCGATTTTGTACGTTTTGGTTGATATGACATACCAAACAATTCGGACGTTATTATTGAATGAAAATGAGATGCTTTTTATTCATCTTATTTTTAAGAAATTTTGGATTTTTATCTGATTCACTCTCTTTAGGATAACAAGGTAAATAATATGGATACTCATTATGGGTCAATAAAACAAGTGTATGTTTGCCTTTTGGAACAAGTACGACATAGGTTTTTGTTCATATTAAACATTGATATTGTATTTTTCACACAATATTTTTCTGGAGCCAGAAAGATCGGCACTATAAAAACAACAACAAAAAATCTAAATGTGTTTGCAATCGACAAGCGTACTTCTTTTGGATTGGATTGATGATAATTTTGCATGAATTTTTTTTCAGTTGAATATTTGGGACAAATACAGACGGTCACTGTATTAGGTCATTAAGAACAGTATTAGCGATATATTTCGATATAAATCGACAGTATATACTTGTGGTACAGGTCTCTCCGCCTCCAAACCCTTCAGCACATCCAAATGCGCATGTTCCATTTGCTTTCAGGCAATTGGTTACTCCACCATAACAATTTCCACACGTGTTTGTACAATTGTGGCCATGTGTTCCGTCCAGACATTCTAAAAAATAAAATATGATACATCTACCTAGTCTCAAATTAAGCGAAATATATTATCAGATATGGTACCGAGAGGATATATTCAATTCATCACATTACCTTTCTGTAAAATATGAGCAATAATGAATGATACCAACAACGTGATGATAAGAATGAATCAAATCTGCTTTATTTGAATCAAATCAGAAAACAAATGGCTGACAGGAGACGTAGTATATAGAAGACACAGTACTCACAAAAACAAAATCACATTTAATTCATACTTATATAATAACCATTGTCATTACTTTTATCAATAAAATTATATAAGCGAAGTCTCGCCTTAAAATTTGAATTAGTTTAGGATGCACCTAACTTTACACTTACCTAATCGCCCACAACGCTACATTATAAAACGAGAATGTATAAATAAAAGTAGTCCCACCAGATTGTTTTCAGTATGTCAAGGCGCCCACCGCAACTTTTTAAGACGAGAATATATAAAAAAAAAGAAGTAGTCCTACCAGACAATCTAAGTCGGTCAAGGCGCCCCACCGCCACTTTATAAGACGAGAAGGTATGAATGATGTTGTCCCATTTAAACTGTTTTCAGTTTGCCAAGGCGCCAAGACTGCCACTATATAATATCAGAAGGTATAAATAAAGTAGTACACCCACACGGTTTTCAGTCTGTCAAAGTGTCCACATCATCATTTTATATTTCTATCATTGGTTGTTAGGGTTAGACGGAGTTTTAACTGTACACACCTTCTATACAAAATAGTGTAGTTTTGTAGCCGGGCATGCATCCTTTATCACACGTTCCATTGACTTTATTACAGTACGTATTTTCACCATTGCATGAACCACAGGTGTTGTTACAGCCTTCGCCCCATTCGTTGTTCTCACATTCTGCATGAAAATGCTAAACATTAGAGTCTCGTTCCTCCACTAATACATTAAAAATATTGTTCTATAACATACCTATTAAACTAAAAGTATCAAATAAAAACACATCTTGACACAACCTGTCCTTGTCATCTTTTTGTCGGACGTAAACCTTATTTCCGCTTATCTACAAAAATGCTTAAAAAATACGTTTTTATAGTTTGTCTGTTCAGTATTGTATTAACGTTTGCTTTACTGTAACTAAAACATCATAGATTTGACCAATTAACACAAAAATTAAGAAGATGAAACGCTATTTTAAACAAATAAAAATAATTACAAATTAAAGTGATGTCTTAAAAGTACCCAAAACAATCACACTGGCAATTTATTTCCAACAAGAGGTCACTGAGGACCTTTTTAAGATGCTATAATACATGGCCAGGATACAAGCTTAAACACCATTATACAATGTAATGCCTTATGGATATAATATTGTATGTTCTTAAGATGTTCTTCAATGTTTTATTTCACAATGCAAGATCAGTGATAGAAAACGTTGTATATAAATTCAAAACGTATAATCAAACAATAACATTTTTTCATGGCAAGTGAATGAGCGAATGTACGTTCACGGTATATCATGTTAATATGTGGTGTTAACCGTTGCTTCAATAAGAATAGGAGTTTAAAACATAAATAAAATTGATTAAGCCCAGTTATTAGTATTTCTGTTTTGTTTTCCAATTATTAACAGCAAAACATATACTGTGTAACACATATTTCCATTGAAACAGCTAAAGCGAAACCAAGGTAACTAAGCGGAAATAGTTTTAAATAACAATGACACTGACCTCAATAACCTCTAAATCCAAGCTTCAAATTCTTACTAGTAAAATATGCACATACTTTAATTGAAATACCTCAAAGGAAACTAAACGTTCTTTTTTGCGGTAACCATTATTCTTATATAAGTACATTGTAACAGTGACCTAGACCCAATGTTACTCAAAACATCCTATCCATGTTAGGTATCTATACAAATATTACCATATACCTCTAAAACAGAAGTTTTCAAGCGGAAATATAAGGGAATATAATCTTATACACGGCTGTTCCATACACGATATAGTGATACTCTGTCTTATGTACATATTTGAAAAAAAATCAAGCAGCGTGTGTTCGAGTAATTGCGCGGACGTTGGTAGTAAATGGTACAGTCATGTCGATCTCAACTTCTGCATAATTAAACGTGGTGGCCCAACATACAACCCCATGCAAGATCATTAATGAGAAAGATTGTGTATACATTCAAAACAATAATTAAACAACAATAACATTTCCAGCGAGTGTTGATTTAAATTTGGTTATTATTGTTATTGTATGATACATAGCGTTGATTTCAACACATTTTCAATCATATCGCTACAGTGTCTACTTGGGACAGTACCATGGTACATACGCTTAGTATGATATTCTACCTGGTTACATTATACTGACACGGGGCCGATCAGCCCTAAATGCTAGCCGACAAGCAAAGAAGCTTCATTTTTTAAATTTTTGGTATGACCCGGCCAGGTATCGAACCATGACCATGTTGATTAAAATATATATTTGATATAAACAGTGCCATAACTCAATGTAAAATTGATATGCGGATAATTGTGATTAAAATGTTCTTGTTTAATGTGAAATTGGCAAAGCCTGTTTGATAAAATAAGCGGACGTCACCTACGTAACTGCGACGCCAACGAAAGGTTGGGGGCAGAGTCTTACCTATTAATTTACTAACCTAGATAACAAGGATAAATTAAAGAAAGTTAAATGCAAAATTGAAAAATAGTTTTACTATACAAATAAGTTTAAATAACTAATATAACAATGAAATAAAAAATAATTTTAAATCTAACTAATTTATGATAAGAAATCCTAATTTGTGAGGAGAAAACTCTTTATTTCGTTATGACATTCCACGGGCAGAAAACGTATGCTACAGAAGATAAAATACCGGATATATGACTATCGGCTAAAGGAAACATGCGGTAAAAAAAATCTTTTTTCAGGGGGCTGATAGTTGAAAAACGGCGGTTTTCGAGCTCAAACGATATACATACACACATATATACAATATATATACATATATGTACTTACAACGCTCTCAGTTTGATTACTCCCATAAAAAAACATTTTTTTATAAACATCCCGAGAAGTGTTTTTCGGCAAATAAAAGGCAACTGCATGTTTAGAGTAAAGAGATCTTGATAGGTATATGTATGTGTCAATACCAGACAAACTGACATACAAAACGTGTAAAAATATTAGTTTATTCAATGTCTTTTACAGTAAACAATACAAATTTACCTTCTTCGCACATGTCCCCTTTCCATCCTGAAGTACAGCGTTCACAATGGCCATCCCTTTTCCTGCAGTTCGTAGAATTGAGGCAACGCTTGCTGCAAGAATGTACACAGTCTTGACCATACCGTCCAGCATCACACTCTAGAGTATATTATACAGCGTATTTTCCAGTTATTTCTAGTATAGTTGAAGAAACATTTTACTAGGAAGAAGTTTTATAGGGATATTATATGAACTATTAGCAATACGTAAGTTTATGTGACTATTACGAACATTGAAGGGAATAAAAATCAGTGAAATGAGTTTCAACTGTCAAATCTGATGCATGTAAAGTACACAATCAATTATAAACCAGGTAAAAGGCAAGTGAATTCGGAGAAGGTGGCGGGTCAAAACAATTACTTGTCAATTTGGAGACACCTTCATACACTATTTTCCTGTGTAGAAAAGTACACATCAAGTGCAAGTGATCACGTGATACGCTGTGTTTCAACATATACCAAAAACGGATAATTACCGTGTTTCGAATTTAATATTTAATCTGAAATGACTGTTGATTAACTACACAAACCAAATTATTTACAATAATTAACTTGTACAGCGTACTGTCTGGTTATTTCTGATATAGTTGCAGAAGGTAAACATATTTTTTTTTATTTTTGCTATGAAGTTGTGTAGTTTTGTTTTCGTACTATTTTATCATACTTCCATGATAATCTTGAAAAGGAGTGTTAATATTTGGAATAATAACTTATAGCGTTCATTGTTGAATTGTAGACGCAACCGGTCAGTAAAACTGTTGCTGTATTTTACAGATCACTCGTTCATGTTAAATAATCGTCTTGGTAGTATAAAGGATAAGGTGTTGGACGCTCACACCAGATGTTGCGGGTACGATCCCAAGCTCAACCTGATGCCTCTCATAAAACAACACTTAATATTGGTTCTAACCAAGAAGCGGACATGTGAGCGGTTCATATAATCTCTGAGCGTTCATCGCATCATCGCAATCATCTAAAATAAATTAGTATAAAATAAAAGTTAGACTCTCCAATTCACATCCATTTCGAGAAGTGACCTGTGCATATATGTTATCGAAATACGTCATCCATTCCGCTTCGTGCGAAAAGGTTCTACCTGTAACGAATTACGATATTTGCCACTTTCAATGTGAATTGCTACATACATATTAACTAGTGGTAGCCATTTGAGGCTAGTGTATAATGCATATATTATGTTAATCATCACCGTCCAATGCATCAAGTGACCGGTGCACAATGTGAATTACGATGTTCCAAATGTGACATGAATTATGATTCATGTGAAATGCATACTTTAAAATGAAAAATTATGAAACGAATTTTACTTGTTGAATAATGCAATATCCACACTGTGGATTGATGGCATAATACAAAATGATGTGATGGTAATGAAATTACTTGTTAAAACTGCAAGCGCAAAAGATTGAACACAGGATCTAAACGCAATATTGGTATTTCAGTGTGTATAGCACCGACATTATTTATACAATGTGGATAGTTCAATAAATTGTATCGGATCATGTGGTAATATAACTACTGTCAAGTTTGATGAAGATAGAAAAAAAATCAAAATACTCATAGTACTTAAGGTGGGATTACTATTAGACGCTATGCGTTGTTGTTGCGTAGTGTAAGGCGTCGCTTTCAACATTTGTTCAGTTTTATCGTCATGATGTTTACTTGGGACAGTTATTTAGCGCTGAAAACCTGGAATATCATGCCACATAAACATGGCAATTATACCATCCCGTCACATTATATTGACACTGACTTCAAATATTGAATTAATGCAGGATACCATTAATTTAAAAGTAGTTTGTATTGTCGAATTGTTATGCTTAATGACTGAGAATTGAATGATGTCTAAATTCTATCTATGTCTAATATCCACATTTTGTGTCAATAACGTATACATTTTTATAACACTGTATTCTCTAATAAATGGAGATAATGTCCGATGGGTTCTTCCTCTGAACTTTAAATTAGCCTTCAGATCAATGACAGTGTTTTTGAAAATATAACTGGAACACAATTTATATGGTAGATTTGTAGTGATTATTGGCAAGAATGCATGTGTTAGGATAACATTTTTTTTTAAATTATCGAAAATGATCTTTCAAGTTTAACAACAAGTATTAACACTGTGCAAATATTTTACCACACTAAAGATAATATTTCAATCAAAGTTCCAATCACCAACACTGGCCTGTGTAAAGTTTTCGAATTCTTGTTTCGCCAATATGTTTTCTCTCCTTATATGATTTGGTTTCTTCTTTAAGTAATTTCATCTCCTTCTGGTATCAATTGTTTAAACATTTGTTTAAACCTTTTTATGTGTAATTCGCAAAGCTAGTTTTGTTATGTTGCTTTTGTATAGGAATCATTATTACCAGTCAATAACGTTGTTATTGCCATTGTTGTTGTTGTTGTTAATGAAGATGATGATGATGAAGACTATGATGATTGTTATGATGATAATGATGATAGTGGTGGTAGTGGATGATGATGATGTGGAGGAGGAGGATGAATATGATGATGATGATTATAATGATTATGATGATGATGTTGTAGTAGTGACCGTGTTTGTGATGCTACTATATCATCACTACGAAGTTTATGTTCCATTGGTGATTTAATTTCGTCTGGAGTAAAAGGTGATAATTCTACTCATATTTACAGATGGTTATCCATATATACAGCTGGTTAAACTTTCAGGATCCAAGGAATGAGTGGTTAGGTAAACTGTTTTTCTGTTTACTTCCATGACAAAAATATGACACAAAATATTCAAACATACCAAACGAAGTTTTACAATCTTGCTCTCATTGCAAAGATTTTGTTTGTCCAGAGACATATACACATTAAGTCAATAGTTCAATACTTTGAACTCGCAATTTCAATTATAGTAAGTTTTTGATCCTCATTTTACAACAATAGACAATATATAATTTGGTAAATCCATCATAAAAGCAGAGCTTGCATTTTATGCAAATGACGCAAATTATTGGTATCTTCCAATAAAACATATTGTGGAAAAGAACTGTTTAATTTTGGATCACTATCTTACGCATTCTGGTTTGATCATACAGTATTAATTAGTATTGTCAGAAATACACACAGCAGAGTGTAAGAGGAAAACATGTTTGCGTAATATTGCATTGTGTAACACAGTACGTTTTGTGATTATCTGTAGCATAGCCCTTTATAGACTATAAACATTAGTTGTTTTTTTTTAAAATTGATTAATACTATAATGGGAAAGGATCAGATACTTACATCATTACTTATACATGACTGTATTATTAAAATATACTTATAAACGATCGGCTCCTTAAGAATATAAAATCCCATTAAAAAAACCCAGTTGCAACTAATAACTGTAAATAGAACTCCAGATAATAAGACTTCAAACCCCTACCAAAGGAAATGAAATCATTAATATATCAAATTCTAACACAATCGGAAGTTTTGTTCTGAGGAAGAAAAACATCAAAGTTTCCCTCTGTAAAACTGATAAATATCAATAAATACACAATATGATAGGTTTTGTATGAGTTAAAGATAAAAAATATGGTTTCAAACTACACAAACCATCAGTACAGAGTGACGTCTTTTTGCATCTGCATTCCTTAAAACCAAACTTGTATTCCATCATTATTAACATTGTCGTAACATTTTAAAAGATTCGGTTTGTAGTCAAACTTTTGTTATTGTATGAGAACCCCCAAAACATGATCTTTTACAAGTTTTGTCATTATATTAAACATTGTATAAAATTTGAAAAGAATCGATTCTTATATTCATAAGCTATTGCACGGAAACAGAAAAGATTACGATTGTTCACAAATTAAAAAAACACAACTCTATAACGATAAAGGTCAAAACCCCCAAAATCAAACTAAGCACGTGTATTCTCGTTATAAACATTGTATTAACCTTTCAATGTATTAAATTCAGGCACTCTTAAGTTATTGTATTAGAATTTCAAAGATGTCATTCAGGTATGTTTAAGGTAATGCACGGAAACCAAAGTGTGACGGACAGACAGACGGACGGACGAACAAATCCAAATTTTTCGCAAAACGGGTGACAATAATATATGTAATCGATTGCTTTTGTCTATATAAAAACGAACAGTTTAACAATTTTAGCCTTTTTGGGTAAGAAATACAACATGAATATATTAAATAAGCGTATTAACCTTCCTTATCGAGTAGATTTCTAACAAACGTTATATTTAAAAAACATTAATCTGACCTTAAAACTATGCAAGTTAATTCAAATCGTTAAATTAATACTATAGTTACCAGCTGTGCAGTATTGTGATTCATAATATCCCGCCATACATCCATCGGTACATTTACCGGAAACTCTGTCACATGGGGCGTTTAAGCACTGACCACATGGATTTTCACAGTTCTCTCCATATTTTCCAACAGTACATTCTGTATACAAACATGAAATATAGAAATGCAACGTGACACTAATTATTTAAATGACCTGGAGTACCCAACCGGCCAAAGTCTCCGTGATGATTGATGTACGACATTGTGTCTAATTACCAATAGTCTCTCACCGCTAATTCAAGTGGGAAAGTTATCAGTTTCTTGCGTTATCAGTTTTTTGCGGAGGTAGCGTGTGCTCGAGTTCTGGTCCCAAGAAAAAGTGGTTAGGTTAACTGATCGCCAGTTAGCCCTCAATGGCATAAAACTGACGCTCAATATTCAATTAATCAGTCATTAGTCAAACAATGTCATTCGATGTAAATTGGACATATTAAACATATTTTACCAAAACATTCAAATTGCATCCCAAACTTGTTCCCAAACAAGGATAATAAGGTAAGTTAAAAGGGTCAAAACCTAAATCACCCAAAGGGCGAGTTCGTTTACGAACCCATTATGGTATCACTCGAGCGACGTCTAGAACTCAGTGAGAAGTGGTGCATTTAAAAAAAAACACGTCGACCTTTAACCCATACGTTGCCTCGTGACTATTATTCCAAACAAAATAAAGCTATAAAAAGTAGTGTCTAAAAAAATACTGTAATAACAATATTAAAATAATTAAACTTTTTTTATTAATAAAATTCTTAGCTTTAGTTGATAATTAAAATACCAAACCAGACGACAAAGTCATTGTTCTGCAGTTAATATGTTTCGCAAAGTTTCGTTCAAAGTTATTGGGGACAAAATGAAAAGTATTCCGATTGCTGTTTATATATTTTGTGCGTTTTCAACAGTTCGCTGGTGTTATCAAAGGTAAATATACGTGTATAGATAATTGTTGCGTACTATCTTTAATTTTATCCTGGAAATGGCTCGCAAAATAACCATGTCCATCTTGCGACAGCAGAAAATAAATGGACAATTGTTTACAATTGTATGGTGCAACATATTTTCGATCATGACCTGAATTCGATCACTTCCGAGATTGATGAATATCGCTAAAGTGACATCGGTCAACAATCCAAGTACTTACCTTGTATATCGTTGCTTAACCGTGTCGCTGTAAAAGCTAGCTTAAGAGAAAGACTGTTGTAAGTGACCTATATGTACACTCACTACACTCTTCCCCTCTATACCTTTAGGGCTTATACCCAACAGGCAGCCTGTGGCTTTCCGCAGTTCATGGCCATATCCCACCCCATTCCAAAAAAAGAGAGATTCGTGCAGACACAGGTTCGAAAGTTTATCCTCGTCGCCATTAAACTAACATCGGTCACCCACCCAAGTACTAACACTGTACATCGTTGTTTAACTTCCAATACAGTCAGTGCACTTTAACCACATCGCTGTAAAAGCTAGCTTAACAGCAAGACTGTTGTAAGTGACCAATGTACATTCACTACATCACGTATGTGTATTCAATTTCCTGCACAATTGGCAATATTTACACATAGTAGCCACGTGGTTGATTGTTTCATCGGCAATGTTGGTGATATTTATGATATTGATTAGTGCTTTACCGAAAAATGTATTAAGTTTAAATAAACCAATGCTGAATATTTTATTACTCATTAATACTTTCCAATTACATACTTATAGCCCTATTTAGTTCAATAGACGATAACTGGTTCTCACCAATCCACAATTGTCAGTATTCTTGCTGTATATTCGACGTGTCACATAACAATATATACTAAATTAAGGTTGACGAAACCACTACCTGTATTTAACACAAATTTAAAGTAGATGAACTGGTAGGTTGATGAAACCACCATCACCCGTGGGCCACAGCATGTAAAATTGAAGCTACAGTCGGACCCAAACTCGTAGTGTGTTGAGAGAACATAAACCGCAACCATTTTTTTATATCTGTAGTTGTCATGGTGTTTGGCTCAGAAGTCACTAACCCAACATTTTACAGACATAAACATCTACCATCTGTTTTAATATCTGTATTTGTCATAGTGTGTGCTGCGAAAGTTGCTAACCTAAAATTTATGGACATAAACATCAAGGAATCATATAGAGATGGAAAGGCAACTAGTTGATTTTGTGAACGCTCATGCCAAATTAGTAATCCTTCGTGTGCTATTTTATCAATAAATTCTATGAATAAGTTAGATAACACTTGCATGAATAAAATGCAAATTATTGCCCTTATTTGGCAAGTACCATGAATTGGAACTCACAACACTTGAATTGACAACGAGACACATTATGACTTAACGTATCATGTGAATAAACTGCCAAGGCGTGATTCATTTGGCAAAGGGGGGCATTTTTTGGGACCGAGAAATCCAAATCTAACCATTTTATAAAGTACATATATTTATGTGAAAAATACTGATGCTTTAGATGTTTCAACCAGACTTGAAATCAATACAAGTTTATTTTGATTAAAGACTAGCTTCCAGATTGTTGAAGCGTTTTCCCCCGTAAAAAAGGAGGAGTCGACCTGATTTTTAATTTCACAAAATTTGATATTATACTACATGTATATAGTATTAGAAAACAAACATGTAGTGCTGTGTTACAAGAGTGAAATTTGGGCTATTTTAAATATTACTTTCTATTAATTTACATAATTTGATTTGGTAAATATATGAGTCCATTATCTTAGTACAACATGATATGCTTCTGTGGTGTAACTGGCAAACACATCTACACTGTTGTAGAAATTCTGGGTTCGAATCCTAGCAGTTGCGAAAACATGAAAAAAAATGGCTTAGATATGGTGAAAAAAGAAATGTCTGTTTTTTAATGAAATTATTCTCTATTTAAAATGTATATTTTTTTATAATGTTTGCTGCTGCATGGACAAAATGCTAGTGCAATGTATTTATTGCATGTATTTACCAGTATTACGAAATTATAATTGGGCTGCTCTCATTTTCAATTCAACTTTTATATTTTAAGTTTTATGAGGCATCAAGGTTTTTGCCGCTATGTATGATTTTCTTAAGCAAGTCACCTATCCGTATATGCTTTGTACTGGTTCTACCTAGGAATACTTCAAGCGTGATTTGTCTAAGTTCACAATCGAAGTAAAATAAATATGTTTAAACTAACTTATTCTTACTCTTACTGACTGCCTTATAATCGAAAAGTATATTTTCCATGGACTGCAGTTTATAATCATACATGGTCTATATTTGTGTCTCTTTTGTTTGTCTTGTTTAGTATTACAACCAGATTGTAGAAGTGTCTGGACAAGAACTGAAGGGAACCTATGTCCATATTGTATATTTCATATATATTTGGATGCCTCAGCTGCTAATTTGGGAACTTAAGTAAATGTATTTGTTTATGTATGCAGTCATGAACAATGCTATTGTTTTTTCTTAGTACATGAGAGATGGAGGTTCAAATTTCTGCTATGTCCAGAGACTTTTCTTAACTTTTTAGTCTAGTCCTGTGTCCCTGACGTTTTCAACAGTAGATTGACCCTGTCCAGAAATATACATTTAGTTAAGTCATATTTTAACATTTAAACTGCAACATTTAAACTCTATTCTTGAATACAGTATGAATGTCTGGTGTTTAGAATTATACAAATGTTTCTTTCTGTAGCAGAGTTGTCCATAGTGTTGTTGGCAAATATCCACTTACTTCTCAATGCCGACGTTGTCGGACCAATCCTCGTTCCGGTAGTCTAAAAACATTTTGTAAGAAATTTAAGGTTACTTACTGTTTATTTATTATATGGATATCCTTTCTGCTGTCGATAACGCGGGGGACGCAAAATAAAAAAAAATTTAAAAAGCTCCTAGAGATGTGCAATATGTTGCACTTCCATTTATGATACTAATAACGTTTGCTTTTGTTTTGCAAACCAAGGAATTAGAGATATAGTTCCATGAATAAAGTTACAATCATGTAATAAGTGATTTAATTATGATAAACATAATACATATTAAATATATAATGGCAACAACTGCAACGTTATCCTAAACATAAACTGCATGTACTATAAAGTTTATTTAGTTTTTGTTTGTTTACTATACTTATAAAATTGGAGTTCGACCCCAACAGAGGCAATGCCTTAGTTCATATTATTTTATACAGTAACAGGGTCCTGTTTTATAGTGTTAGGTTTATACATGTGTACTAACAATAAACTGATATTTCTTGTTTGGAAACAATTTAATTCTATTTTTTATGAAAATAATCTGATATCTTGTCAGTAACTATTATATGTATGAGGTAAATCAGAAATTAATACATTTATAAAAATAACAAAATAATTGTGCTGAAAGTTTGTGATTGTTAGTATTTTAAAGCACACATTTTATAAAATATTCAGGATGTGATTACTTCTACATTTTAACATGTCAAATTTGATAGTTTCCAATAGCAAATCCATCAATAAATGGAAAATATTTATGAAATCTGAATTCTAAGACGGCTGTGACGTTACATTGACCTTGACGGCGTAGAAGCTATTTTGAACTGCGCTGATAATGTAATTTAAACGTAACGGATTATGCAATTGCAACGTTATGTGAAGTCGAAATTATTTGAGCTAATGACAGAGGTGAATACATGTATATTGCGTTGACTCTGATAGAGTGTGACAATAACATATAACATGAAGATGCTGTGGGAAACCGATTATCCGAGGTTGGCTTTAGACCATACGTTTGATCATCATTTACACAACGTAGCAGACAATCCATGGTGATGTGAGACTCTAACTTGACAGTAGAGTTTAGAGAAAGTGTTGTTATTTCGACGGTAAATTTATATATATTTTTTAAGATAATATATGAATATTTTATATAGGAATTGTTTAAACCAAAATTATACATTTAAACGAAAATATTAAAAAAGGTATTACTTCACGTACAAGTTAAATTTCCACACGAATTCACTGTATTATTGAGTTAAACAAAATTCCCACTTGGAAATAAGTACCTTAAGAAATAAATTGAAGCAGTAAACTTGGTTAACAACATAACGTCCAAATAAAACAAATAAGCTCCACAGAATACAATGAGTCAAACTTAATTCAAATACTTTAGTTGAATTCAATTTAATTGAATTAATCTCATAATTTTGAAGGAAATCGATTTCAGTAGTTCAACATAAGTACCATAGCATTATGAAATTGGTTAACTGATTCAAGGTAGCACAGCACAATACAATGTACTACTACAAAGAGTCGCTAAGGTAAACAAAAATAAACTATCTAAATACGATTTGCTCACCTGCAAAAAAATGATCCAACTAATCCGAGTTGTTTGAATACACAAGTTATTTTAAAATAAATACATATATGAATTTAATTAACTGAACCAAATCACTCGGAATATATATGTTGTATTGGATAATCTACTGAACATATATGTATCACACATACCTGCATCACACTTTTGTCCCATCCACCCAGCAGCACACATTAGATCACAATTGCCGTCGACATTATTACAGTTGGTGTAGCCACCTTTACAGTAGTCGCTACATTCCTGAGAGCAGTTATCCCCATACCGACCAGATTTGCATCCTACATGTATACAATAGTGTGAAACCCACTGCATATTGCCAGTTGAAAGATTATTACATACAAATTTGAGTTTGTATTTTATTATTGTTGCTTTATTTTTTGCTTACTATAACTACATCAACTAAATATGAAAGTCTCGCATATCATATTTTGAATAAGACTTTCATATTGAATTATGAATACGCTGATTATAACTATAGATCGTTGCTATTTCTTTAAATGATGAGACTACAAAACATGTAGTTTTGGTTAAAATATAGAAAGGTATTTACATGTAGCAAGTAATTATATTAGCCTTATTATTTCTTCAGATTTACTTACATGTTCAGGAGAAACGATTAGTGGATAAAATGTTTTTGTGAACTGCTTCAAATATTTAATAATACTGTCATAAGAGAGTTGCGGTTTACCAAAAAGAAATATATTTAATGAAACTGTACATAACTCACTGACAGATGTCAAGAGTGGTATGCGTTGATGCTGGTGAAGGTAACAACTGAGAAAGAAGTGTTAGTTTTTAATAATAATTATAGATCGTATTTCATTTCGTTTCGGCTCTTTACATGATGAAGCTGCATAATATTTGATTTAGTTAAAATTGACTGTTGTAGTTAGGAAATAACTACATGTATATGAGACGTCTAAAATATATTTCCCTTTAGTGTTTTATCATAATTGCATTTATTTATTTATTTTTTTATTTATTTATTTATTATTTATTTATTTATTTAATAAAACACAGAATATTTGTTCATTTTTATGATTGTATTACATTATTAAAATATTAAACGAAAACATTTACTAGTATTTTAAAAGGAAAGTGTTTGCTTTAATTTTACACTTTGGCAAAATGCATCACTTTACAAAATGTTGGTATTATGTTTGATATACATGAATGAATATTAATTCACATTAGTTGTACTTTAAAAAATAACCGAGTTACGTACCTTTTTGACACAAGTCACTTCGCCATCCTGGAGCACAGCCATCTGAACATGATCCATCGCCTTTCTGACAAGCTGCAGCGTTTTTACAATGTCCACATGTTCCGAAACAGTTTGACCCATATCTTCCATCATTACAGGCTATAAAAACAAGAGATTTTAACACATTCACTTCATGTACAAGCATGAAATGGACATTTTTACTGCTAGTAACCAAATTCTATACATTTTATAGCACATAGTCCAACAGAACCTGGCATTGTGTTTTTCGTTTGTTCAGGTGAGTATACCTTATAAAAACAAGAGATCGTAACATATCCACTTTGTGTGCATGCATGAAATGGACTTTTTACTGCTAGTAACCAAATTATATACATTTTATAGCAGATAGTCTAACAGAAACTGGCATTTTGTTTTTCGTTTGTTCAGGTGAGTATACCTTATCAAGTAATGTATGTTTTCAGTTGGAGCTAAATACAGAAGACGAATTGTACTGAGATAGAGGTGAACGAAAATAATCAAAGTTTGATAAAAGGGACACAAAATAAAGAAAACTAAAGTTTATTATTTAGTTTAAACTTATTTTGATTGGGAAACAAGATATAACAACTTATATTAATCACGCTCGAAGTCTTCCTTGGTAGAACCAGTACTAAGAATATGCAGAAAAAATGTCTTGCTCAAGGACACCACACACAGCCGTGTGTGGGATGGGGGATCAAACCCACGTCTCTCCAAACCTGGGCTCGGTGCTATACAATTGGACCAAGCGCTCAACATTAAAAGTTTAATATTTTGGACAATATTCTGATATAACATAAGTAAACAGTTTGTAAACAATGTAAAAGTATATTCTTCTTATTCTTCTTATTATTATTAATAGTAGTAGTAGCGGTTGTAGTAGTTGTTATTGTAGAAGTAGTAGTAGTATTGTTTGTTTACACAAAACAATAAATATATGTTATTATAATTATTTTATGTTTGGAGGTTTGCAGGAATTCACTCATGACGACAGGACTGAATAAATATATTTTCCAATGAACACGTCAGGGATGTTACAGGTACGAGTATTTTATGTATAAATAGAGTACTGTAAAACATGCTTATTGAAATCCAATAAAATATTCGTAATAATGGAAGCAATGATACATAAAAATACAATTTGATTATTTAGACAATAGACGGATTTGCATCTCAACAATGATAGGTTATAGCGTATGTCATGTCTGCATAAATAATACATAAATCTCTGAATATACGACATTGGAAATTATAACAAATAATGGGAAAACGTTTGATTTCGCGTCCGAAGTACAGAAAACCGTTTCTGAATATTGCGGGTGGAGACAACATTAAGAAACATTTGGTTTAAACATAGTTATTCATTCAAATGTACATATATATTACATAAGTTAAGGTATATGTATGGAATAGAACGGAAGATAAAATCTTTAAAAGTTCTTTTCCATGACATATATTAATTGTGAACAAATTTGGCAGATTATCAACAGTTTGATTGATGCTCTTAGCATTTCGAATATAACATAATTCAAAATATATTTAATAAAAATGTTAAACACACTTTTATGAATATTATTTATGATATATTTAAGAAACTTAGAAAATGATGCGAGTAATTAGAAAAGAAAGAAAAGTGATTAAAATGATTAAAGAAATGGATAATTAGGTGAATTTACATAATAATAATGGATAACATTTTTGGACAAGTTCTGAACGGCGTGGACGAAATTGGGAGACGGGCTTACCTTACCATGTAAACAGAAATAGCCTTATTATTTCTTCAGATTTACTTTCATGTTCAGGAGAAACGATTAGTGGATAAAATGTTTTTGTGAACTGCTTCAAATATTTTAACAATATTGTCATAAGAGAGCTGCGGTTTACCAAAAAGAAATATATTTAATGAAACTGTACATAACTCACTGACAGATGTCAGGAGTGGTATGTGTTGATGCTGGTAAAGGTGACAATTGAGAAAGAAGTGAGCTGTACTTTCTATGTGTCCACATGTACACAGAGGGGAGACTTCAATGGTTTTAAGAAATAGATGTTGCTTAAGTGCACTTCAACTCGTTCAGAGTCGAGCATGCAATAATTGGCATTTCCTTGTACCTATTTTAATAATTTAGGTACTTTTGGTTCGTTACTTTTGAGTTTATGTTTAATAGCATTCAGAGAAGAGCCTTGTCTTGATTCATGTGGGAGAGTGTTCCAGTCACGGACAACGGAAGGAATAGAGGAATGTGAGTACAGGGCTGTTCTTGAAGAAGGAATTTTAATATTATTATTATTCCTAAGGTTGTACGTGGAACTTGCATTTGGAGAAGGAACCAATAAACATAGATATGGTGGAACCATTATGTGGATCATGTTATAAAAAAAGAGTAAGTTTATGTTTAGTTCGACGCGTTTTAAGACTTTCCCTTCCTACTTCAGAATTCAGGTTATTGATAGATATAAGTTTTGTAACTCCAGTTGTTATTCGTGCAGCTTCGTTCTGTATTTTATCAAGTTCATATTTTTCATAATTTTTACAATTATCCCAAATAACATTGGCATATTCAAATAAGGGTCTTAAAGATGACATGTAGATTTTTTTCGTGTGATTTTCTATCTAACTGAAATTTTAGTTTTCTAATAATATTTATTCTAGCCCAAGCTTTATTCTTAATATAGTCAATATGGGTGTGCCAACCGCAGTTATTTGATAAGTATACGCCTAAATGTTTGTGTGAGAGACATCTATAATTTGTTGGTTCTGCATAAAAGTGGGAGGTGAACGGGTTGAGTGCGTTTGCGAGTTACATGCATTGATTCTGTTTTGGATGGATTAAAAGTAGCAAGCCATTTAATTGACCATTAAGATATTTTATTTTTGTCTGAATTTAATGTCTGTGCAGCATTAACACTCTCATTAGTATGATTAATTATAAAGTAAAGGCTTGTATCATCGGCAAAACGTCGTATGTTGGAGTGCATATCAGATACTATGTCATTTATATAAATAGAAGAGGACCTAATATAGATCCCTTGGGAACACCGGCTATGATTGGTCTCCAATTAGACCCCGCGCCTGAAATGACAACACATTTGCGTCTGTCTTTAAGATGGCCAGTTAAAGATCAAAAGTCGGCAAGATATACCAACTACTTTCAATTCAACCAACAACCCTTTGTGCCAAACTATATAAAAGGCTTTACTTATATAAAAAATACCACTCTTACCTCTTTGCCATCGTCAATCGCTTTGCAGAAGTTATTATAAAGTAAAGATAGCTGATTGATAGCTGAATCACCAGGCACAAAACCAGATTGAAATGAAGAGAGAAAGTTACGTTCTCGAAAATAATTGAACATATGCTTAAATATGATCCTTTCAATTACTTTATTCAATACACTAAGAACTGTAATTATTATAGCCAAAGACGGGTCTCCTTTCTTGTAAATTGCACATACGAACGCTTCCTTCCAAACTTTAGGATAAAAACCGTTTGTTAAAAAGTGTTAAACAAATCACACAGTGGGGTCGATAATTCATTACTTAGTTCACGGAGCACACAATTATGAATTTCATCGGGACCTGAGGTTTTTCCAACTGGTAACGACTTAGGAATACTGCACACATCAGTGGGTAGTAAAACAAGATCTAGTAAAACTGGGATGGATTGTCTAGGTATCAAAATAGGTGGTACAATAGTATTGTCATTTAAGATTGACCGCGATTGGAAAAATGAATTGAGTAAGTTGGCTTTTAACTCAAAATCGGTAATAATAGTTCAATTGTCATTTAGTGGAGGGATTGCTGGCTTGTCAATTGAAGAGATGAACGACTTTAATATTTTCCACCAGTCTTTTGGAGAGAGAGAGATGCAGAATTAAGTTTACTTAAAAAACATTTGAACGAGCGATTCCATTTGTTTTACAACGGCAAATATCAGAGGTTCCTCTCTACACATTTACTGACTTAGTGCTGATAATGAAATCATTAAATTATGTTAAAATATTAATATGCTGTAGCATGGTATCAATATTATGTAAATACGTTATAAGAAATTCCGACTCTGAAATAAGAAAGCTATAATTATTCCGAAAAAAGGTTTTACCTTTCCTTGTTCAATAACTTAATATCTATAACCTGACGAGTTTGTATTTAAAACGTATTGTAAAGCAGATATATGTCTATTTTAAACTGCATTTAACACACATTTAACAAACACATTTTTCTGTATAAAACATAACTTCGTGAAAAACGCGAAGCACTATATCGCACGTGTACATAATTATGATATCCATGTCCCTGATAACTGCCGAACAAGGTAAATCCCACGCCTGCTCTACTATGCAAATCGCAAGAGAACTTTTAGAATAAATTACAACAATGGTGGTCGATATTGATTTTGCCAATAGACGATAAAACATATATAAAATAATTTCTATAAGCATCATATAACATTATAAAGGTAATATGATGAGAATTTTAACTTAAACACTCACGTTCATGTGAACTTTCTAAACGTATAATTAACTGACCAATCAACGTGTTCCTACAAAGTCTAGATGTAGCTAATCGGCGTACTTTTAGCAATGCCATGTTACGGACACAGCTGGGGGAGATGTGTCCGTTCTAGTCTACTATCGTATATAGCCAATATGACAGCGCGGTAGTGTAATGGATACAGTACTGACCGATCACGCCTGTTGTTATTGGTTAGATCCCCAGCTCGACCCGATGTCTCTCAAGAAACAAAACTCAGTACTGGTTTCTGTGTACCCGGGAAGCTAACTGGACAACAATTTATACAAGCTCTGACCTTTCTTTGAAATCGAGCTAATATAAATTGTCATGAACTAACATACTCCAGTAAGCAGATTCTTGTCTGAAATTGATCTCACTTAACAGAAACAATAGCTCAACATCAAACATATAGCTGGTCATATTCCATGAGGTAAACATCTTTTCAGATAGTTTATTGTTATAAACAATGTAACAAATAGGTAAAATAAGAGCATATGTAATCAGCTGGAGTTGTAACATTTGTAACGCCTTTGTAACTTTTATCATCAGAATATATATAATCTTAAATAGCAAATATAATGCAAACACATTAAACAACAAAGCCTTCCAAAGCGATATCAAAACTCGTCTCCCATAATAAGAAATGATTTCCAATAAATGTGTTAACATTTAGAAACAATACTCTTAAAAATAAACAATATTTCAATATTGATGGATTTACGATTGCATTACAATGTTATAACTGTGTATTTGTGAAATTGAAATAACCGGGCTACCATACTGTAACTCAAACGAATAAAATCAAGTAGCAATTGACAGGGGCATACATGTATGCACGGCTTTGTTTTATTGAAATTCTCTTTCATTTACATGCTTCTTATGACAAGGGCCAACGCCTCTCAAATGTTTTAATTACATTTTAACTAAATTGATCACGACCGGATGCACCAACGCATTCTATATTTTCTCGATATGTCAATTATCATTCAGCCGATTTTCATGGCGGGAATAAGAAGTGTCGCTGTGTTTTTCCTTTCTTCTTAGAACACTTTTAAAGTTTACACTAAAATGATGTTATCTTAACTTACTGGAATTAATATTACGTTAACGTCTTGATATTTGTCTGGCTATGTGATGGTAGAACATGACTTATTTATATCAATGTTATATCAATATTTGAAATATACTAGAAGGATTTAATGGAAATGATCTATGATCTGTGTTAAGACTGAAGCAGTTTATGTTATATAATAAATGTGTACCTGTTTTACATGTGAGTGAATTTTTATATCCATCCTTGCATCCTTGTGGACAATGTCCTGTTTGACCGCTACATGGTCCTAGACAATTTCCGCATAGAAAACCACAGCCTGGACCCCATCTACCAGCTGGACATTCTTAAATGTGTAAAGAAAAAACCATGCCTTAGAAATTACATCAAGGGTGCATTTTATTATATATATATGTAAGTGTAAAGCCAATCACCTTCTCCAGATGTTACCACGTGACCGTACAATATGGATTCAATAAATTTGATATTGTACAGCTCAAAATTCAAGATGTCGATTAAAAAAAAGGAAATAAATTTAGTAGAAATTTTAATGATAAAAACAAACAACCGACAAAATGTTCCGAATGACAATGCGTTGAGAAAATCCGAATATCTGTCACTGCAACATCCACACTTCGTCTGCCGCTTTGATCTTAAGGGTCATTTACTTAAAAGGGTCTTGATTTTTTTTTTACTCTTTTCATGAATTTCTTTCTGATTGAGGTATGAAATAAAATAAATTTATATTACAGAGTGTTGTACAATATCGGAATGTAATGTACTCGTACGTATTGAAAACGTTTAAAATAACCTTATACTATCTCTAAATATATTCCATTGTTTTATGGTTGTATTAATATTAACATGTGTATTAAATGGGTATTAAATACTCAAAGTTGCTTATATGAAGGAGACAAAATGTCAACATACCACCAAACACTTCAACTTCGCAGATAACAAGTGTAGCATGTCGTCCATGAATAAGCACTCTCAGGTAACGTGCTTTTGTGACCATGCTTATTGTTTTTGTTGGGGGATCATTATCTGCATCATCGTACAGTAGTAACCAGTTGTCATTGGAAGTATTCCTGCCTTGCAGATGGAAATCGCGTAGCACACCTAAAATATATATCATGTCAGAGAAAACAAAATATGCAAACACATCTTGGTAAATGTTTTATTTGACACAACAATCTCCCTAAGATGATTTCGAAACGTTTTCAAAGTAACTTATCATCAATCACCACATCTCAATTGATAATTTTACATATAGTTCAATAAAGGTACAAGGACTAAAAGTTATCAACAGTGCAGTTATTTTGTTAATGCATTCTACAGAAAAGATGCATGTTCAAGTTGTTAGAAGAAAATATAAATATATCAGTTCATTTACGCTTAATTGAATTATAATGAGTATTTAATATATTAATTAATTGGTGTTGTTTCCTTTCATGTGCTATTATTCAAATGCCTTATTTCAGCAAAATCGAATTTACATTTTTTGTGAAAACAAATTTTGTGGCATTTATCGTGTATCTGGATATTAAATATAGTCTTATTTATCTTTTGTTAAAGTAGAAACTGGTTTTAAAATCACTTGGTAACACCAGTGCAAGTTAAGTTTTATGTTTCCTAAACATAACTTGTTCGTGTATTCTGCAATAACTGTTCGTAGGCTGCTAAATAAAGTGTGATGAACATTCAGCATTTCTTATCCCAGATATTAGCTACATTTTTTAACTTATTCACAAGAAAAAATTCTATTCACCATTTTGCATTGAAATCTGCTTAATAAAATCATCTTTTTGTGATATAACTGGCAAATTCATATACAAATACTTATCAAAATACAACATAGTACAATACATTTAAATCAAATATATTTGAAAAAATCAGTTGATGACTGTAACGAAATGAAGACAATGAAAACATCGGTATATCTGAGGAGAGTTGATACGGTCGACGGAAGGGTTCACAATCAGACAGGTATCTGTATACATAACACATTACGCCTTGATAATGACTAAACCTTTGCTTTTTTATGACATTCGGAAGATAACTGATATCAAAATGATGATATAGTGCCCTGTAATCCTATATTTGCTAAAATAATCTGCACAAACACGAAGAGAATGAAATTAACGTGAGACATGAACAAGAATACGCCGTCCATTTCGATAATAGTGACATGCTGAAAATAAATGTTGGAGTATTTTGGTTTTCGTACTCACAAAACTGACCTAACGTGTTTTAGCAACTTATGCAAAGATATTGATTTAGAAAATTACATCTCTTTCTTATACTAGCATATAGTAATGACAAACCTTATTTTCGGTGAGGTTAGTTCAGCTGTGTACTAGGTTAGAAAAATTAATATTTATTCGATATTTAAAATATGTAGAAGTTTCTGTTTACAGGATGTTTTCCAGTATACGATCACACAAAAGATATGAAATAAATAATCGTTTGTATATCCGTGTTATTGTGTTAATATAAATGGTTGGTATACTTTAGGAATATTTTCATTGGTGTCTGTAACCAATTATAACTTATATGCCATTACCAAATTGTGACATGTTCTATCTTCGAGCGAAACAGTTTACCGTTTACTTATATTATTGCATCAGGATGATTTTTTTATTTGACTATATGTATTCATATAGATAACGTTTCCTGTCGTCTACCTATTACAATTAATGCAAAAACATACTTTAACTTCTATTGTTTTTAATTCACATTTTCATATATACTTAATAATATTCATTAGATTTTATTCTAAATTTGAATCTTAGAAAGCAAAGGAACGATATGTTTTAACTGATATACACAATGACATGGTTGAATGAAAACGTATCCTTGATGGTTAAGACTTGAATCTGTTACATACTGTCTGAACTTGTCCATATGCGTACAGCTTGTATGTCCATTATATAATTTAGGTCAATGCTCCACCATGGTTGATATTGGTAAAATGTTTTGCTACATCTTTTTGAAGTTAACACGCCATCTACCGCCAGTGCAGCATTATATTTAGATCCGGCAGACGAACGCTGAGATACAGCTTTTCCGAAAGCCAGGTTCTTACCTTAGATAAATAAGTATGTAAATATATATATATGGAGAAAACTATTTGTGAATAACCAAGACATAAATGTACAGACAAGACTACAGCGAGTGCGCCTAGCAACAATGCAAATCATAGATACAATATCAAGGCCTCTGCCAAACCAATAAGTTTGGTGTCGATCATGTCTTATATACTATAGAATTACATGCAACAGATCTGGACAGGGTGGACAAATTTACATACATGAACTGATAGCTTTATATGAGGAGGATCCAGTTAAGGATTCATGACTACTCACATGCTATATAAAGGACATATTTATAAACCCGTTGGATCATATACATATAGTGAATTCATATATATTTAATTTCTTAAAGGGAGACAATTAAATTCACAACAACGAAATTTACGATTATATATATATGGAGATAATAATTTGTGAATAACCAAAACATAAATGTACAGTGAAAGGTAAAAGAAAGTATACATACGTATAAATGTCGACAGGTCAAGGAACAATACATGTATTGCATATAAATTTTGTATATTTATATTTCATCATATTGGTGAATAAAAAACACCAACATTAAATTCACTTCAAAGCAAAACAATAAGAAACAAGAAATGTCACTGGTAAGTGTCGCATGCCCCCCCAAATGGTCGTTGAAAAATAACAATATAATTATTTTATAATAGGTAGCGATGTATCCATGAATATAAAGAGTAATGTACTGATGATTCAGACGAGCGTGCAATTTCATGTTTTTTACATTAAAGTGTGACCTTAACCTTTGTGTAACCTTGACATCTGATGTAATGGTCTTGGTACTTCAATAGTTAAATGCTGCTGAAACAACATCATGCTGATCACTTGTGTCAAGCTATTTTAAAATCCCTAAATATATGACAATGTTACAGATCAATTGATGATAAATTGAGCCAAGTGTTTTTGAAATCCATCCATGTATGATAAACTTAAAGGACAGACTTGAAATATCAAACAGATTCAAAGTGTTGTCATATATACTAAAAGTGTGACCTTGACCTTTGAGGTATGGGTCTAAGTTTTACTTATGACACGTCGTCATTTCATCTTGATAAATTCAGTCAAGTTAAAGGCAAAGTCACAGACCAGACACACAATATCAAACAACTTGAAGGTGTGACATTGATCTTTGAGGAAAGGTTCTGGGTTTTACATGCGACACTTAATTATGTCATGTTGATCAACTGAGCCAAGTGTTTTTAAAATTTACCATAGATGACAGACCGGACAAGAAATGTCAAAATGACTATCAAACAAAATTAAATTGTGACCTTGACCTTTGAAGTGGGGTATTAAGTGCAACATGTGGTCATGTTATGTTGAACATTTATAACAAACATTTATAAAAATCGATCTATGCATGACAAAGTTGCAGGTCGGACATGAAATCTCACATACGCAAAGTGTGACCTTGACCTTTGAGGTAAGGGTGTGGGTCTTACTCGCGACACGTCGTCATATTATGTTGATTATTTGTAGCAAGTATCATTAAAATCCATCTATGCATGTCCGAACACGAAATCTCACACAAACTCGAAGTGTTGACAAACAAACTCAAATAGTGACCTTTACCTTTGAGGTACGGGTGTGGGTCTTATTCGCGACACGTGTCATGTTGATTATTTGTTATAAAGTTACAGGCCGGACACAAATTCTCACACAGACTCAAATTGTATTCAAACAAACTCCAATTGTGACCTTGATCTTTGAGGTACGGGTGTGGGTCTAATTCGCGACAAGTGGTCATGTTATGTTGATCATTTGTTGCAAGTATTTATAAAATCAATCTATGCATGACAAAGTAACAGGCCGGACACGAAATCTCACACAAACTCGAAGTGTTGTCAAACAAACTCAAATAGTGACCTTCATCTTTGAGGTACAGGTATAAGTCTTACTCGAGACACGTCGTCATGTTACGTTGATCATTTGTAGCAAGTATCATTCAACTCCCTCTATGCATGACAAAGTTACAGGCCGGACATGAAATCTCACACAGACTCAAAGTTTATTCAAACAAACTCCAATATTGACCTTGATATTTGAAGTACAGGTGTGGGTCTTACTCACGACTCGTCGTCATGTTATGTTGATCATTTGTAGCAAGTATTTATAAAATCCATCTTTGCATGACAAAGTTACAGGCCGGACACAAACTCCCACAAAATCTCGAAGAGTTGTTAAACAAACTCAAATAGTGATCTTGACCTTTGAGATATGAGTGTGTGTCTTACTCGCAACAAGTCGTCATGTTATGTTGATCATTTGTAGCAAGTACCATTAAAATCTATCTATGCATGACAAAGTTACAGGCCGGACACGAAATCTCACACAGACTTAAAGTGTATTCAAACAAACTCAAATTGTGACATTCATCTTTGAGGTACAGGTGTGGGTCTTATTCACGACACGTCGTCATGTTATGTTGATCATTTGTAGCAAGTATCAAGAAAATCCATCTATGCATGACAAAGATACAGGCCGGACAAGCAATACCGGACGGAAGGACGGACGTTCCGCTGGAAGTGATGTTGTGGGTTGCAGTTTTGATATGTTATAAAAACATCTTTTTGTTCATAAAACAAAACAAAACCTATTTTCTTTCTAACCCTTATGCCACAAACCTTGAGATCCAACACTAATGACACTAAAAAAAAGAGTGAAAAAAATGTAAAAAAAAAATGTGTAAAAAATGGAATTAACCCCACAATGCCATTCGCATATGGCACTTGTGGGGTGCACATTTCAACCCCATGAGTACCAACGAACCCCACAATGCCATTCTGTACTGACAACGCTACCCACAACTCATCCCCGACTCGTACGGACAGTCGGACGGACGGACAGACAGACGGACGTTGCGATTACTATATGCCACCCTAATTTTTTTTTTGGTGGGGGGGGGGGGCATAAAATTCAGTACATTTTAAATCACATGAATAAACTTAGCCAAAAAATGAAATAATTTTAAAAAACAAAATGTATACTTTCCTTTTCCTTTTACTGTACGTACCAGACTACGGCGAATGCGCCTAGCTACAATGCAAACCATATATACAATATCAAGGCTTGGTGTCGACCATGACTTATATAAAATGGAATTACACAAGTAGACAGGGTGGACAAATTAACATACATGAACTGTTAGCTTTATATGAGTAGGATCCAGTTAAGGATTTATGACTACTCACATGCTATATAAAGGACATATTTAAAAACCCGTTGGATCATATAGATACGGTGAATTCATATTACATTTAATTTCATAAAGGGAGATGATTAAATTCACAACAACGGAATTTACGTTTTTTGGGATCTTTTCCTTTATATAGCATGTGAAACGAGATGTTTTTTGAAAGGTTATTTTTTTCGTCATGTAAATTTACTAAAATAATTATAGTTTGTTCACTTGGTCAGAAACGGAAACATTTCTGAGCTTAATAAAATAGTTTAATCAAAGTATCAACTAATTCCATTAAATACGTCAATACCATTGATGTTATCGTTTTAAGCATGACGAACATCAGTGAAAATATTCAAAACAGATTATAACAAGAAAATGTTACCATAATGTGATATCAGTTATTGTAAATTCAAAACAAAATATTACAACCAAGTGTTCCAACATCATCACAAATCTAACACAGAACGCGCAGAGTTTTCCAGACGAGACTCCCATCTTAGAGCCTAACCCCGAATATCCATGCCTTTAAACCGGGGGCGGTAGTGTAATGGATAAAGTCGTGGCCGCTCACGCCAGATATTGTGGGTTCGATCCCCAATTAGACACGATGCCTCTCATTAAACAACACTCAGTACTGGTACTACCCAGGACACAGACTCGAGAGCTTTTCATATAAGCTCTGAGCTTTCATCGCAATCGAGCTAAAATTAATTAGTATAAACTAATCTCCATGCCTTTCAAATCCCGACTCTGAACCTGACTGAATCTAAGATCTTTTCTAAAGCCCCCTCCCTCCCCCCCCCCCCCCCCCCACACACACACAAACTTTTTTCCCGTTACTATAGTTGAATTTCTCTCTAATAACCATGTCTACTGCACTCTAACTGTCATAAAAGTGACTTCTAAATAATAAACCAAGTTCACATTTCTATTTTTAAACCTGGATGTTTGCTGTTTCCTTGACAGGCCATCACTCATCATATGTATGACCTTCACCTCCCATTATTAGCCAAGTACAGACCTACCTTATACTATATACTACTTGTTGTTGTCTCGCCTTAACTAGGAAATATCCCACAAAAATTATATCTTGGCTTTAAATATTACCATCAATATAAGATAATCAATAATTAATGAGTGACAGACTATAAAACACAAGTTTGATTAAGATTCGAGATAGATACCAGACATTGAAATTTCTTTAACTTTTAAACATGTTTCCTAACAAAATGTATCTTATTTTATATTTTTTTCACTGCGACATGAGCTTTTAAAGAATAATATCAAAGTGATCTTCACTATTGTTGCGTAAAATGCAGGTATTTGCAGTTTCAGTAAGTAATTTATTTAATCGACTCGGAGAATCGAATTCATGAAGTAACCATAGCTACAAATTTTCAAATGGAGTGATTTGATAAAGCCGGCAGTGATGCATGTGTTATTCATGCTATTGTACATTCGATATTTTTTCATTACGAGTATTATTTTATTTAATCAGGGGTAAATGTATATGCATATAATTATACGTTAAAATACTGTCCATCGAAAGCCATTGCGCAAAAAAGAAAAACATCATTGTATTAACGAGATAGATTTCGTTTAAAATTAAACGTATTACCTCCATAAACCCTGATATCGCATATGACAAGTTGTGTGGAAGTGCCATCTAATGTGATCCTGACTTGGTTATCCACCAGGGGTTGGCCACATGTCACTTCTATTGTGTTACTGAGGGGACTCGTATTGGGATAAACGTAACACGTCTGAGTGTTTGTGTTACTTTCCTTAGTGTCCTCTTTAGCTACTTCCTCGACAGTTACTTTAAATATTTCGAAGTTACCTGGAAGCATATATTACATATGATTAAACGGCAAATAGTTATGCACGGTTACGATGGTATCAAAATGTAATTATAAAGGGCAGCACATATTCCTTTATATTGTTGGTTCTCCACCAGGGGCTGATAACGCGTTGCTTCTATTGACTCATCAGAAGGATTTATATTAGCGTATATATAACATGTACGTTGTCTGGTATGTGATGTTTGATATTATATATGAACTATGCAGTGTTGTTATGTTATTTAATCTTGATTGACAGCACGTATTGCTATATATTATATTATTGACAGAGCAGGAGTGTCATAAATCCACGACATTGTTTTATATTAACCTCGAATTGAATATCGCCATCAACTCATCGTTCTATATATTAACTTGGCTCTCGTACGTAAAATGACGAACTATTTTCCGACTTGTCATGGTGATACATGTTTAACGTTATTTTTAGATGTTATGTCATACGATGACTAACGGATCATCCGTCTTCTCGTTCCCATAAAAGCATATGGTAAAATATATCCCAGAGTTACATGATAAAATATCTATCTTACATTCGTCGTCATTTGTTATTAGATTTAGTAAACTTGTTGGCAAAACTGATAAAGAATGATGCTTGACAAAGACTCGCAAACTTTAATTTGCCAGCTCATTTAATAAATTCAAAGAGCACTCATGCAAGAACCCCTTGATATTTTGTTCGAATTATATTTTATAAGTCTTACTCTTAAATATGAATTTATTACAAAACCCCAATGTCTTGTGACTTTGACTGTATGTGTTAAAAATATGTATATAATGATAGGAATTGTATTGGTCTTCTGTAAGAATAATGGATGTGACCTAGTTATCTAAATACATTATAAAAATTGTAATTAATTAAATAGATGCAATGTTTCGAATCAAATCTACTAATATGATGGATTATATTCTAAAAATAGTTTCCAGTGTGTTCCCTTTACACTTGCATGAAACAGTAGCTTTCGCTTATTGTTTATATTTAATTATTTAAGCAGGGAACCAGCATTATATCCACGGTATGACAAGAGCCTGTGTTAATAAATATGTTAATTTTCATGCATACAACGCACGATTATATTCGCTGTTATGTATATATATACGCATGCTCGTGCTTATCTATATGTGAATGTAAGATCTCATAACCATTAAAACTAACACGAAGCCAATATTTCCATTAATATATGACACCAAGTAAGTACGTAGATTCTATAGATCAATACGTTTAATATTTGATAATCATGAGACAGGAGTGTAATGAACTTTTATTATAAAAAAGCGAAACTTTACTCTCTTGAACTTCTACCTGTGTAACCTAGATGTATGTATACACTAAGTGCGTTGCGTCAGTCTCTTTGACTATAAACCCAAGAGTCTATTTTGAAACAACGTCATTCTATTTTTATATGCAACCTTCAATATTAGATGTGTTTGTAGTATGAAAGCCAATTTATCTGTAAAATAAACATACAATGAACTAGATATATCAATATTAAGTGTCCATTGCGATAGCGAAACGGTAACGGTTTGGACTGTCAATCCAAACGTCAAGAGTTCGAGCCGTATCTACATTGATATGTTTACCAATTTAATTTGCCATAAAAGTACCAAAGTGTACGGGTTTAATTTGTTTGATATATTTTGTGTTGCTTATATATATATCTATTTATCTATTTTTGTCGTGAGATGTTTTTATCATTTATCTTTTGTTATTATTATGTCAATATAAATATCTTTCAACAAATTTCATCAGCAATGTCGGTTTTAAAATATCTACACTGGACAGTTTGATCCTGACCCGACCGTCACATTGATGACGTGTTGAACTTTTCTCTTCTTTTTGATATGGCTGTTTCGATAAAACGGGCAAAATAAGTAGAGTATGCAGATTCTAGTCATTTTATACATAGTATACAGCACGACTTCCACATGGGTATCGTGCTTTCATTGCCCCAAACTAGTAGTGTTATATACTAAAATATAGATATGTTATCATACTACAAAACATCCCCAATACAGAAGTTTCCATCTAAAAATAAAATATCGTAGTTTCAAAATAACGTATTGGGTTTATAGTAAGAACTTGTTTCTTTTAACACAAGCGGTAATCATCTACCTGTAATAAAACTGTTTTGCATTATTTGCACGTGCCAGAGTCTACAAGGTCGATACACAAATGTGCATTACATAAGCAGACACTTTATTAACAAAACAATTGAAATCACTTTCTAATTTTGTTTTCAAATGGGACAACTTCAGATTAGCCACGTTGGGTAGAGGTTCATATACTGATCATATGTTACAGTACCAAAATATTTTGAATTTTTACCACCGGTTTTAAAGAAGTTTTTTTTAGTAAACGTTTCCACGGCAGTCAGAGCTCCGCATGGATAATATGAGTTTAGGTTATCTTGTTATAGGACCATTATAGGATTATTCCTGTGGTGTACGGTTTAAATAGGGTGAGTGGTTTGAATGAGATTTCTGCTCAGGTGAGCTAAGGTTACTACTTTAGCAGCAACAATATAAATGCAAATTTCAGTTTTAATTAAAACAAACATATTTTTTTAATATGTCCCTTTTCTACTTTATCGTTAATTTACGGGCCGGTTTAAAACTACACTTAAAATGTTTAATGAACATACAGATTTGTTATAAAATGATAAACTGATACAACCATATCACTATCATTGCAGTTTTTCAAACGTAATTTTGAAAATAACTAATTGATGGGGAGGAAAATTTCATTTTTGCTGAGTATATGACATTTTTTTTATGTTAACTTTATGTAATGTCATCATTGCTCCACCTTCTCCATTTGTTTCTCGTACGTAAAATGTCGAGCTATTTTAACCACGTGTATAAATATAGAAAAATACGTAAAATGTTCATGACATTATTTTGAGACGTTACGTCATACGATGACAAACGGAATCTAATATGCCCGGTTTTTCTCGTGTAGATGTGATCTAAAAGACAAAAGTTAATGGTAAATATAACATTTCCCAGTGTTAAATGGTAACATTAAACGTACTCGTCTTAAAATAAGCCATTATTTCAAAAACAATGTTAATTTCTTGTGATTTCGACTGTATTTCTAATATATAATTATCAAAGGATTATTGTACATGTATACAATTTGGAATTTATTGTTGGTTGCCATAGGTAAAATATCTAACCTAGTTGATTAAATAAAACGTTATAACCTTTACTTCATCATCTAAGAGTCAACGAATTGAATATGATCGATTTTATTCTAAAAATAGTATGCATCCTTTCTCCAAACACATACACTCTGCTTGTAACAGCAGTTTTATGGTGGTGCTATATTACTTAAAAATCAAGGAATCAGCATAACATCAAATGTATCTCAAGGGCTAATGTTAATACCTATTGATAAGTTTTATGTGGATAAATTCCGGTAGTATTCGTTTTCTTGCTCGTGAGTATTATACGTGAATATAAGCTTTGACCACCCTTTGAACTAACCTATCCATACAATATATAACACAGAGTAATTATGCGATATATTGATTGATACTGCAGATCTTTATTTAATAAAAACTACGGTGTTCCGTTAGGGCCATCGTGCTAACGCTTTGTCAACAAGCATACGCGATGCCACGATAGCACGATCACACGATGGGGATGACACGATAGTACGATAGCACGATAATGATGGTACGATGACACGATGGTGATGACACGATAGCACGATGACGATGACGCAATGACACGATGGTGATGAAGCGATGCCACGACAGCACGATGACGCGTCAGCCATCGTACCATCACCATCGTGCTATCGTACTATCGTGCCATAACCATCGTGTCATCGTGCTATCGAAGCATCACCTTCCTGCATTTAAGTGGGATTATTATAATAGTATCGGGAGGTATAGTTATGTCTTTATATTAAAGTATGTACATGTACATGTTAGTCATTCAATTCGTTTTGTGTTTATGCGTTTAAATAAGCATAATACTGCAACATTGTAGTTTGATGAGAAACTGTGTATAGTCCTTTTCTCTTCTTCTCCTTTATTTCTCCTTCTTCTTCTTCTAGAAATAGAAAATCACGGGGAACGCTTACTCGTGTACTGTACTCTAACATAACAATGAATATATATATATACATGGATATAATAAAATAATGAATGTATCTAAATGAATTCCAGAGTTTTCGCAGTGAATTACTTAATAAAATATCCATATTGAAATAGTGATATGAATATAAGTGATGTTGCTGCTGTTTCCTGTCATAATATAAACCGATGTGGTGGTCTAGTTGTCTAGACGGTCTTGGGTTCGGCATGATACCCAACATGTGCCAGCACTGAACAGTTGTTGAAAATGACAATAAATACCCAACAATACAATACAATGTACATGTATTAACATATCACTTGGACACTGAACTTGTTCACTCTTCTCTTACCATTTGATTGTTGAGTTGAGTATTTATCGTAATTGTTATGCCATCGAGTGCTAACAGACGATCAGAGGGTCGTGGATTTGATCCTCCGCCACGGTTATGTGTGAGACGGACACTATATCAGTATATGCTTAGTACTGTTTCTACCCAGGAATACACCGAACGTGATTTGTTATAATAACTTGTGTCACAATCAAAGTGAAATGAATACATTTTAGGTAGTTGTTAACAGACGATCAGTTAAACTCATTCGCGCAACTAATTGATATCTTTCTCGTTTGAAACGGTATAAGAAATAATCAATTTGGACGACTTGTCTTTTAATTGGACGAGTTTTCTTTAAATAGGGGACAAGTTGTCTCGAAACTTCTCTCAAAATGTGGGACGAGTTGTCTTTGGGACGACTTGTCCATAACTCTTTTGAAACAGTGGTGAGAGACGAATGACAATGAGACTGATAGTCGTTTATCAGTCATCACAGGGAATGTGTTGTAGATAACTGGCGGGTATTCAAACTCATGACCCCTGGATTGACAGTAAGACATGCAACCAACTGATCGAACAGGGCCTGTCTTTACCATTTATGACCAATCCAATTCAGTGCTCACTACATGAAATTAAAATATTATTTTACACGAAACAAGGCGTTGTTTTATTGCTTTTTATAACAAAAACAATACTTATCAGTAAATTAAACTATTTTATATAAAGAGACACTTATAAGCAATGAATTTTATACCCATGATTGGGTGCCAAAACAGAGACAGAGACAGAGACAGAGACAGAGACCTAATATATCCGCTAAATTGGCCAGAGTTTGTTTACAAAACAAATTCTCTGCTGTTGGTATAACCCAAAATGATTCAAATAAATAACTGAGTTTTTCATCTATATGACATTAATTTAAAAACGAAATAAATATTGTTAAATGTGAGTTAGATTTTTTTGTTGAAAACCATGAACGTTTTTCCCTTATTTTGAACTCACATAACAGTTTTGAATGACAGAGAAAACTTCAGACTTCTCCTACAAAACAGTAAGGTATGTGAAACAAGTGTTTCTTTAATATGTTCAGTTGGAATTTAAATGGGAGGTCTAACTGTTGGGTTTAAAAAATGAGTGTCGAGTTGAAAGTCAAATGCTGAGTGTCATGTAAGAAAATCGAGTGTTGATTAACAAAGTCGAGTGTCGAGTCAGAATATAGAAATCCATCATGAGAATTCTTGTTAAATAGAAAAATCTCACCCTCTGGGTGACAAGACTCTGCCAAGTCCCATGCACCAATTTTTACCCACAGATCACGTCAAGCGCATTGACTGAAATATGTGGATGAAGTTCCGCAAGAATTGCAATATACAAAACACAGACATTTTGCTAAGTGTAAAGGCAATAAAACTGCACGGAATTAAGTCTGCCACCTGAAAACTGTGGAAGTAGTTCACATGAAACAGTTGTTGATGGACCGACTGACCAACAAACCGCCAAATGGATGGGCGGACAAACGGACTGACGTTCTTACGAGAGTGACGTTATGAGGTTAGGTCTTTATCTCTTATAAAGACATATTTTTATTTCATAAAACAAATTCTCGATTCTTCCTAACCCAAATGTCACAAACCTTGAGATCTAGTCCTATTGTTACTAATAAGAAATAAAAATTGGTAACAAAATAAAGAAAAATGCGTTAAAAAATGGAATTAACCCCACAATAGCATTCTGTACAAGTATGACATTGTGGAGTTAATGTTTTAACCCCAGTTAATGTTTTAACCCTGCAAACTCAACTCAACCCGACAATGGCAGTCTGTACTCACAAATAATTCCTTAACATAGCCAGCCAGCCAGCCAGCCAGCCAGCCAGCCAGACAGACAGACAGACAGACAGACAGACAGACAGACAGACAGACAGACAGACAGACAGAGAGAGAGAGAGAGAGAGAGAGAGAGAGAGAGAGAGAGAGATTTAAAGTGAATACCTTCACAATTTTCTACCGTGATCAAAATTTAACTTTGGTTAAATACTAATTTACAAACAAGAGTACTTTAATTGTAAATAATATGATGTTGAATATGGTATTTTTGGTAGTGAAACAAGAAAGTGAATTGCTTGACAAAATGTATTGTGATATGCTATTTATTACATGCATAGCAGCTTGAATCTGATTAGTGTTCCAACTATGATGTCGCTTCAGTCCATATCTCCGCAAGTGAAATTTCAACTAACGGTAACTGATGGAAAAAGAACAACAATAAAATGATGAAAACAATGACTTTCCAGTGTAATTTGGTCGCTGTATTTCTCTTCATATTTTCAACTTATAAATGACAAAGCTTCACGTATCATGTTTAAATGGGATTTAATGCCATTTTCAGCACCTGATAAAGTATATATGACATATCAGGATTTATTGGTGGATAAAAACCTCAAAATCAATCTGAGTAGAACTACCATCCTTCCGCAAATAACCGGCAAACATTTTCACATAGAGGTTCTTGATCGAGCGGGGTTTTCTGGGTGTGTGATATAGTCCGCATTTATATACAGCATATGCTTTTGTCGTGTAAACAATACATATTCAGTTGGATTCTTTTTAAAAAAATTGAACCTACAACCTCCAAGTCAAACATATTTAAAAAATATATATAACACGTTATGAAATGATACGAATGAAAAGGAAAAGAAGGAAAACTCAACGCAAAATAGTCGTAAAAGTGTCAACTCTACACATCACTATTCCACGCATCGGTATTACATACACCAACTATTTTATCATTTAAGATTTTGTCTGTTGTTCAACTTTTTGTGAATCTGTCAAAATGAATATAATCATAATGTGTACCTTCTCAATGATTTGTCATTCACGTAATAACATATGTGCACGCATAAGTAGCTCTCTTTCAGTGATTATAATTTATAAAAGAAAACGCATGATTGTTTATCTTATATAAATTCCCCTTTAAGTGCTCAGCAGCAGTTTGTATCTCCGGGTATGTTTAAACGAACACATATTAACCCCGAATACTTGAATCCATGATGTTTTCCATTATTTACTTTCTTGCGCATGTCTTACAGGAAGGCGATGACACGATAACACGATGACACGATGGTGATGGCACGATAGTACGGTAGCACGATGGTGATGGTACGATAACACGATGGTGATGGCACGATGGCGATGACGCGATGACACGATGACACGATGGTGATGGTACGATGACATAATGGAGATGACACGATGGCACGATGACGATAACGCAATGTAATTAAAAATGTCTAAACATTTGATAAATATAATTTCTTCATAATTACAATTTTATTTTATGCGTTACCTTTATCTTACACGTAAAGTTTCGTCGGATATTTAGAGTTGCAGGTATATAAAATATAAGCGTGTGATGTCAATCAACCATTTACATATAATATTAATGGAATATATGCAGTACATTGTAAATAGCACTGGTACATGTATATGTAACACGCATATAAACAGAAGGTATTAAATGAATATTCTTTGTTATGCATACAATTGCATTTAAGTTTGGAATCGCCCTGCCTAAAGTAGTTTGATTAGAAATATAATATAAAATGACTTTACTTAATTTGTTAGTCTCTGTTATAAGAACAAGTCCCGTGATAAGTTCCTTCCGAGGTAGCCAGAGTCTCCACCATGGTTTGTAGCTAGTAATCGAGGTTCTGCTACATGTTGATATAATGCCGTCGTTGGCTCTGTTAGAATACTCAGGTGGGCTGATGTTATCTTTGTGCCGACAATATTCATCAAATGCAATATCTCCTGAAAAACACACAAGTTTGAAACATAATAGACATGATAATATACATATTTTATGGTCGACATTTACAAATAGTTAAACTTACAATAAATTATTATTTGAATTATGTCATCGTCAAAAACAATATTGTCAATCTGGTACATTTAAACTGATGTTTGGAAGAAAAGTCAACAAAGAAGACATCCTCTGCCAAATGACTATACCACATTTCATCACATCATATCATTGTGTTGCTACTACGTGGATTCATTAAATGATTTAAGTTTGAAATAACAGTTTAATAGATGGACATTTTTGTATAGTTAAATGCTCGCTTTCTACAGTAAGAGAGAAAACATGTAAAAAAACAATAATTTGTGTATCTTACGGTGCAGCATATTGACAGTCACGTGTAATGTTTCATATGAACACCCGTTGTGATCAGGAATACATGTATGAGCAAATCAGTCATTTGTTTCACGAGTTATATGACAAAAATACATTCATGTTTTATTTAAAATTTGCATATCATTAATTGTTCATCTCCATGTTTACTAGAGTGTAGATTTTATATGATAATGCCTTTATGAGAAATATTACCAACGATATAAAACACTCCTGATAACATATTATTATTATTTATATATTCAACATATATAATATGTGATAAGAAATTGAGTTCTTATTTGAATAACATCTACATACCCGTGCGTGCTTTGTGCAAACTTAGTATCCTGTTACTTATTAAGTGTATTTTAATTGAAATCAAATATTGTCGAATAGAACAAATAATATATTGTACAACATACAAGAAACGTGTAACAATGTATAGTATACATACTGTATTGACACCCAGGTCCCATCCAGGCATTCGCACAGCCGGAAGTACAAGTTCCGTCTGCATCACTACATTGTTCTCTGGCGTCCTTGCAATGACACATGTGTTTGCATTCGGACCCGAACCTCTTTAGACCATTACTATCTTGCGAACACGCGGCATCTGTAGATACAACCATAATTTATACAAGCAGTCAAATAAATACACCCAGCACCTGTAGATACACCTATAATATATACAGGCAGCAATTTAAAGTATATACACGCAGCCTCTGTAAATGCAACCATAATATACAAGCAGTCAAGTAGTCTACATAGTTTATACATAGCATCTGTAGATACAACTATAATATATACTAGTAGTCAAGTACATACACATCGCATCTGTAGATACAACAATAATATATACAAGCAGCCAAGTACATACACGCAGCATCTGTAGATAAAACCATGACATATACAAGCAGCCAAGTACATACACACAGCATCTGTAGATATAACCATGATATACAAGCTGTCAAATACATACACTCCGCATCTGTAGGTACAACCATAATATATACACGCAGTCAAGTACATATACATAGAATGTATAGATACAACAATAATAATGTATACAAGCAATCAAGTACATACACACAGCGTCTGAAGATACAACCATAATATAAACAAAAAGTCAAGTACATACACGCAGCATCTGTAGATACAACCATAATATATACAAGCACTCACGTAAATACATGCAGCATCTGTAGATACAACCATAATATATACAAGAAGTCAAGTACATACACGCAGCATTTATAGATACAACCATAATATATACAAGCAGTCAAGTACATACACGCAGCATCTGTAGATACAACCATAATATATATAAGCAGTCAAGTACATACACGCAGCATCTGTAGATACAACCATAATATATACAAGCAGTCAGGTACATACACGCAGCACCTGTAAAGACAAACATAATATATACAAAAATCAAGTACATACACACAGCATCTGTAGATACAATCATTATATACACAAGCAATCAAGTACATACACGCAGCATCTGTAGATACAGCCATGATATATACAAGAAGTCAGGTACATACACGCAGTATCTGTAGATACAGACATGATATATACAAGAAGTCAAATACATACACGCAGCATCTGTAGATACAACCATAATATATACAAGCAGTCATGTATATACACACATCATCTGGATATACAACCATAATATATACAAGCAATCAAGTACATACACACAGCGTCTGTAGATACAACCATAAAATAAACAAGCAGTCGAGTACATACACGCAGCATCTGTAGATACAACCATAATATATACAAGCACTCACGTACATACACGCAGCATCTGTAGATACAACCATAATATATACAAGCAGTCATGTATATACACACATCATCTGGATATACAACCATAATATATACAAGCAATCAAGTACATACACACAGCGTCTGTAGATACAACCATAATATAAACAAGCAGTCGAGTACATACAAGCAGCATCTGTAGATACAACCATAATATATACAAGCACTCACGTACTTACACGCAGCATCTGTAGATACAACCATAATATATACAATAAGTCAAGTACATACACGCAGCATCTGTAGATACAACATAATATAAACAATAAGTCAAGTACCTACCCGCAGCATCTATAGATACAACCATACTATATACAAGCATTCAAGTACATACACGCAGCATCTGTAGATACAACTATTATATACACAAGCAGTCAAGTACATACACGCAGCACCTGTAGATACAACCATAATGCATACAAGCAGCCAAGTACATACACGCAGCATCTGTAGATACAGTCATGATATAAACAAGAAGTCAGGTACATACACGCAGTATCTGTAGATACAGCCTTAATATATACAAGCAGTCAGGTACATACACGCAGCACCTGTAGAGACAAACATAATATATACAAATCAAGTACATACACACAGCATCTTTAGATACAGACATGATATATACAAGCAGTCAAATACATACACGCAGCATCTATAGATACAACCATAATATATATAAGCAGTCAGGTACATACACGCAGCATCTATATATACAACCATAATATATAAAAGCGGTCAAGTACATAAACGCAGTATCTGTAGATACAACCATTATATATACAAGCAGTCAAGTACATACACGCAGCATCTATAGATACAGCCATGATATATACAAGCAGTCAGGTACATACACGCAACATCTATAGATACAACCATAATATATACAAGCAGTCAGGTACATAAACGCAGTATCTGTAGATACAACCATAATATATACAAGCAGTCAGGTACATACAAGCAGCATCTATAGATACAACAATAATATAAACAAGCAGTCAAGTACATACACGCAGCATCTATAGATACAACCATAATATATACAAGCAGTCAGGTACATACACGCAGTATCTATAGATACAACCATAATATATACAAGCAGTTAGGTACATACACGCAGCATCTATAGATACAACCATAATATATACAAGCAGCCAGGTACATAAACGCAGTATCTGTAGATACAACCATAATATATACAAGCAGTCAGGTACATACAAGCAGCATATATAGATACAACCATAATATAAACAAGCAGTTAAGTACATACACGCATCATCTATAGATACAACCATAATATATACAAGCAGCCAGGTACATAAACGCAGTATCTGTAGATACAGCCATAATATATACAAGCAGTCAAATACATACACGCAGCATCTATAGATACAACCATAATATATATAAGCAGTCAAGTACATACACACAGCATCTTTAGATACAGACATGATATATACAAGCAGTCAGGTACATAAACGCAGTATCTGTAGATACAGTCATAATATATACAAGCAGTCAGGTATATACAAGCAGCATCTATAGATACAACCATAATATAAACAAGCAGTCAAGTACACAGGTTTACACGTAGCATCTGTAGATACAACCTTAACATATACAAGCAGTGAAGTACATACACGCAGCATCTGTAGATACAACCATGATATATACAACAATCATGTACATACACGCCGCATTTATATCTTGTTTCTGTCGCTCTACAAGCAGCTAATGCATAACATGTACGACTCGTTTTAACCACTGAGCTTTTTTATCTGTTAAATTTATGATTTTAAAGAGATTATAGTATTTCAATGCGAATATAGATACTTATACACACGGCTCACACGCGGCATCATAATGACACGGAGTCGACCAGACAATAATCTGTACTCTTCATACTGAGGTCCAAGCAGGGGAAATTCTTTGTGTCATATTTGAGTATTCAATATGACCCCGACTCTGAGATCTAACACATATCCCACAGCGTGATACAGAAACTCTACCGGTAGATCACCGTAACAATTAACGTAACACAGCTTAATCCAATGGATAATATTTAGAAATTGTATAATAGCGTTCAAATAACACACCGATCATGGTCATAATATAATTGTAATTACCTTTACATGTAGTAACTTCATGCTGGTGCACCTGTTCAAAACATTGAACTATTTGGGTATCACCTATTGCTGCACAAATGTTATTGTGATTTAAACTGAAAGGACATGAGACAGTGTTCAAATATATTCTCTCATTGGCAGGCTTCACATTAGATTTTAAAACTAACTGTAGCAATATGACGATGTTACTATCGAAGTATTACTATCATATAAAGCAAACTATTTGAGAATAAGTTTCATTTTGTTAAACAGTTAATAACTGTAGTTATTTTGATAGCTTACACGATATGAGTATTAACAGTTTTATAACGGTTACAGTAAAACAGTTTTAAAAGTTTTGAAGAAACACTTATTATAATAACAGTTTATAGCAGTAATCAACAATTACAGTATTCCCAGTTTTGAATATGTAATTATTAACAGTTTTATAACAGTTAATACCATTTTTGAAAATAGTGATAATATATTATGAGCTATAATAACGTGATTATATATTATACAATTATAAACCTTTTAATAATTTGAATAGTATTAACAGTTTGAATATTTTTAACAATGTATTACCGAACTTAACACAATATAATATGTATACAACTTTAAGTATAAATATCCAGTATAAACTACGAACTGTAAAGAATAAAGTATAAAGTACGACGTGTAAAGTGTAAAATACAATGTATAACATGAAAATTACAAAATGTAAACAATATAAAGTGTCAAGCGTAAAGTATAAAATATAAAAGAATAAAGTATAAAGTGTAAAGTATAAATTACAATATATATCCATGTATAAAGTAACAAGTGTTAAGTAAAAAGTATAAATACAAATTGTTAAATGTAAAGTGTGAAGGATAAAATGTAAAGTAAAATTGTAAAAAAGTGTAAAGTATCAGGTGTCAAGAGTAAAGTGTAAAGTATAAATTGTAAAGAGTAAAGAGTAAAGTGTAAAGTATCAGGTGTAAAGAGTAAAGTGTAAAGTATCAGGTGTAAAGAGTAAAATGTAAAGTATAAATTGTAAAGAGTAAAGAGTTAAGTGTAAAGTATCAGGTGTAAAGAGTAAAGTGTAAAGTATAAATTGTAAAGAGTTAAGAGTATAGTGTCAAGTATCAATTGTAAAGTATGAAATATAAAGTATTCAGTTTAATGTGTAAATTATTAAAGATAAAGTATATATAAACAACTGTAATATGTAAAGTATAAACTATAAAGAATAAAGTATAAAAATAAAGGAGGAATATACCTTTTAAATTATTTTTGACATCAGTAGTATAGTTGGTTTAAATGCTAGAAGTAATTTCCAATGTGAATATGTTGTTTTTTTTGCTGCGGTTAATGTAGCAAATATGTAGATGTGACGTCATAAACATGGCCATTTTCGACCTCATTTGAGTTTAAACCTAATATATATAATCCAACATATATCACCACGTTCACATTTGACGGATGTATGAATTTATAAATGCAAAAATTACGACCAACGCCAAATTTGAAAAACTAGCTATAAAACTATTTTCTCTCTCGATTTTTTCGGAAAAAAAAACGAATGCAAATCAAAATTACATGAAATCAAACTGAGCGTTTTTGCATAATTGTATATGATTTTATATAATATATTGTACACTATATAAAAAAATGACGAACTAGATTTTTTATAATATTCAATTATTTAACCCTACACTTCGTCAAAAAATGCTTTAAAGAAAAACGTCAACGTAAGTATAGCACATTAAATATAGGGTTTGTGATAATTTAATAAAACTGGATATGCAATACATAACCGTAATAATAAGTTGAACAATGACGTTGGACCTCATTCTACAAAATCTAGTATATTGTTCACAAAAATTATATGAGGTATAAAGTACATAGTGTAACGTACAAAAAATATATAGTATAAAGTATATTTTTAAGTATAAAGTGTAAAGTACATTGTGTAAAGTGTAAAGTGTATTAAGCAATAAGTGTAAAGTATGAATACAAAGTGTTATGTGTAAAGTATAAAGTATACATTGTAAACAGTAAAGTGTAAAGTATATTAAGCAATAAGTGTAAAGTATGAATATAAACTGTTATGTGTAAAGAGTGAAGTATAAATACAGTGTTATATGTAACGTGTAAAGTGTAATGTATAATTGTAAAGTGTAAAGTATCAATTATTAAGTGTAAAGCATAAATTGTAAGGTTTAAATTCAAATTATAATGTATACATTGTAAAGTGTAAATTATAAAGTACAAAGTTTAATGTATAAATTATAAAGAATATATTATATAGAAAAAAAATAAAGTGTCAAGTTTAAGTTTAAATTATAAAGTATAAAGTATAATATACTCGTTGTAAATGATAAAGTGTAAAGTATAAATAATTAAGTGTAAACTGTAATATAAAGTATAACTTGTTAAGTGTAAAGTATAAAGTATTTACTATAAATTATGAAAAATAAAATATAAGTACAAAGCGCTTAGTATAAATTGTAAGGTTTAAATTGTTAATTGTGAAGTGTACAATATGAAGTATAAAGTATTATGTATTATGTTTAAGATAAATATAATAAAGTATTAAGACTATATGAAAGTATAAACAATAAAGAATAATATTCAAGTGTAAGGTATATAGTATAAAGTATAAAGTTAAAATTTTCAAATATAAAGTATTAATATTAAATATGAACTACAAAGTATAAAGTACAAGGTTCGAAATGTAAAGTGTAAAGTACAAGGTTCGAAGTGTAAAGTATAAAGTATAAAGTACAAGGTTCGAAGTGTAAAGTATAAAGTACAAGGTTCGAAGTATGAAGTGTAAAGTACAAGGTTCGAAGTGTAAAGTACAAAGTTCTAAGTGTGAAGTGTAAAGTCCAAGGTTCGAAGTGTAAAGTGTAAAGTATAAGGTACAAGGTTCGAAGTGCAAAGTATAAAGTACAAGTTTCGAAGTGTGAAGTGTAAAGTATTAAGTACAAAGTATGAATTATAAAGTATACAGAATAAAGTGTTAAGTCTAAAGCATAAAGTACCAAGTGTGAAGTGTAATACTATGGCTTTAAAACAACTAAGGTGTACATAGTATGTTTATAACATATACAGTAAAACGTATACGATATAAAGTTTAAAGCAAATCAGACATAAGTATCAAACAATACGTATAACATAAAACTTATCAATATAAAAGGTATATAGTAAAACATATAATTAAAAGTAAAACGTATACAGAAGTAAAAAGTATGAAGTATAAACAGTATAAAATAAATAAAGATAAAAGTATAAAGTAAAAAGTTTGAAGTATAAATAAAACGTTTATATTGTATAAATTAAAAACTAAAACATATCAGGTATAAAGTATAAAGTACTAAAAGTTAACTATTAGAGAGATTATCAGATCGAGTCTGGGATTAAGTAGGCGAGAGGTCACAGGTTCAAACACAGGCTCGACCCGATGACCTCAGATTCTCCGCAGCAACACTCAGTATTTAATAAATCCAAATAAATTGAATCGGGAGCGATTCAAGAGTATCTATTCGATATTAAATCAAAATGCCCACTTAGTTATTCCTAGCGTTTAGTTTTATATCATTACAGTTTCTACCGATATTTTTCCGTGATGTTTTTTTGTTTCCCATTTCTATTTAATGAGCATAGACGTTACCGGTATCACGCCATAAGTATTGTATTTCTCGTCTATCATTGCACGGTGTTATTGTAACTTAAATTGGTACAGGGAAATTTGGAAATCTATCTTATTCGTGTTCACGCATAAAGTCAATATTAAGAGTCATTGAAGTATATCTTGTGAATAATTATACTATTCTCCAGGAACTACTACCTGATACTTCATATCTACCTAAATGTCCTCCGTGGCCGAGTGGTCTTAAGCGCCATCTCAAGATCTCTCACCGCTACTTAACGTCGTAGGTTCGAGTCCCGTTCACTCCATAAACTTTATGTAAGAAAGTTTGCCAGGAACATGCGGAAGATCGGTGGCTTTATTCATACTGAGGTCTTCCTCCACCGATTAAACTAGATATGCCATATATAGCATGATATGTGCTGATAATGGCGTTAAATCTCATTCATATCAAAGTAATTATTAACAGGTTTTAAACGAACTATTGTGCTAGTTTTAAAAGAAAAATATTATGAACTTTTAAAAATTGATAACAATTGATATATCTTTATCATACCGTATGAAAATTTATAAAACTGAAGTATAGTTGAGCCTTCTTTTCATACATGGCGCCTTACAACACTTTTTCTAGGGGTGGGGGTGGAGAGGGGTGGCTTAATGCTCGATTCCATTAAAGTCTACTATGAACGTACATGTACTCGTATATACTAATTCTGTTATGGAATTAATTAGATGCCAGGCATTATCGGTTTCAGTAACTTGGTATAAATATTATGCACAAACTAGCATGTCGTGTAGCATAAGGGGGAAGCCTAATGGATAGAATGTTGGCCTCTCACGCCAGAGCTTGCAGGTTCAATCCCCCGCTCGACCCGATGCCTCTCATAAAACAACACTCAGGAAGCGGACTCGAGAGCGGTTCATATTAACTCTGAGCTTTCTTCGCAATCGAGCTTAGATAAATTGCATGTAGTATAAACTAACCTTTGTTTGAAAATTATTGTATAACAAATTCATTATCAATTCAAAAGCAAACACCTGTGTTACAGCATAATTATTAAATGTTATAAAAAATGCTATGTACTGATTAAACAAGATATGTGTGTATTTAACGTTTATAAATGTAACGCTCAGGTTCAACAAGCAAGCTATTATTTCGTTAGAAAGAAGAAGTGAGTGCATATTGAAACATGATATTAGTCAACGAAAAATACCATTTCGTTTTTAACAAGTAAAACTGTATGTACACACTGTTTATAGATCTATGTGTATGTCTTCTTTTAAAAAAAGACCGATATATATATATATATATATATATATATATATATATATAATATTAATGGGGTTTAACACCGTTTTTAAAAACATTTCAGGTTATGTAATGGCATATCCAGTTTTATATGGACGAACCGGAGTAGAGCCACCACCCTTCCCGCAAGTAACTGGCAAACTTGCTCACATCAAGTTTTTTGGAATGAGCTGGACTCGAACCTACGACCTTAGCGGTGAAAGGTATGATATTGAGACTGCGCTTTAGACCATTCGGCCGCGGAGACCACCCTTACAGACCGAGATAATAATAATTTGCCGTGGTGGGAGTGATCGATTTCGATGTTTAACAATACGAAATTTAACACACATCTTTAATACACTTGGCTCGGTGTCGTTTTTTTTGCATTGAGTTTAACGTCATCTTCGACCCATTATAGGTTATAAGTGGTATCTAGTTTTGTTGGCTTATAAGGACCCCAGATTTTTATAAATGAGTCTAACTAAAAACCACTGTCCTTCTGCAAATTACCGACGATCTCTCGCACACAATCGTTTTGGAACAAGCGACGTTCGAATCCAGCCGGCAAAAATGTAATGTTTTGTTTTGTGCTGGTGTGTTTTTCGTATTTATACCAACTTCATTTTCAGTTTTATATCAATATGATATGTACACAAATACATGTATACCATCGTAATGGAGAGAACTGGTACTAATATCATCATAATTAAATCAAAATATTATATATTTCCCATATGTTCAACAAAACATTAACAGTTGATTGTATTAAAACTCAATGAACTCGAATTTGTAGTACACTGTCAATCCATGCGTGCCTTCACCGGGTTGATAATCTTTATAGATTTACTTGAACTAAAACACTCATGACAGGTTACATAATTATGAAGCATGCAGTTTTATAGATATTGTTGTTGTATGGTGTTTAGCGTCGCTTTCAACATTTTTTTCGGTCATTTCGCGACGGTGTCTACTTGAGACAGTATTTTGAGCGCTGTCACACAGGAGTATTATGTCACAGACACATGGTATGATACCGCATCCAGTCACATTATACTGACAACGGGTCGACCAGACCTAGAACGTGTCTCTTAATGCTGAGCGTCAAGCGAGGACGCTTCTAATACCATTTTAAAGTCTTTGGTATGACCCGGTCGGTGATCGAACCCAAAGCCTTCCGCATGCGAGGCGGGCAGCGATTTTATTCAAGGACCACGCAAGAAATATGAGTGTTATCACTCTTCATCCGCTAGCAACTTACAAGCGTTCTACATAAAGTTTTGGACCAGGCTGGGCTCGAACACTCGAACGGTGAGAAGAAAATGATCAATAAGCGACAGCGTCTTAGACCACTTTACCACGAATTACTCCTGTCCTTATGTCGTAACACTTAATGTAATACTTAAATTAATCTTAACTTAATGCGCTACTAATATCTATGAAACAAGGAAGCTGTAAATATTTTTTAATATAATCCTTCCGATTTATATAATTAAGTTCGGCGCTTCAAACCTATTCCTAGAGTAAACCACATGTGTTTATAATCCATTAAAGGGACACACGGCAGTTTTTATAAATTGTCATTTCACAGATGTTCAGCTATTTCAAAATACATAACTAACACTAATATGCAAAATGGTTGACGTGTATATGCATACAGATTGATATGATGCGTAAATTATGAACACAAGTTCAACATTGCCGTGGGCCCCTTTAAAGGGTAATATACCGGTTATTAAGTATTTCTTTCCAAAACTATGAGAATTAGCAAAAAAACCTATTTATGTTTTTAAGGATATCCTTTGTCATTTCTTTTAAACATAAAACACAATGTTCCACGACTTGGCGTACGCGCCCAGGTAAAACGATGATCAACTTTATCAATATTAGTAAAGCAATACATTTTATGAGGTAGCAAACTTAAGGTATCACGTGACTTCTATTTGATTTCTATTTCATCCTTTTTATTTGTTTCATATTGTTGTATTGAGTTAACCAGCCTTACAACGAGTCTGAATGACAAGGTGGATGCAGTTAATCAGAGGGTGTGCGTGATAGTTATCGTTCTGAATAATTTATATTTTAGTCCGTATAAATGATAATTAGATGCATTGCATGTTTACCCTTTTTAAACTGAAATTATTTTTTAAACAATAATTATTATAGAGATGTTTCATGATACACTCCTTTTTAAGATGGAATGTTGAAACAATTACACAATGTGTGTGTCCTACACGCGAGAGAATACACGGTCGTTTTAACGTTATATAATACTAAAAGGACAGAAAAAAACACAGTACGGTTTCAAACGTCTATATTTCAAAACTTAGATATATTTTACAACGGGAATCTTCCGTGACCGAGTAGTCTAAAGCGATATTGCCTAATGATCATTTACCTCTCATCCCTGAGATTGTGTGTTCGATCCCAGCTTGGTCCGAATGTTTTATGTGACAAAGATAGCCAGTTATTACGGAAATAAAGCGGTTCTACCCCGTATACGTTATGAGGTCTTCCTCCGCCAATGAACTAGTTATGCCATCATATCACTGGTATTAATAATGTACATAGGAGAGGAATTCTATGAGCTTGTCTGTCATTCCAATCCTTTGACAAAATTGTTTGTAAATGTGTGATATTGTAAGATATTCGAAATAAAATATGTTTAAACTAAGTTTTTGTTTACTTAAGAACAGTTGTAAACCTAATGTTGACAAGTACGGGTACATGTAAGACAAGAATTCAATTATGCAATGATGCATTGGTTGACTAACAAACTAGTTTTACAATGTACCCTGCAATAGTGAACGTGCCCAATTACTAACGCACTTTGAATAGCTCAGTCGGTTACGCGTCTGACTATCAATCCAGGGGTCGTGAGTTCGAATCCCCCGCCCGGTTTTAAAATGTAAAACGTTTAATATAAATCTATACTTACGTGTATATCGAATCAGAAAACTCAAGGCAAAAATACAACGCAGGGTGGAAATTAACACGTTTTTTTTATCCATAATGTTTAACAAACAAATAATTATATTACACAATATTCCTTTGTTTATTTTTTCACAAATTTGGCTACATCCTCAGTGTATCACATACAACATTTTATGACGGATTAAACGCCGGATCAGGAAGTAAAGATAAATTATATTATTAACTGTATCCGTGACAATAGCAACTGATGCGTGGACGAACTACCGTCGATGAGATACATGTAGCTGTGTAGTAAACGTTTAACCCTTTTTGTAATAATATCAAGTCCTGTGTTATTTTGGAATGTGGTTTAACGCCATTTTCAACACATATCACGACAGTTTATGTTTGGTATATCTTTTCCAGTGAATTTGTGGTGGACTATCTGGGTATGGCAACCCTGTTTTCCTTCCACATGTAACTGGCACACTTTACCACATAAAGTTCCGAGAGGGATTCGAACTTCTTACCTCAGTTACAGGTTTATGTGATCTCGAGATGACATCCAAAACCACACGCCCACGGAAGACCACTGTCATTCAACTAAGTATATTATAAATTATACCTACATATATGTGTATAATAAAGAGAAACTGTATAATGTCATTAAAATTGTGTCTTACGTAATTACACGGGACCGCACCGTGGTCTAGTGGTAGAGCGTTCGCCTCGCATGCAGAAGGTCGTGGGTTCTATCCACGGCGTGGTCATACCAAAGACTCTAAAAATGGTACTAGACGCTTCGTCGCTTGAAGCTCAGCTTTAGTTCTATGTCTGGCCGGCCCGGTGTCAGTAAACTGTGACTGGTTGGGGTATCATACCATGTGTCTGCGGCATGATACTCCAGTGTGACAGCGCTCAGAATACTGTCTCAAGTAGACACCGTCGCGTTATGACTGAAAACTAAGCACCATACAGTAACAATGCAATAACACATAGTGTAACATGATATGTTTATTAGCGTACACAAAAATTCCAACTCAAACACATTTCAGGTTATATATGGCGTATCCAGTGTTATTTGTGGAAGAATGAACCAGACTTAGTAAAACCACCGTTCTTGCAAATATAGCTTGCATAAGTTCTCAAATTAAGTTTTTGGAGCGAGCGAGACTCGAACCTACGACCATAGCAGTGAGAGGTAAGTTATCCCGACATGGTGCATATGATCACTCGGACACGGAGGACCCGAATATACGTCGTGAAGAACCAAATTGACGGGGGGGGGGGGGGGGGGGGGAGAGAGGATACTGATCAAATGACTTGTGATGCTTTTACTTTGGATATATAACATGTTTTGTCTTATAGTTGAAGGAAGACCTCATAATGAATCTGAGTAAGTAATGCTTCAGTCCCGGACGATGAGGGTTTTTTTTGCTAAAAAATCGGCCGGCAAGCCTGGAAAACGTAAGGACGCCGGGAGATCATCGGCTACTATCGACCGATTGTTAGACGACGCACGGGTCGCCGAGAAGCTTTTAGCCCGGAGATAAAAGTTGCTGGTGTCCCCCCGACTTTTTCTGACCCAAAATCATCGGAACCTACCCGGCAGTCTCACGTATCCCGCCCGTCACACGGCCGGCGGCCGCAAGAACAACTTCCGGCTACCGTACGACAGCCCGTCCATCGCCAGATAGTCTTGCAGTATCCTTGCGATAGTCTTACGGGCTCCCTACGGTATCCTTCAGATGTCCGTTCGATTTAATCCGGCAAATTGTTTGCGGTGGCCGTGCGGTGCCCGAATCTAATGTGACCATACTCACGGCAAATCCCAGACATCGGAAAAAAGTCTCCAGCGCCCGGGATGCCACAAATGTGATTGAAGCATAACTGGACTACTTTCTCACTTAACGTTTTCGAATCTCCGACCTAAGCGAGGGTCCACCATGGCCGAGTGGTCTAAGGCGCCATTTCAATATCGCTTTGTCTCTCTTCGCCAACGAAGTAGGTTCAAGTCCCGCTCGCTCCAAAAAAAAACTTTATGTGAGAAAATAGCCAGTTTCTTGCGGAAGGACGGTGTGAACTCAGATCCACTCTGAGGGCATCCCTTACCAGTTAAACCGGAGATGCCGTTTATACTCTGAAATGTGTTGATGATGACGTTAAACCCCATTAAAAACTCAGCCGTAAGACGGCGTCTTATACCATACGCCCATCCAACGAAGGACTCCAGTTAATAGTAAACCTGTTTGCAGTTTTGAAGAAGGTACGAGTAAATATAATAAAGTAAAGACAGGTTGAGTATATGAGCGATTTTATATGAATAAATAAATACTCGACTGGTTTAAGCGTTGTTTCTTTTTTGCATTTAGACAGCAGAAACTTCCGGGTGGTGCTGGTCCAATAAGAAGGTACGATTATTATTTAATGTGCGCATACGCGCTGTTGATCACTTAAGATAAAACGGGAATTATGTTTAATGTTAACATTATATGTGGTACATGTAGTAACGTTTTACACTGTTATGCGTGTGCTAGTGAACCGGGAATGAGGAAAATACTGAAGTATAATAGGAAATAATGTATCCTTAAACGTTTTAACAAGAAAGGCTTGTCTTCTTGAGTAAACTATCAATGTTTTATAGTTAAACGATACGTCAATGGGCGTAAGAGCACTTCAATTATTGGGTAGAGGCAATATTGGTTTGTGTTGAAAGTGCGTTAATCTCCCGCTGTTTGGGGTACTAGTATTGAAGATCATCCGCTCATTAAGACCCCTCCCTATTTGACATTTAACGATGATGAAGGTTTCAGTAGTGAAGTCAATATGGCCAGCTTGTCATTTACTTTAGAGCTATACTGTTTTCAATACGTGATATACGTGACTATGACCGTTGGATCATTTATCTCAAAACAATTAAACAGTGAAAAGCTATAGTGTTCTAGCGTTTCATGACAGTGAAAACAGCTTACCGTTATCATCAACCATACAATCTGGATTATCTCATCCTATAAAGACACACGAAAACCTATCATTTGACTAAGTTTATTGTGATGTTTTATGGCAGGAACAGCTACCGGAGTGATATATAGCCTGCTGTCTTTGAATTGTCGATTAAGCAATAAAGAGAGAAAAAATGGAAAATGCACATAATAAAAAATAATTAGTCATATTTTTTTTAAAAGTGCCGCTTTATTTGTAAATTGCGAAGGCAAATGTTCAAGTAGTCTATAATGGTTTTCTTTTGTGCATTATATTATAACCACGTCGAATGGTATACATATATAGAATATCATGTAAGTGCATGGTAGCCTAAAATATATTTGGTGAGATAGAGACAAACCTAGACTATCGGTCACGGCACTAGCACGGGGTATTCTACATATCATGTCAATATTTGCTTGTTACATTAATTTGATTTAAAAATGAAACAAGTTTTGTCCAGCAAACAAACGCATACATGTACATTTGTGGGAAATACACCTGTAAATAGTTCCTAATGTGACTGATAAAATTAAAGCAAAATAATCACTGTTTTTCATAGAAACTGTACTCAGTTTTAATTATCAGTTTGTATTTATTGACACAATTAACAGTTTTTCGACGGTCAAATAGGCGTTTAAACGTACCGGTTTAACAAAACGCATATAATGACGTCATCAAAAGAAACCTTCCATGTCCATTTTAAAGTAAACGTTTATCTTACTTCCGCTTCAGTATGTAAAATAATACATGATACTGATGTGATAAATAAAACCTTTCTGTTGGATTTTCCTGATCGAGACATATCTACTTAAGTGTACCATGATATGCATGTTCATCTATCCTTCATGTCATAATGGGAAGTACTTACAGATTAAGTGATGCACTTGAGAATATTGGTAATTATACGATTAATGAAGACTGTTCTAGCTAGGTTACACCCAATGACGATTTAAAGTGTATATATAAGCGACATATAAGCCAGTAGATATGTATCAAATGATTGCCTACGGGTTGCGGTTAACTGCATTAGTCAGAAGTATATAAAACTAGCTGCTAACGCCTTTATCGTAGTCCATCGTTTTAAGACAATTAAACTCGTCTAAAGCAACTTTTCTAATCCAATTCACGGTGATCTGATCAACGTATTTAATGATCTTTTACTTCCATTATTTAGTATGCGCGAACTTTTTTTAGTTTGACCTTAGTATGTAATTATATTTTGCATGTACAGTGTTCTTTATGATTGTATTATACAACTATGATAGGCTCTTATAACTCCAATAGAGAGTGGCAATATACATTTAATGTGCTGTATATATTAATATTTTACATGCGTATGTATGTTGAGTAGACTCAAATAAAGATATAAACCAAACTACATTTTCAGACAAAGAGCCAAGCTAATAAGGAGAATGTGTAACCATTATTTTTTTCAAAAAGTATAGCCCACCAGAGCAATTATCACCACTTAAATCTATTGTTATATCCGAACAATACATTTCCAGCACCCCAACACCTTTTTTTCTATGTTAAACAATAGAGGTTGTGAAAGTGAGAACATACCAATTAAACCAACTTGCCAAAATAGCACAGGTTGACCATTAGTGTTTGGTGTTTGACAGTGAATTGTCAAAATAGCATTAATTAGATCCTGTTCAATGTATCAGGTTTTGCAGGCAGTCAGTTTTATTATTAGAGGAATAGATCAAATGCATATACATGGACTCAAATAGAAGAATCGTCCTTCCGCGAGTAATAGACACAGCCATTTTATGTGGACCGAACTGGGATTGATGGTTAAAGACTTTGTTGGTTTTAAGGTGTTTAGCGTTGCTTTCAGCAATGTTTCAGCTATATCGCGATGGTGTCAACTTGAGACAGTCTGAGCGCTGCCACACTTGGGTATCATGCCATAGACTCATGGTATGATACCCCACCCAGGCACATTATACTGACACCTAAGCGACGAAACCTAGAAGGCGGATGCTCTACTTCCAGACACCCGCTGCGGTGATCTGGGATTGAAAAAAACAATGGAATCAGTAACTAGGAGTTAATGCACTTGTGACGTGTTAGGTCAGCGGTATGGATATAAATAAGGAATAAAGGAAAATGACAGAAACTAAAGATCAATAAAAATAAACTATTGATAAATCAGAAAACAATAGCCAAACCTTCTCTGATACGTTTGTATGTAAGAACCTTTTACATGTATATATACTGCTTATGGTTCGTATTGTTTTTTCCCGAATGTGATGAAAAATGATAATGATACATGAAATGATGATCTACTTAGGTCAATAGATCAAATGTTAAGGTCACAAAGAATATATATATGTTAATAAGCCAATATCAGCGTACTCCTGGAAGTTGTATTTGTTAAAATTTGTGAATCACGTGACAGTGCATTGCAGTTCAGTGAAACAACATCAGTTTCTATCACGACATCAGTATAACCCTAGTGTGTAGCAGTTTGTATCGCGACATCAGCATAACCCTAGTGTGTAGCAGTTTGTATCGCGACATCAGTGTAACCCTAGTGTGTAGCAGTTTGTATCGCAAAATCAGTATAACCCTAGTGAGAAGCAGTTTGTATCGCGACATCAGTGAAACCCTAGGGTGTAACAGTTTGTATCGCGACATCAGTGTAACCCTAGTGTGTAGCAGTTTGTATCACGACATCTTTATAACACTAGTGAGTAGCAGTTGTAAAATGACACCAGAATAACCCTAGTGAGAAGCAGTTTGTATCGCGACATCAGTATAACCCTAGTGAGAGGCAGTTTGTATCGCGACATCAGTATAACCCTAGTGAGAAGCAGTTTGTATTTCGATATCAGTATAACCCTAGTGTGTAGTAATTTGTATCACGACATCTTTTTAACACTAGTGAGTAGCAGTTTGTATCACGACATCAGTAAAACCCTAGTGTGTAGCAGTTTGTTTCACGACATCTTTATAACACTAGTGAGTAGCAGTTATATAGTGACATCAGTATAACCCTAGTGAGAAGCAGTTTGTATCGCAACATCAGTATAACTCTAGTGAGAAGCAGTTTGTATTGCGACATCAGTATAACCCTAGTGAGAAGCAGTTTGTATTTCGACATCAGTATAACCCTAGTGTGTAACAATTTGTATCACGACATCTTTATGACACTAGTGTGTAGCAGTTTGTATCGCGAAATCAGTATAACCCTAGTGAGTAGCAGTTTATATCACGACATCAGTATAACCCTAGTGTGTAGCAGTATGTATCGCGACATCAGTATAACCCTAGTGTGTAGCAGTTTGTATCACGAACTCTTTATAACCCTAGTGAGAAGCAGTTTGTATCGCGACATCAGGAACACACTAGTGAGTAGCAGATGTTTAATGACATCAAAATAACCTTAGTGTGTACCAGTTTGTAGAGTGACATCAATATAACCATAGTGAGTAGCAGTTTCTATCGTGACATCAGTATAACACAAGTGAGAAGCAGTTTGTATCGCGACATCAGTAAAACACTAGTGAGTAGCAGTTTGTATCATGTAATCAGAATAACCCTAGTGTGTAGCAGTTTGTATCGTGACATCAGTATAACCCTAGTGACCAGCAGTTTGTATAGTGACACCAGTTAACCCTTATGAGCATCAGTTTGTATAGTGACACCAGCATAAACCTAGTGTGTAGCAGTTTGTATCGTGACATCAGTATAACCCTAGTGACCAGCAGTTTGTATAGTGACACCAGTTAACCCTTATGAGCATCAGTTTGTATAGTGACACCAGCATAACCCTAGTGAGTAGCTGTTTGTATAGTGACATCAGTATAACCATAGTGAGTAGTAGTTTGTATCGTAACATCAGTATAACACTAGTGTGTAGCAGTTTGTATCATGATACCAGTATAACCCTAATGAGCAGCAGTTTGTAAAGTGACACCAGCATAACCCTAGTGAGTAGCAGTTTGCATTATGACATCAGTATAAGCCTAGTGAGTAGCTGTTTGTATCGTGACATCAGTATAACCCTAGTGAGTAGCTGTTTGTATCGTGACTTCAGTATAACCCTAGTGAGTATCAGTTTGTATAGTGACATCAGTATAACCATAGTGAGTACCAGTTTGTATCGTAACATCAGTATAACCCTAGTGAGCAGCAGTTTGTATATTGACACCAGCATAACCCTAGTTAGTAGCAGTTTGTATTGTGACATCAGTATAACCGAAGTGAGTAGCAGTTTGTATCACGACATCAGTATAACTCTAGTGAGTATTAGTTTATATTGTGACATCAATATAACCATAGTGTGTAGCAGTTTGTATAGTGACATCATTATAACCCTAGTGAGTAGCAGTTTGTATTGCGACATCATTATAACCCTAGTGAGTATTAGATTGTATTGCGACATCATTATAACCCTAGTGAGCAGCAGTTTGTATAGCAACTTCAGTATAACCCTAATGAGTAACAGTTTGTATTGCGACATCATTATAACCCTAGTGAGTAGCAGATTGTATTGCGACATCAATATAACCCTAGTGAGTAGCGGTTGGTATAGTGACATCATTATAACCCTAGTGTGTAGCAGTTTGTATTGCGACATCAGTATAACCCTAGTGAGAAGCAGTTTGTATAGCAACTTCAGTATAACCCTAGTGAGAAGCAGTTTGTATTGCGACATCATTATAACCCTAGTGAGTAGCAGTTTGTATAGCACCTTCAGTATAACCTGATGAGTAGCAGTTTGTATTGCGACATTATTATAACACTAGTGAGTAGCGGTTTGTATAGTGACATCATTATAACCATAGTGAGTAGCAGTTTGTATTGCGACATCATTATAACCCTAGTGAGTAGCAGTTTGTATTGCAACATCAATAAAACCCTAGTGAGTAGCGGTTTGTATAGTGACATTATAATAACCCTAGTGTGTAGCAGTTTGTATTGCGACATTAATATAACCATAGTGAGAAGCAGTTTGTATTGCGACATCAGTATAACCCTAGTGTGTAGCAGTTTGTATTGCGACATCATTATAACCCTAGTGAGTAGCAGTTTGTATAGCAACGTCAGTATATCCCTAGTGAGTAGCACGTTGTATTGCGACATTATTATAACCCTAGTGAGTAGCAGTTTGTATAGCAACTTCAGTATATCCCAAGTGAGTAGCAGTTTGTATTGCAACATTATTATAACCCTAGTGAGTAGCGGTTTGTATAGTGATATCATTATAACCATAGTGAGTATCAGTTTGTATTGCGACATCATTATAACCCTAGTGAGTAGCGGTTGGTATAGTGACATCATTATAATCCTTGTGTGTAGCGGTTTGTATAACAACTTCAGTATAACCCTAGTGAGTAGCAGTTTGTATTGCAACATTATTATAACCCTAGTGAGTAGCGGTTTGTATAGTGATATCATTATAACCATAGTGAGTATCAGTTTGTATTGCGACATCATTATAACCCTAGTGAGTAGCGGTTGGTATAGTGACATCATTATAATCCTTGTGTGTAGCGGTTTGTATAACAACTTCAGTATAACCCTAGTGAGTAGCAGTTTGTTTTGCGACATCATTATAACCCTAGTGCGTAGCAGTTTGTATTGCGACATCATTATAACCCTGGTGAGTATTAGTTTTTATTGTGACATCAATATAATCCTAGTGAGTAGCAGTTTGTATCGCGACATCAGTAAAACACTAGTGAGTAGCAGTTTGTATCGCGACATCATTATAACCCTAGTGTGGAGCAGTTTGTATTGCGACATCAGTATAACCCTAGTGAGTAGCAGTTTGTATAGCAACTTCAGTATAACCCCAGTGAGTAGCAGTTTGTATTGCGACATCATTATAACCCTAGTGAGTAGCAGTTTGTATAGCACCTTCAGTATAACCCTAATGAGTAGCAGTTTGTATTGCGACATTATTATAACACTAGTGAGTAGCGGTTTGTATAGTGACATCATTATAACGATAGTGAGTAGCAGTTTGTATTGCGACATCATTATAACCGTAGTGAGTAGCAGTTTGTATAGTGACATCATTATAACCCTAGTGTGTAGCAGTTTGTATTGCGACATCATTATAACCCTAGTGAGTAGCAGTTTGTATTGCAACATTAGTATAACCCTAGTGAGTAGCGGTTAGTATAGTGACATCAATATAACCATAGTGAGTAGCAGTTTGTATTGCGACATAATTATAACCCTAGTGAGTAGCAGTTTGACAGTTTGTATTGCAATTTCAGTATAACCCTAGTGAGAAGCAGTTTGTATTGCGACATCATTATAACCCTAGTGAGTAGCGGTTTGTATAGTGACATCATTATAACCCTAGTGTGTAGCGGTTTGTATAACAACTTCAGTATAACCCTAGTAAGTAGCAGTTTGTATAGCGACATCGTTATACCCTAATGAGTAGCAGTTTGTTTTGCGACATCATTATAACCCTAGTGCGTAGCAGTTTGTATTGCGACATCATTATATCCCTAGTGCGTAGCAGTTTGTATTGCGACATCATTATAACCCTAGTGAGTAGCGGTTTGTATAGTTGCATCATTATAACCATAGTGAGTAGCAATTTGTATTGCGACATCATTATAACCCTAGTGAGTAGCAGTTTGACAGTTTGTATAGCAATTTCAGTATAACCCTAGTGAGTAGCAGTTTGTATTGCGACATCATTAAACCCAAGTGAGTAGCGGTTTGTATAGTGACATCATTATAACCCTAGTATGTAGCGGTTTGTATAACAACTTCAATATAACCCTAGTAAGTAGCAGTTTGTATAGCGACATCGTTATACCCTAATGAGTAGCAGTTTGTTTTGCGACATCATTATAACCCTAGTGCGTAGCAGTTTGTATTGCGACATCATTATAACCCTAGTTAGTTGCGGTTTGTATAGTTGCATCATTATAACCATAGTGAGTAGCAATTTGTATCACGACATCAGTATAACCCTAGTGAATATTAGTTTTTTATTGTGACATCAATATAACCCTAGTGAGTAGCAGTTTGTATCGCGACATCAGTAAAACACTAGTGAGTAGCAGTTTGTATCGCGACATCAGTTAAACTAAAGCAACGTAAAGTGGACAGGTGTTAGTGTAATTACAGCTTTGAACATTATAAGACTGATATTCATTGATGTTCAGTAAATATTGTTAGTTTGTATATAGTGTATAATTGTATATTCATAATTTTACTTATGTAAGAGTTGTATTCTAAATTGTATTTTGAATATAGTTGTATTCTACTCTAGTGAGTTGTCGGCCCATATCCATTTTGCTACATATTCTGTTCTGAGCTAGAAAATTATGCATTTGAAAAAAGTAAAATATATTTGTCTCTCAATATCAGTAAATACATGAATATTAACATCAAACAGATGGGCCAAATGTATATTTAAATTAATGTGCCTGAGCTCCATTTTCACTTTTATATTACATATAGTAGTGTAGACGTCTCTTTTGCCACAAATACTTTCACTACGGTCATCTATATAAGAATTTACTATGTCATATGTAAGTCGTGTTTATTAAGAAGATTCCTTCATGCTGAATGTGGTTTGACCCCAACATGGTAAAAAATTGCTCTAACTTGGTGTACACATCCAGGTTAGACTTGAACGCATTGCCTTTTTAAAACTGCAGCGTATTTTGTGACGTATCAAATGAGTAAATGTATTTCTCTTGATTTCGATTTGATCGGTCATACAGTATTGAATATATTAGAATTTGACTTCATTTTAAAGAGTCCAAATGACGATTGATGGTTGTCAAACAGTATTGAAGTGTTTTCTATTTTTTTAGAATGGGGATTTTGTTTCAAGTTTACCAATTTGTTCAAAATATCGTTTTGTCACGTTTTAGAGGAAAAAATAGAGTTTTTCCTGAACCAAGTACAATTGTGACTGTATACTATGGGTTACAATATTAGATCCAGTGAGAAGACACCTCACTCTATTCTTTTACTGATAAATAAGAAATGAAAGTCAATCTTACGCATGACTGATTTCACTTCTGGTGCGATAAACTCAATTGATAGAGATCAAAGAGTCATTTCGTATGATCACATAAACTAGAAATATTTGAATGAAGGAAATCACTAAATAGAATTGTATGACATCAAAATGTATATACTGCAACTAAAAAACAACAAAAGTACTTGAATTATTACTTCAAACTATAATGTTTTAAATTCAAGATCAGTTTACATGTTTAAACTATTATAAAACATCTAAAATCAGATGCCTTTGAAATCTGAACGATAAATTTGTCAAATTGTTAATTCGTCGTGTACTAGTAGAAAGATGCAAAACTTATCTTTCTTTATAAGTCCTTGGTGAAATTAACATATTTCGAAAGGAAAATTTGTCTGCTTTACAACCATTTACAAACCATTCGTTAACGATAAAGTTTAGTTTTATGATGTCATTTCCAAACATCTCTGTCTTCGTTATATTACATTGTAGACCCGTAAAAGTATTATATATTTGAAAACTGCGCGGCAATATGTTTAAATACTACCACACTCCTATTTCTACCACTACGAACAAACAAAATGCGTTTGTTTTTATTTTATATATCTAGGGGAAACTAGAAGCAGATCCTTAAACATATTTGTGTTTGAAACGTCATTTTGATACCTTTCTAATAATACCTCACTCGATACGCTACAATGGCGCATGTAATGGTATTTTTTATTACATGATTTCTGGTAAATTTATTTTCCTGTTTAGTTATTTCTGTCCTTTTGTTTATATTGTTTATTATTTACTTTCGATAGTAAATATTTAATAAAGTGAATTTCAAATTACACACTTTGAATAAACATGACCTATATGAGTCGGTGTTCATTATATATATAATATATCCTTTATATAGCATGTGAGTAGTCATGATTTATTAACTGAATCCTACTCATATAAAACTATCAGTTCATGTATGTAAAGTGTCCTCCCAGTCCAGATGTGTTGCATGTTAAACCATAGAACATAAGTCATAACTGACACAAAATTTATTGGTTTGGTAGATGGGTTGATATTGTGTCTATGGTTTGCATTGTAGTTAGGCGCGCACGCCGAATTCTGGTCTTTACATTTATGTCCAGCTGTCCACAACGAATTATCTCCATATGAAATGTCTGCAAGATTGTGTAGTGTTTATGGTCAAAAAGACTCATTAACTACTAGATAATATTTTATGACATGTAGTTTTACTGGTGTATAAATACCCAATAATGCATCCCACTAGAACGACCAAACTTATACATATAACTGACCCACTTTTTCACATAATATTTTTGGGATTTGAACTAGCTTGGTTTGAACCCATGACCTCAGTAGTAAATTTTAAATTATGCCATAGCCCATACAGCGACATCCTCGGAGAAACACTTCTTGTTGTATGTGAAATGGCAGCGTTGGGGCTTTGGGGGTCATCTGCGAATGTTCAGGGTGTTGGGATATGTTCCATGCCGATCATGAGTGACGTTATTCGCAAATATTTCCTTTTATTATCAATTAAATTGTTGTGAATAATAGGAAGACAGCAATTAGATGAACTTATTAAATTGCAAATCTTTAATATTTGCAATAAGAAAAACAAAACAGTTTTTGCTTAAAAATATGTTTGTTGAACTGGTTAGAAAGGCTGTACTATAGTCTTTTTTCTCGTATTCTTTACTGTTTTAATTACGGAAGTCTCTTTGTAATTACATACAGCTGCTGCCTATGTACAGTAAGATCATCTCAATGACGTAACAATACAATTTACAAACTGTTACTTCGTAAGCAAAGGCATCAGGCCCCAAAACAACAAAAACAAATCATTATTTACAGTAAATTGTAAAAGTTGCGTATGTACAATATATTTGTAATTCGTTTCTTTTAAATAGACAATAAATGTATTAATAAATTTCTCTTATTTTATAAACAAATTCCAATTTCACTATACTTCGAAGAAAATGACGCAATAACATTAATCGGAGTATTTGGGACATCTAAAGAATACATGATATTCACCTGTTAATACATGAGAGCGTGATAAGTTGTAAGAACTTGTTTTACAATCGAAGTAAAATAACTATGTTTAAACTAAACTGTTCGGTTGTTTTGTAATTTAGACATAAACTATTTTCACGATTACCATTTTCATAACGACCAGTTTCTTTTACTAACGGGCCATTGTTGTGTATGTAGAAAAGGCAAAACAACTCATAATTGCATCTCCGAATTAAAAAAAAGGTTTTAAAATATTGATAGTCGCCATCAATGGTGCCACTTTAATATATATCTATTTTATATATTTTATAATTATATTCTGTGACAGTAATCATGTCAAAAGTAACTGTAACTTAGGAGAGGAAGAAAGTGAACACCATTACTGTCACCTTCAACATGATGAAATATTTATATAATGTAAATATGTTAACATATATAAAATATTTAGGTTAAATGCATATAATGTTTCTAATACGAATCTTACTACATGTATAATGATACATAACGAATCGACCTAATGTATGGATATATACTGTTATACGTTGTTATGTGGTCGATGGCGAAGTTTTGTAGTGGGTTGATATTATCCTTCTGTTGGCAATACTCCCCAAATGCAATATCTCCTGAATTAAAGAACACACGAATCAGTTAATATGTTACAGTGACTATACCTAGGTCCTAACTACTAATATATAATGTTACGGCCATTGCGTTATATGTACTCCCTTCGTTAATACAACAAGCAGAGAAGCAGACGCGGGTATCAACATGATAATCATATAGTAATTATGTCATTTTAGAATGTTATAATATAAAGTATTATTTACTTCTAACTTTTAATCGGTAAAATGTTTTCAAGTAAAAAAATATGCTAAAGCTATTACATGTAGAATTCGCCATTTAATTAGGCTGGAACCTATCGATATATAGAGCAAAAACACTAATTCTAGTTATATTAGGAGAATGCATATATTCCGTGTCTATACATGTATATATCACAACAGTATGTTGATAAAATGACTTTACAAATATGTTATATTTATATCATTTTCTTTTATTGAAAATCTTGATATCACAACACCTATCCCGTTATTACTGGTTAAACCACTTGGCAATTATATGTAGTAATTAGTCATTTTTCATAAAAGGATTGATTTTACATGCAATTGATAGAAATAGAGATTACCATATTGCGTCCTCCAGATTTATAATTTTCAAAATTAATTTGTTTGATGTCCTCGTCATTGCTAGTTAATTTCATTTTCAAGAGTGTAATTTCCTTTTACAAGAGCTTTCAGGTTGTCCAATTATTATTTGTAATGAGCCAAACGAAATTAACATCAACACAGCAAACCAGAGGAGCCAATGATGTTAACATTTATTGTCACAAAAATAATTATCAAGACTAATATAACCTCTATTATGATGGGATGACATTTGCGAAAATAAGTTTCATTGAATGACAGATGGTATGCTTCAATATAGAAGTTAGACCGCCTTTGATTTTTTTCAGTCCTGGTAGATAATAACCGAAATGTATTTTTATGTCATTCATAGAAGGACCCAACACCCAAAGAAGGGACATTTTATTATTTGCTCCATCAGAAGTGCCGACACTTAAACACTTACTGTTATCAATAGACGTTTTAAACATTGATTTATTGTTGTTTATCAACAAGATTTATGTACTTCAAAGATTTATACTTCAAAGACAAGTAGGAAAACATTTCGATATAAATGTTTCGATATAATGTTACATAACAAACATGAAATAAACAAGCTATGTAACGATATAAAAATTTATCCCGAAGAGTAAATTATCAATAATTGAACACTAGGCTGATTGATTGATCGATTGATTGATTGATTGATTGATTGATTGATTTAATATTTAGCATCATTTTCATGCCATCGAGGGCTAACTGACGATCAATGTTTCCTGGAATCCTAAAAGGTTAACCAGTATTCGATCACATCCATCTACACAAGTAACTGCTAACTTTCCCACTTGCATCAGCGGTGAGAGACGAATGACAATGAGATATAATGTGATATATCAATCACCACGGAAACTGTTGCCGGACGGTGATTCGAACTCATGACCCATTGGTTGATAGTCAGACACGTAATCGACTGAGCTTATCGTGTTTCGCTTATGCATTTGACTTTTACAAGTAACCAGGTATATGACAAACCGTGTAAAAACTCCATCGAGTCGAAACTCCAGTGTCTTCTAATTATCTTCTTCTGTGAAATAAGCAAACAGTATTCAATCAAGGACCTTATTTGCAGATTTTTTTCGAATACAATATATTTTCAAATAATGGTATTTTTCATATTTATTTTTTTTAATTCAATCACGAATTATACTTCAAACACCGATCATTCATACATGTTGGTAATTGAATTGGAGTTAAAATCGAAATAATGAACCAATCTAAATACACTCTTTATTACATTAGTACTATCCAATAATAATACTTAACACAAGATAATGAAATTTGTCACATATGTACAATACTATATTTACATATGATGGCTGCAACATTTTTATAGTCATATTCCAACCAGTAATCTGTGTAACTAGTATATGAAAGTACATTATACTGTATTTACCTCAAGTTGTCACGTCTGCGTCTTAAACGATCAAAATCACAATGACAGCAACAGCAACAACAACTGCAGCAGATACACCACCGGTAATGGCTGCTTGTGATGACTCTGGGAGAGCTACAAATGATATGAGGTACAAAACAGGGGTATTCGAACTGCATTGTATATTTGCCCTCTTACCATTAATAACTAACTATATCGCTAATGTCTCCATTCCATACCTTACCTAGTAAGATATACATAATTCCATTTTGTAGGTCCATTTCCTGAAAGCGTCACGGTAGGATGATTGGGGTATACTACGGAGGCACTAGTTTACAGCAGAACAAAGAGCCTGCCATGACCCATATATACGACTGCAGAGAAAGTTTTTTCAATTTGGGAAAGAGAAAGAAGTAATGGGGATATGGTAGCACTGTCACTTTCTCAGACAAAATCCGTTACATGGACAGAAGTGTGCGCTGCAAACATGTTTGAATCCACTTACTGGTCGAATCCGTTAAAAGGACAGAGATGTGTGCCTGAACCATGTTTGAATCCACTGACTGGGCGAATCCATTACAAGGACAGAGGTGTGCGCTGCAAACATGTTTGAATCCACTTACTGGGCGAATCCGTTACAAGGACAGAAGTGTGCGCTTCAAACATGTTTGAATCCACTTACTGAGCGAATCCGTTACAAGGACAGAGGTGTGCGTCTCAAACATGTTTGAATCCACTGACTGGGCTAATCCGTTACAAGGACAGAGGTGTGCGCCTCAAACATGTTTGAATCCACTGACTGGGCTAATCCGTTACAAGGACAGAGGTGTGCGCCTCAAACATGTTTAAATCTGATGACTGGGCGAATCCGTTACAAGGACAGAGGTGTGCGCTGCGAAAATGTTTGAATGTACTTACTAGGCAAAGTTTTCCGTAGTACTTTCTTAGTTTTCTTAATACCTCGACACACATGTTGACCTTTGTTTACAGTACCTGTATTGCTAATCCTTGTTTTCAATATAAACTAAATTCGAATGTCTCGTCTGTCAAATGTTGAATAAAACATTCTGTCGAAGTTTGAACTCTATTGGAGATAGATTGCTTATCATAACTGCAAACCCATGTTCGTTTCGATACAAGTTATTTTTATTTTGTTTATAACTGTAGTTCTGATTTTTACAAATAATTGTATTAGAGTTTCTTTACTATCTATAGCTGGGAGTAGTGCAGATTGGCAATCAAAGTAAATGCACCATGAAATATATTTGTTATATTTCGATACTGCTCTACCTTAGTTTATCAAAAACGTTTCAGAGCCTTTTAGCAAATAACCGTTGGAAGAAACAATGAAATGTGAAATTTATGTGGAATGTCAATGCCTTCAATATTGAAGTGTGAAAAAAGTTCACAAAGCAGTACCGTGTGTGACCACCATTTGCATTCTTATCCGTATGGCATCAGCGCCACATACTGTTAATAAGACGTATTCATTATTGAAGAAAAGCAATACACTCTTCAGTAATTACTTGTACAAGCTGTTCTTTACTGTTGATCACCTGACGCCCGTTGTACATCTGACGACCAAGCTGGTCCTGTAGATATTCGATAGGGTCAACATATGCAGACAACGCTGGCCATGGCAGAGCTTGAATGTTATTTTGTCCCAAGATTCTGAACTTATTCAAGAGTGGTAGATGCCATCCCTCAATACCGAATGCAACGTATTATGAAGTATATGTTTATCAAGTGTATTAATCTAACATATAAATCAATTTATTGATACGCATAGTGATATCATAAGGATTTTATATCGTTACCAAATACTATTGACGTTGACAATGTTTCTAAGGCCAAAAGTAGTACATGATATACAACAAACAGTGGAAAACGTGACTTTGTGAAACATACATTGTGTCTTTCTGGCAGAAATTATTTCAATTAAAATACATTTCGGCAGTTTTAATCGTCCAGGCTTTACATTTCTATATTCCTATAAAGCTGACAATATATTGAATTTCATATGGTCTTAAATGAAGAAGTATGTCTGATTGTATCGTTTTTAAGACAAATTCAAAATATGCGTAAGCCACACATATACGAATACCTGATGTTTCGATGCACGATGTTGCAGTGGCTTATTGTGAAGTAATGACATCACGACTTTATTTTCGTTTCATTGCAACATGCAGGGGTCAGAAGGGTGCATTAATAAGCGATATTTGAATTGAACCTTTACCGGAAACTTTGAATATCAAATAAATGCTTCTTTTGACTAATCATTAATTTCAAAAAAAAACTATTGATAGATTATGTCTATGTAAATGTAAAAAGTAGTTAAGGTAAGAAATATATGTCCAGCTAATATTTATTCAAGCAATCTGTATACCGAGGTAACAAGAAGTGTCGGAGTAATGAAAAACTAATAATTCATGTAGGTGTATCTTTATATCCTTCCTTACACCCTTGTGGATAATTCCCTGTTTGAGCGCTACACAAATCTGCGTTTAGAAAATTTTCACATTGATAATCACAACCAGGGCCCATCTACCAGCTGGACACTCTACAGAATATATAGTAAAACATGCCTAAGTCAGACATTGCATCAATGGTGTTTTGCATTATATCTGTAAAAATATGACATCGTCATCAATGTGTTAAGTTTTGCATGAACGCAACCGAAACGTTTGAATGGTACAGTCCGTGTTTTTTTATTTGAGAACAAACTGTCCTCGATACAGGTAAAACAGGTATAGGTACCCAATCATGGACGTTAACATATTTGAATTTATATAATTACCCGCTTTATATTCACCGTTCAATGATGAATTTGCTAAAATCATAACACACTTTAAATAAATTGCAGTTATATTGTGTGTAAACATTTACCTGGCATTCATGAATATCCGTATAATAATTTTTTGGTGTTTGATAATAAATAGTATAAAAACTGTTGATAAACCGATTCCACTTTACTTAACTGGCATTATATCGTCTTCATCATTAGTTGTTTGGGGGAAGGCCTTCAAACACCCGTATGTATAGGCGCATATTAATGAGAGCCAGGTTAATACTTACCTACAATAGTTTTAACTTCAATTTCACAGAGCACAATTTTCAGACTTTCTCCAGGACTATACAATCTCAGGAAACGCGCTTTCCTGGCTACGCCACAGAAGATTTGTGTCGGTGTATCAATCTTAATACCGCCTAGTAGTGGTAACCAGTTTGCGCTGGAAGAATAACTCATCTGAAACTAGAGGTTATCAATCGGTTCTAAAATATAAAACATTGACATACCATGAAATGAATGCAAAGCTAAATTACATAAAATTATAAAACTTAACATTCTTAGAAACTATGCAAGGGTCAACCCATATAAGCGTAGATGGTTTGGAATTGTTTTGAAAGTATCACTCTATATACATATAACAGGTAGAATCATACAAAACAACTTTCAGGAGCACTAGTACGGGATCCGTGAAGGATGCATAAATGATAAAAATTGTAAATACCGTAGAAATAATAATCGTTTTAGTGTGCTTAACATATATAGATATCCTGAGCTAGCTTTCGGCTTTACGCCTTCATCAAAGAACGAAACAATAAAAACACAACAAAACAAACAATCTTGTATATATACAATTAAAGTGAAATGACTTTCTGACGATACTGCACGTGTCGCACACCAATTAATTGTTTTCATGTTCTATATATAGAAACATGCACTTCTGGAACAGTGAACACATTAGCAATGGTTCTAAAAATGTCTTGATTACATAGATCTACCTTTGTTATTCCCAATATGCAGGAAGAATAATTGGGTCATTAAACATGACCCAATGTCATCCAAACTTAACCGAACTCTTGCAAATATGCCAATGTTCTCGTAAGTATGTTCAAAGAAATATTTTAAGCATTTTCAACAAAAATACAGCTTGTATATTCATTATATAGCTGAGGTCAACACTCCACCATGGTTGATCTTGGAGCTTGTAGAGATACATTTCTTTTAAGAAGTTCCTATTAAACCATTTACCGTCAGTCCATCAGAGCTAGCTGTAGTAATTGTACTCTGGGTTACTCGCCTTCCGAAAGCCACGTTTTTATCTTCACTACATTAGCATAATGGCGCTCATAATCTGTAACCGCCTGTATATATATGTGCACGTGCATACAACTGATTGTCTTGTCGTGAAATTATATACATGTACGTGGAACGGTCAGAAAATGTATTTTCGTGATTCTCGCTTATCACTAGTGTTTATCTAACATTTTAATACATGTGTAGAAACAACAATCCCTCGCTGGTGTTTAGGCTAAATGAACTCGGTTATAAAAGCTCTGCTTGCGGCGCGTATAAACTCTTGTGAAAAAAATTGACGATGCATACTAGCAGTCACTTTCAGGACTTTATAGTTATATTTGATAGTACCGTAACGGCAATACCGGAATTGTAGTACACCTATGTCTGGAAGCACAGCTGGGACAGAAATAATTAAAAATGTTGAGCTTTTCGATATGAGAGATCGAAGAGTAACAACATAGGAGGTAGCTAATAAGCATTGTGAACAATATTAGTTATGTTAAAATGTGAAATATTTATTGTTGTGAAAAACAAACGAAATAGTTTTTAAAATAAACACTATTGTTATATTGATTATGATTTATATATACATTGCACATATATATTTCATATTATACCGTAAAATATATTGTTAATAAAATCTGGGCAAGAAACCTTTGATCAGAGCAAATAATTTTTCACCCAGGGAAAGTAGATTTTTACTACTTACCCTGGGCTAGTCCCCACTATTTTTCTTGGCGTACTGTATGTTTGTTGTTTTGTTTGGGGAAGGGGTTGGGGGGGGGGGTAATATTTTGTACTTTTCTTTCAAATGGTAACAGTGATAACAAATGTTTTTTTCATTATTGCAACACTTGCTGCAAATTAATCATTTTGGTATAAGCTGACACACAATGACTAACATGTCAATGATTTTGTATTGCTTTAGACGATAATGCAATTTTCGAAAGCAGCCATTATTTACATCAACATGTTTGCCAATTGCAAGTTCTTTTAAGAAAATGTCTATATTCAAGTTACCTCACGCCAACGTGAGCTTAACATGAGAATAACACCAAAGTAAATTAAAGCATTATATTTTGTCTTAAAAGTCAGATCAAGTCGATATGAACTGTGTAACAGCAATTCTCATAGGATTGGAGCCATTTGATAATGCCAGTAGTAGCGTTACGTATACGTGACAACAATTTCTGCGCTTTCGAGGCGATTGCAGAAAGCATGTTACTTAATAAAAACCCGTGGTTTTAGGTTTAAATTTTTTCCTCAGACATTTGTGTATATGTTACTTTTCTACTTAGTATATTTGATTTTGCAAGGTGCTACGACAAAGCTTTCAGTAAGCAACCATCTTGTCTTTTAAACGCAAACCTAACTAAAAATGTTCAAGTGATGACGAACAACTAACACCAACAAAACGCCAAAACTCATTACCAGATATTAGCAAACTAACTTATAAACCAAATAAACGTGGTTAATCTTTTGCCGAAATGGTCACAAAAACTTTTGAAGACGAATCGGTCATCAAAAACGTGTGTCCAACTCTGACCAATATGCTACTCCCAACCATTAAATCGGATGAAGATGATGAGCTTGGTGTTCTCGTTAATAATACACTCAGTCTAAGTTGTTTGTCTTTTTCTACAATATTCTTAAACAATAATGCACTTATGTTTGTAATAGGTATGGATTAAGCACATATGTGTATTTTGTGTGTATATGTATGTGTGCATGTATATGTATATGTGTGTGTGTGTATGTATATTTGTATGTGTGTATGTGTACAAGTGAAATGTGTGCATGTGCTTGCGTACGTATGTAGTGAGCGTGCGTGTATACAAATGTGTCTGTGTATGTGTGTTCATGTTTCCTATTTTAAAGTTATGTGTATATGTATGTACATATGAGCTTGTATAAAAGTATTTGCGTGTGTACGTATATACATACATATAATGAATATATATATTGAATATTAATGTAAAGGAAGATGGAATCCCGCTATAATTGTAACTAGCTGAACTGATTATACCAAAAATATAATGTATTTAAACTCTCAAATGAAACCGATCAATTTTGAGTGAAAATGATATGTCTTGCGCCAGAACTGTATATCTATTTCCTATTGCACTTCTCCTTAACTTCCTATATACTCTTACTTCCTTACTTCTCGCATGATCACATGTCCCTCGGAGGATACTCGCTCACTCTATCTATCTATCTATCTATCTATCTATCTATCTATCTATCTATCTATCTATCTATCTATCTATCTATCTATCTATCTATCTATCTATCTATCTATCTATCTATCTATCTATCTATCTATCTATCTGTCCATCCATCTATTTATTTATCTAAATATCTATACCGACCGACCGACCGACCGACCGACCGACCTACCTGCAAGATATGTTATGGGAATATGAAAGTTTTAAATTTCAAATTGCAAATAAATCTTGTACATGAAATCACACCTAACGAAGTGTACTACTAACATAAGGTTGAATTCTTTATACCAGTGACTCATGTCCCTTGGAGGCAATCAGACTGGATAGTACATCTGTATTAAACCATTTATTTTTAAGCAAATATTGACATAATTGCATTTTCATATAACGTTGAATATTGAATGATCACATACAATTAGTTCATTTATGTAAACAACACTGTTGCCTTGTACTGCATACATACTTCAAAAACAAATATTATATACAACAAGAAATATTGCTAATCGAATACTGCGAGTATTGACAGAAGTACTACGTATTTAAATAGTATTCAGTTGTATGAAATGTATCTATGATTTCATAATACAAGTACTGCATACAACATATTTAAGCTCCATGCTTGAGAGTTTCGAAGAGGATATTCTAAGATAATGGATAAGCCCCAGGGACTAGTAGTAGTAGATATATTTGGTATCGCTGATATAAAACATGGTTAAACCAATATTTATACAAATATACACATATGAAGTTATGGACCATGCAATGCACATCAATACCAAGGATTATACAAAAAAGGGAAAGTTAGTTTCCCTTATTTTCATCGTGGTCCTTGAGATTTATGGCATGACATATATCGACATGATTATTATATTATAATATTAAGGTATAATTTAACAGCATAATTGAATAACCAATGTGTTTGACGTGTTGTTTTAACTCATCCAAAACCGTACAATACAAATACTAGTAGGCAAATGTATTTTGCAAACTAGATAGGGAACTAATAATGGGACAGTCGAATGAAACTGACTGGAACAAATGCTCATCCATGTAATCTGACGCAGATCCTGAATTAATATTACAATATTGAGAACAAGTTGCTTGATGAACTTTTGTTCAACAGGTCACCAGTTATGATATTTGAAATGGCTAGGTCTAATATATTGTATATAGTCTAGACAAAAAGAATCATCTAATTCTGAAGCCTTTTTTCAAACTTTGAGACAAACCCGAGCACTACAATGAATATGCGAGGTCAAAGTGACACTAAATGAAACACATTATCATGAGCTTCTTTGTATGCATGGTCAAGAATTGACTTTTTCTATATGTCACTAGCGTACATAATGACAGACCTCATCGCATCATATGTATCTTCAGTACAAAACTATTGTGCAATGTTATTTTTGTTTGTTTGAATGAAGCTTAACACTACAATCTATGTATGGCAAATCTAGTTTTAGATAATGCAAAACATACATTTTATCATTATGATTCGGAATAATTTGATAGCAGATCTCACCAGTGTCGATACCAATTCTCTCCAGAGGCGAGATAACTTTATATTAAAAATTGGCATGCACGACCTAACTTATCCTTATTCAACAATAATGATATTTCTAGAACAGTACACTAGCAATTCAAAACCAAACACCTGCTATAAATTTTGAAAAACACTCGCCAAACTATGGTTGAACAAAATGTGTATCTTTTTATGTTTACAAGTATAATATATTTTGTTTAGTGGAAGTGGTTATAATGCATTTCAAACATGATAAAATATATCGAAATAAGAGCTATTCGTATATATCTTGTCATTTTTCAATTGTAAAACTGTACTTACGTGCATATCGAAACAGAACACTCAGTGCAAAAATGCAACGAAAGATGAATATAAAAACGTGTTTTTTCATGCATAATGCTTTTGATGTAAGCAAGTTTACGTTGACGATGTCACCAGACTGAACGTAAACCTCATATCCAGAATAAGTGACCACAACAGGATGGACTCCTCCCGGTACTTCAATGGATCTGTTTATGGCGAAACAACTTCAGATGGTCGAAGATACAAGTTAGACCCTGTATGACAATATTGACTCTGTGATATCAAAATGATTTTATCAACAACTTTGACATTGACAGTATACATGTAATCATGCTTTTGCTTTTTTTCAATGGATTATTTCTTTATTGCTACATAATTATATTCTAGAAAACAAATTAAACCATGAATATTCAGAACCACTGGATTAATTACATATAAATATGTGTGTGTGTTGGAGTTAGTACAAGTGACATAGGACCATCTTACTGCAGAAACAGACAGTTCCAGGAGAATAACTAATAGTTTCTGCAAATAAGACCATTCTGGTGAATTAAACATTTATTTACTATCAATATGAATAGGATTATATTTCATTTTAGTGCTTTTATAGTGAGTTGCGTGAAGTTGGCTATGAGATCGGCAATCGTAGATCAACATTCAATGCAGATCCAGGTCTGAGATCGAAGATCAACATTCAAAAAAAAAAAGTCAAAATTTGAAAAACGACCCGGGTCTGCAATTGTAGATCAACATTCAATGCAGATCCAGATCTGAGATCGTAGATCAACATTCAAAAATAAAATCAAAATTTGAATAACGACCCAGGTCTGCAGTCGTAGATCGACATTCAAAATAAAAGTTAAAAAACGGACTTAAGTTGAATGCACACCCAGGTCTGAGATCGTAGATAAACATTCAAAATAAAAGTCGGAATTTGAATACAGACCCAGGTCTGAGATCGTAGATCAACATTCAAAATAAAAGTCGGAATTTGAATACAGACCCAGGTTTGAGATCGTAGATCAACATTCAAAATAAAAGTTAATAGACAGACAGAACTTGAATACAGACCAACGTCTGAGATCGTAGATCAACTCTCAAAATAAAAGTCGGAATTTGAATACAGACCCAGGTCTAAGATCGTAGATCAACATTCAAAATAAAAGTCGGAATTTGAATACAGACCCATGTCTGAGATCGTAGATCAACATTCAAAATAAAAGGTAATAGACAGACAGAACTTGAATACAGACCCAGGTCTGAGGTAATAATTATATCAACATTCAAAGTAAAAGTTAAAAGACGGAAAAATCTTGAATGCAGACCCAGGTCTGACATCGTAGATCAACATTCAAAATAAAGTGAAAAGACGGACAAAACTTGAATGCAGATCCAGGTCTGAGATCGTAGATCAACATTCAAAAATAAATTCGAATTTGAATAACAACCCAGGTCTGCAATCGTAGATCGACATTCAAAATACAAGTTAAAAGACGGATTTATTTTGAATACAGACCCAGGTCTGAGATCGTAGATCAACATTCAAAATAAAAGTCAGAATTTGAATACAGACCCAGGTCTGAGATCTTAGATCAACATTCAAAATAAAAGTTAAAAGACGAACAGAACTTGAATACAGACCCAGGTCTGAGATCTTAGATCAACATTCAAAATAAAAGTCTGAATTTAAATGCAGACCAAGGTCTCCAATCGTAGATTAACATTCAATGTTAATTCTTGCGACAAATAATCAATAATACATGACGAAGTGTCGCGTGTAAACCCAAACCCGTACCTTAAAGTTCAAGGTCACTCTTTGAGTGTGTTTGACAATACTTTTGGTATGTTTAAGATTTCGTGTCCGGCCTCTTATTTTGTCATGCATTGATTGATTTAATAAATACTTGATACAAATTATTAACATTGATTGATTTAATAAATACTTGATACAAATTATTAACAATGGTTTATTTAATAAATACTTGATACAAATTATTAACATAACATGAAAACGTCTCGCGCGTAACACCCAGAGTTCCACTTGAAAGGTCAAAGTAACAATCTATATTTTTGGACGACACTTTGAGTCTGTTTGAGATTTCAAGTATTTAACTTTATCAGACATTGATGGATTTCAAAAACATTGGCTTAATTCACCAATTGATCAACATGACATGGCGACGTGTTGCGTTAAGACCCAGAACCTTACCCTTTTGGATAAGGTCTCTCTTTCAGTTTGTTTGATATTTCATGTTTGATCTGAAACTTACATGGGGGGTTTTAAAGTAGCTCGACACAAGTGATCAACATGTCATCATGATGTGTCACCTGCTTTTACCTGTATAAATACCAAGAACTTTACATCAAATGGCAAGGTTACACACAGGTAAAGGTCACACTTTAATATAAAATAACATGAAAGTGTGTGCTTAGTTTAAAACTTCAGGCCATAACTCTAGATATTTATATTTAAATATCCTACCTATTATAGAATATATCATTATTTTCACAGACCATTTGAGGGCATGTGACACTTTCCAGTGGCATTTTTTTAAAAGTGACATAGTCGTGACGGGGGCTCGAACCCACGGCTCTAAAAACATGGGTTCGATGCTCTACCACTGGACCACGAGCTCCAATGTAGGTAATGTCAATCTCAATGTTTCAAAACCGAAATACACGTCCAGTTTACTCCATTGTTAGAGAATTAATGTGCATATTTATCGTGTTGACACACTTCTTTATAAATTGATATTATAAACACTTTGTTCAATATGTTTTCTAAAATAATGAATGGATGAATCAATGGGGTTTTACGGTGTGCCAACACATTGTAGGTTATTTATCACCATCAGGAAAGAAGATTCCAGTTTAACTCTACATGTACAAAGCAACACATTAGCATACATATTAAAAAATCACATCAACAAACCAATATGCAAAATGAACCTAGAACCTTGATACCTGCAGAACTGCAGAGTTTTAGCAAATTAAATCGTATTATTCGAATTGTCGCTTCTTTCGACATGCATGAGCCACAGTGATCATATTCTTGCCATTGCATATATGGCTCCCTGGAACCACACAGGGGCTGGTTATTTAACCACAATAAAGGATATGATAAAATGATAATATGAATATGACATTCATTCGGAAGATTTTTACCCATCTGCAGATATTGACAGTGATTCTACTTTTAGCCGGAATCACACATGTCTTCTAATATAAATATTGCAGATAATATAAGGATTTACTTATTTTTATGGCTGACTGTAATTTCATTTTATAACACCTTCTTTTTTCATAAGTTATATATGAATTTACATAGTGCATTACATGTTTGCATGTCACGTGAATAAATAAATGTAATAAATGTCCATGTCGTATATAAACCCAGTTATGCAATCCTAGATGAGTGAGATATTCTCAGGCTTATTTAGATATTATTTCATCAAGAGGACACAAATCTTCATAACGGGTCATCGCAGATTAACACGTGTATTCAAATTCCGACTTTTATTTTGAATGTTGATCTACCATTTTAGACCTGGGTCTGCATTCAAATTAAGTCCGTCTTAAAACTTTTATTTTGAATGTCGATTTACGATTGCAGACCTGGGTCGTTATTCAAATTGCGACTTTATTTTTGAATGTTGATCTACGATCTCAGACCTAGGTCTGCATTCAAGTTTTGTCCATCTTTTCACTTTCATATTGAATGTTGATAAACGATCTCAGACCTGGGTCTGTATTCAAGTTCAGTCCGACTTTTAACTTTTATTTTGAATGTTGATCTACTATCTCAGACCTGGGTCTGTACTCAAGTTCTGTCCGTTTTTTAACTTTTATTTTGAATGTTGACCTACGATATCAGACCTGGGTCTGCATTCAAGTTTTGTCCGTCTTTTCACTTTTATTTTGAATGTTGATCTACGATCTCAGACCTGGGTCTGCATTCAACCTAAGGCCGTCTTTTAATTTTTATTTTGAATGATGATCTACGATCTCAGACCTGGGTCTGCATTTAAGTTTTGTCCGTCTTTTCACTCTTATTTTCAATGTTGATCTACGATGTCAGACCTGGGTCTGCATTCAAGTTTTGTACGTCTTTTCACTTTTATTTTGAATGTTGATCTACGATCTTAGATCTGGGTCTGCATTCAAATTAAGTCCGTCTTTTAACTTTTATTTTGAACGTCGATCTACGATTGCAGATTTGGGTCGTTATTCAAATTTCGAATTCATTTTTGAATGATGATCTACGATCTCAGACCTAGGTCTGCATTCAAGTTATGTCCGTCTTTTCACTTTTTTCTTGAAAATTGATCTACGATCTCAGACCTGGGTCTGTAATCAAGTTTTGTCCGTCTTTTAACTTTTTTTTTTGAATGTTGATCGACGATCTCAGACCTGGGTCTGCATTCAAATTTTGTTCGTATTTTAATTTTCATTTTGAATGTCGATTTACGGTTGCAGACCTGGTCGTTATTCATATTTCGACTTTATTTTTGAATGTTGATCTACGATCTCAGACCTGGGTCTGCATTCAAGTTTTGTCCATTTTTTCACTTTTATTTTGAATCTTTATCTACGATCTCAGACCTGGGTCTGTATTCAAGTTCAGTCCGTATTTTTACTCTTTTTTTGAATGTTGATCTACGATCTCAGACCAAAGTCTGTATTCAAGTTTTATCCGTCTTTTAACTTTTATTTTTGAATGTTGATCTACGATATCAGACCTGGATCTGCATTCAAATTTTGTCCGTTTTTTAACTTTTATTTTGAATGTCGATCTACGGTTGTAGAACTAGGTCGTTATTCAAATTCCGACTTTTACTTTGAATGTTGATCTACGATCTCAGACCTGGATCTGCATTGAATGTTGATCTACGATTGCAGACCTGGGTCGTTATTCAAATTGCGACTGTATTTTTGAACGTTGATCTACGATCTCAGACCTAGGTCTGCATTCAAATTAAGTCCGTCTTTTAACTTTTATTTTGAATGTCGATCTACGATTGCAGATTTGGGTTGTTATTCAAATTTCGAATTTATTTTTGAATGATGATCTACGATCTCAGACCTAGGTCTGCATTCAAGTTATGTCCGTCTTTTCACTTTTTTCTCGAAAATTGATCTACGATCTCAGACCTGGGTCTGTAATCAAGTTTTGTCCGTCTTTTAACTTTTTTTTTGAATGTTGATCGACGATCTCAGACCTGGGTCTGCATTCAAATTTTGTTCGTATTTTAACTTTCATTTTGAATGTCGATTTACGGTTGCAGACCTGGTCGTTATTCATATTTCGACTTTATTTTTGAATGTTGATCTACGATCTCAGACCTGGGTCTGCATTCAAGTTTTGTCCATTTTTTCACTTTTATTTTGAATCTTTATCTACGATCTCAGACCTGGGTCTGTATTCAAGTTTTGTCCGTCTTTTAACTTTTATTTTTGAATGTTGATCTACGATATCAGACCTGGATCTGCATTCAAATTTTGTCCGTTTTTTAACTTTTATTTTGAATGTCGATCTACGGTTGTAGAACTAGGTCGTTATTCAAATTCCGACTTTTACTTTGAATGTTGATCTACGATCTCAGACCTGGATCTGCATTGAATGTTGATCTACGATTGCAGACCTGAGTCGTTATTCAAATTGCGACTTTATTTTTGAATGTTGATCTACGATCTCAGACCTAGGTCTGCATTCAAGTTTTGTCCATCTTTTCACTTTCATATTGAATGTTGATAAACGATCTCAGACCTGGGTCTGTATTCAAGTTCAGTCCGACTTTTAACTTTTATTTTGAATGTTGATCTACTATCTCAGACCTGGGTCTGTACTCAAGTTCTGTCCGTTTTTTAACTTTTATTTTGAATGTTGACCTACGATATCAGACCTGGGTCTGCATTCAAGTTTTGTCCGTCTTTTCACTTTTATTTTGAATGTTGATCTACGATCTCAGACCTGGGTCTGCATTCAACCTAAGGCCGTCTTTTAACTTTTATTTTGAATGATGATCTACGATCTCAGACCTGGGTCTGCATTTAAGTTTTGTCCGTCTTTTCACTCTTATTTTCAATGCTGATCTACGATCTCAGACCTGGGTCTGCATTCAAGTTTTGTCCGTCTTTTCACTTTTATTTTGAATGTTGATCTACGATCTCAGACCTGGGTCTGCATTCAAATTAAGTCCGTCTTTTAACTTTTATTTTGAACGTCGATCTACGATTGCAGATTTGGGTCGTTATTCAAATTTCGAATTTATTTTTGAATGATGATCTACGATCTCAGACCTAGGTCTGCATTCAAGTTTTGTCCGTCTTTTCACTTTTTTCTTGAAAATTGATCTACGATCTTAGACCTGGGTCTGTAATCAAGTTTTGTCCGTCTTTTAACTTTTTTTTTTGAATGTTGATCGACGATCTCAGACCTGGGTCTGCATTCAAATTTTGTTCGTATTTTAATTTTCATTTTGAATGTCGATTTACGGTTGCAGACCTGGTCGTTATTCATATTTCGACTTTATTTTTGAATGTTGATCTACGATCTCAGACCTGGGTCTGCATTCAAGTTTTGTCCATTTTTTCACATTTATTTTGAATCTTTATCTACGATCTCAGACCTGGGTCTGTATTCAAGTTCAGTCCGTATTTTTACTTTTATTTTGAATGTTGATCTACGATCTCAGACCAAAGTCTGCATTCAAATTTTGTCCGTTTTTTAACTTTTATTTTGAATGTCGATCTACGGTTGTAGAACTAGGTCGTTATTCAAATTCCGACTTTTACTTTGAATGTTGATCTACGATCTCAGACCTGGATCTGCATTGAATGTTGATCTACGATTGCAGACCTGGATCGTTATTCAAATTTTGACTTTTTTTTTCATGTTGATTTACGATCTCAGACCTGGATCTGCATTGAATGTTGATCTTCGATTGCCGATCTCTCAGCCAACGTCACGCAACTTTTATAGTGTAAATTACCGGTGTTTTTTTATTGCTTTTTTTTTGTGTGTGTGTGTGTGTGTTTTGTGTTTTTTTTCTTTACTCAATAAATACTCTTGACTAACTGGATACCAGGAAAAAATGTGGTAAGAAATCGATCATTGATTTAAAATTTCATTTTTCTAAATCATTAATAGTTAAAAACAGTAAATATACAGAAGTAAACCATCGGCTAAATTAACACTAAAAAATGTCAACTTCAGACAGATGGTAATATATACATAATTTAGTTTTTGCAGCACAAGGGAAACAACTAATGACAACATATTTTAAAACCCAAGATATTTATACCGATAATTATCTAACACAAACTATTCATGATTCCAGATTTTAAGTGAAAAAAAACACAAAAAAAACAACAACATGTGTAAATCAATTTTTACCCATCTGGATCAAATATAGATATATCTAAAATGTGTCAAAAAGCTTTTTGTACAAATACTTCCATTATGTATTGCATATTGATGATGCAATATAGTTATTCCCACATCAACTTGTTTATAAGTCTGATGTTATTCCCCCCCCCCCCCCCCCCCCCCCCCCATCTCCTCATCCCGACACTATATTTTCTCTTTCTCTCTCTGGCATGAATGTGATTGTGATCTTTTCTCAATACGGTTGATCAAGTGTCTTTTTAAATCCTATTTTTATGACTCTTAATAATTACCATGAGTGAAATAAAGATAATGTCCCTAAATTGTCAGGGGCTAGGCCAAATATCAAAGCGTACAGACATATTTCATTACTTAAAAGATAAAAAATGTAATATATATTGTCTGCAAGATACCCATTTTAGTCCAGGAAATGATGAAAAGTTTGTTCGTACTAGGTGGGGAAGTGACTGTTATTTTAGCTCTTATAAATCTAATGCTAGGGGAGAAGCTATAATGATCAATACCAATTTTGATTATAAAGTTCACAAATCCAAGTCTGACCCTAATGGCAATTATCTGATATTAGATGTAACTGTAGATTTTAATAGGTTTACTTTTAATTAGTTTCTATATTTGGGCCAAATACTGATGACCCGAAGTTTTATGAAAATATACAAAATGCATTTGACGACTTTAGTAGTGAACATATTGTATGGTGCAGAGACTTTAATCTTGTTATAAATCCTGAGCTCGACTATCACAATTATAAATTTATCAATAATAAAAAAAGCTAGAGAAAAATTGTTAGAAATTAAACAGGAGAAACATTTGATAGACCCTTTTAGAGAAACCCATCCTTCAATTAAAAGATACTCATGGAGGAGACGTCAACCATTCCAGCAAGCTAGACTAGATTTCTTTCTAATCTCTGAATATTTTTAACATTGTATAGAAAGCTGTACTATAGAAAATAGCTATAGATCCGATCATTCAGTTATAAAACTTGTTTTATGTTTTAATAAATTTGTAAATGGCAAACCTCTGTGAAAACATAACAATTCTCTACTCAAAGATTTGATATATTTAGAGACCATAAAAGAAAAAAATAAAGAAGTCAAACAACAATATGCTCTACCAGTTTATAACATAGATAATATTGAGACTATCCCAAACAATGAAATTCAGTTGACGGTTAATGACCAGCTGTTTCTAGAAACACTTATGATGGAAATAAGAGGGAAATCTATTTCGTATTCAAACTATGTAAAAAAAGTCAAGATAAAAAAGAGATAACAATTTTACAACAAATTACTGACCTTGAAAAAAATCTAAATTCAGAAAAAATAATAGAATTAGAAACACTTCAGTGTCAATTAAAAAAATAAGAAAACATAAATAAAATGGAGCTTTTATTAGATCAAGGGCAATATAACAGATGACGAAAAGCCAACAAAATACTTTTGTGCTTTAGAATCACATAATTATTTAAACAAAATAATACCTAAATTGCAAAAACCTGATAGATCAGTCTTGATCAACATGATATATTAAAAGAAACAGAGAACTTTTATAAAACACTTTATAGCAGAAGAGATAACCCATTAATAGATATTGATCTAAGTGAAACTTTAAAACATTCTAATGTACCAAAGCTTGAAAAGTTGGAATCAAATAAATTAGAAGGTCAACTTTCATATTCAGAATTGTCTGCCTCATTAAAAAATATGGTTAACAACCGTAGCCCGGGAAGTAGAGATTTACTGTGAATTTTACAAGGTTTTTGGGGGGCAAATTGGACATTTTGTCCTTAGAGCTATTTACCACAGTTATAAAATAGAAGAGTTATTTATAACTCAGAGACAAGGCATCGTAATCTTATACCAAAAGAAAATAAAGACAGACACTTTCTAAAAAACTATCGCCCAATAACCCTTTTAAATACTGTGTACAAAATGGCTTCAGCCTCGGTAGCCAATAGAATGAAAACTGTACTATGTAACCTTATCAATAGAGATCAAACTGGATTTTTAACAGGTCGTTATATAGGTGAAAATACAAGATTAACGTATGACATAATGCATTATTTAGAGGAAAATCATATACCAGGATTACAGTTCCTTGTTGACTTTGAAAAAGCTTTTGATTCCTTATCTCGGTCATTTATATAAAATGTGTTAATCAAGGAGGCAATCTGTCGTCCTTCATCAACATTGAACGCAGTTGTACGCAAGGTGATCCCCTGTCCCCCTATATATTAAACTCTGTGCGGACATATTAGCTATTAGCATCAGAAATAATAAAAATATTAAAGGGATTAAAATAGATTGTACAGAATACAAACTAACACAATTTGCAGATGATACAACTTCTTTTTTAGATGGGTCTGATACATCACTCATTGATACACTGAGTGAGCTGGATTATTTTGCAAACATTTCAGGATAACAAGTAAACTTTGAAAAAAAACACAAGTAGTTTGGTTAGGGGCAAAACAGTATAGCATTCAATCAATAAAAACAAAATGGAAATTAACCTGGGGCAAAACTAGATTTAAATTGCTAGGGATTAACTTTGACACAGATCTATTAAAAATGAATGATTTAAATTACCAGGATAAAATAATTGCTATAAAAAATAAAATAATGGGTTGGTAACGTAGGTACTTGACTCCTATTGGTAGAATTACAGTTATTAAGTCTCTACTATTACCTGCCTTTAATCACCTCTTCTTGTCATTACCAAATCCAAAGGATAAAGTTATTAAAGAAATTAGCGACATTTGTTACAATTTCGTTTGGCACGGAAAACCCAGAATCAAACATACTGTATTGTGTAAACATTATGTAGATGGTGGTCTGAAAATGACTTATATGTTTGCATATATAACAGCATTAAAAGCAACATGGCTTAGGAGACTTATTTTAGAAAAAAGCAATTATGCTAGCCTAGCTAAAAACATTTTAGATATAACAAAAGTTTCTGTCTGTGGAAGTATGTATGTAAATGAAATCTTATCAAGTGTAACAAACACTTTTTGGAAAGATGTTTTAAAATCACATATTGAAATTTTAAAGGCTCACCCATCTATTAACGATAAAACTTTCTTATCAGTACCAATATTTTACAATGAAGATATAAAAATAGGAAACAAAGCTTATTTTGTAAAAAAACTGGTATGAAAAGGAAATACATTTGATCGACGACATTACAAAATATGATGGACATTTATATTCTCTTCAAGAATTAAAAACTATATACAGTATTAATATAAACTTTCTACAATACCACAGTATCATTACTACAATTCAAAATTCAAAAAGAAATGACAAAAATAATAAAAGCAAATAATAAGCTTCAAAGTCTGATCATACCTAACCCTATCAAAATATACATGAACAAGAGAAAAGGTATTCAAGATATGTATCTTATATTGAATCATAAAAATGAAATTCTTAGTGGAAAAAAACATCATGGAATTAAACATATACTTTTGACGAAGCAACTTGGAAAACAGTGTTTTCATGGCCATATTTGATAACAAAAAATACAATATTACAGTGGTTTCAATCACGGATCAATCATAATATATTGGCAACAAATAATTTTCTACACAAGATAAAACTACCGGATAGTCCACTGTGTTCATTTTGCTCATCTACCACCGAGACAATCTATTTTTTTTTGTGGGAATGTAAAGAAACACAAAAAATACTACACATTTTGCAAGACTAGATGTCCATAAAAAATATCCCATTTCCATTAGTCTAGAACAAAAATCATTTATTTTTGGAATGTATGATAAGAATATAAGTAAAAAAATCCAGCTCATTCAGTTAGAGACAAAATATTACATATACTATTGTAGATGCTCGAAACATAATCTAAATTTTAAAACACTCCAGCTCAGACTTTAACTTTTATATAAAACATACAAAGAAATATCTATCTCTGAAAACAAATACAATATGTTTGAAAACTTGGGAATTGTTTCATGACATACTTACTTAGTTTTGTATATAAAGACACTTTTGATGTACGTGCATGTTTGAAAACAAAAGCTTCAAGACAGAGAACCCCCTCCCTTATCCCCCCCCCCTTTTTCAGTTATCTCACAGATACATTATAATTGTATAAATGATAGTAATTACAATATAATATTTACTAGGTTTAACTACAAGTTTAAACAGTGCATGAAAGCAGTGTGTGAATATTGAATGAAAGTGAGAACATATACAATTTCAATTATTACTATTTCTCTTTTATATGTGCACTTATTGTAAGCTGTATGGGGGATGTTCCTCCTCGACCTCTCATACAGCATGAGACGGGGAGAATAAATGGGACTCCACTTTTGAGTCTAAAACTGAAACAAAAAAAAATAGTTTCCTTCGATTTTACACAACTGACGACACCCTTTCATGAGCACATGCACTATGTTACAACCGAAACCTTAACACCGATATATGAAGTAGGAAGTAATATAACTATATTGTATCCGAGTCAATAACCACTGATGCGTAGACGAACTACCTAAAGTATATAATTATTTATTATTTATAATGACGCAAAATTGTGTCATTAAAATGTATTGTGCGGAAATCATACTTAAAGGACTCTTTAGAGACATTATATCATACATACAGTTTATATTTTCGTTTACACTATAAGTGAAAGAATAATATATAGAATTTGTAAATTACCAAATTGACGGTAAAGAATTAGGTGCAGAATGTTCTTTTTATTTATTTTAATAATTAAGTAACATGACCTTGTTATTATAAGGCATAATGTTATATGTTAAATTGTTGTATACATGTATAACAAGTTTATTATACAGTTCATTGTATAAATGGAGTTTTATTAAACTTCCACGGCACAAAACTATGCATTTAGAATGTTAGATGATACAAAGCATATGCTTGTGACGCAGCAGTGAATCAAGTATATAATGTAACTATACGCCAGTTTCTACTCATTTTAAAGTGTACACACAAATGTCATGTGGTATAACACGTGGTAAAATAGTTAAGAATTAATCCGAGTATAACCACTGCCTTTCTGCAAGTAGCTGGCACATTTTCTCAAATAACGTATTCGATATTTGGACTCCAAGTTCTGTGCTCAAACCATTGACCTCAGCAGTAAGTTATTGCGACTTGGTACCTTAAACCATTCGGCCATCAAGGACCACCAATGTAAACGTATGGATCAGTAAAGATACTAAAACGATAATTATACACTTTTATTTATATAATGAACAGCGTAAAATTAGAAATTAGTATTCGAATTGTTACAATGTGTATAATAAAGCTTTGATGTCTCACTACTTTTCCCCCGGTTACATGATTTTAACGCTTAAAAAAAGATGTACATTTGGTTTTCAAACCTTTTCAAAACAATCATATTGGTTGTGATTTTATGATGCAGGTGAGTATAGCAAAAGTTGGCATATACTGCAATAAGACATCACTAGTGTTAAAAAAGTGACTTAAATAGGATTTCAACAAATGCATTCATTAATGAGCTTTTGTGGATTTCTTTTTTAAAAAATCTTAGGGTGTCACTGCACCATCTTTACAGAAAAAACTAGATGGTCAACCTACCAGTTAATCTGCATTTGTATGCGGGGATACTGTATATTGCTGCTTTGAAAAGAAAACATTTTTAAATTAAAGAAATTATATGACAATTTATTTTTTACCTCGGAATACCTAGACCTTATTTTACAAAGAAGAAAGGACACTTTTCAACTGTGTAGTGATACCTTAATGTATCTCATTACAATGTATACATAGACATATTGTGTGTGACTGTTGTTGCTGGTTACTCAAAAAAAGTTCACATCTTGCTGTTTGCGAATGGGCATTTAGAGATTTGGGTCTATCTTGATATATGTGAATAGGTAGGGGTGATTGGGGGTGGATTCATGAGTATTATTATTTACAAATAGTGTTTTCCATTGTCAAACTTAGTGAGTTGATTTGCATTATTGGATAACAACAATTTAATAACCTATTTATATAGAAATTATTATATACTGTGATATTCTCAAAAAATATTTTTGGTTTAAAATATGCTTTTACTACTGGTTTGGATTTTGTTTATCCATATTTATACTCACATCTGCATATATACAGTATTATCATTTCAATGACGTTAGTTTAACAGATATCATTTCCTTTGACATCTAACAAAATCAACAGTGAGAATAGTAGAACAAATGGAGCTTGTACAATTTATTACACATTGTGTATACACCTGTTTATGGAATACGTATACAGTGATTTATTAGTGAAATAAAACTTTAGACCATTCGGCCACAGGTCAGTATTATTATTATCCTTTACAACTAACAACAACAATATTGCAAATGTCATTTCACTAAGTTGTCTTTAATATTAAAGGGGCATAAACAGTACATGTAACTGAAGATGTTTTGATAAAGAGATAAACTACTTGTTCACGAATGACAAACATTTTCGTCAATTTCCATCGATTTCAAAGACTTACATCGTATAACAGCCTATGCCTCTCTTACATCTAAATGAATCGTTATTTACTTTTATATATATATAATTTGTATATATCGATATTTTCCCACAGAAAATTTAACAAAAAGAGCCAGGTACACCGCCTTTCAAATTCCTCAGATTTTCATCAGAAACTTGTGCAAATCTCAACATAATCTATTGTCGTTTGGAACGTAAGGAATATCATTAGATGCTTGCATAATTCAGATTACTCATAACAATGGTTTCAAAAAACGCTAAACCGGATAATATTGAAAAAGTTTACATTACAATTAATATTTAATTTTGAAAGATCAATCGACAAAATTGATTGTCGTGCTACATGTGTATGAAAATATGATATATTATATTCAAGCATATTGGGATTAAGCATTGAAAGTAACATTGCATATGTATGAGAAAGGCCAGTCCGCTACTTTAGCGTTGTCGTCATGCAATAATAGATGTGGTAACCAAATCAAACAAGTATAGAAGTTAGTTGATTTAGAACTAGTTTACGATCAATACCAGTCCTGTGGTTAAAATGCATCCGCTACTTCGCCCATCGTATGAGTATAAATAAAATGGGCCAGTTTTTAGAAGATCTCAAAGCAATTTCCAGTTTTTGTTTTTAAATAAAATTTCCACACGTATCTTCCATGAGATACATTGATGAATAGAACGACAGTGCCATATTTATATGAAATACCCATTGAAGATTTACACTGTGGATGCGATAAAATACTCAAATAATTGTATTGTATTTAAGCACTACTTTTGTGCGGTATAACGAAATCAATTAGTTTCAAATTATGTGACAATGATCATTATGCTAACCTTCGGAACATTCTGAGAAAAAGAAGAAAGTTGACACTACTGCTGTTACCTTAGACAGAATATATCATTTATATAATGTAACGTTGAACATATAGACGATGGTGAGTAATGCTTTTAATGTTTTGATAAAACTATGATGTTATCTTTTATGAAATATAACGAATCATTCCAATGTATCAGATTCTGTGATAAGAACTAGTCCAGTGAGTTCTGTCCGTGCCAACCCAAGTCTCAACCATGAACTGTTACTGCATGTATATATGGATGGTCTGCTACACTTTGTTATGTTGCCGTCGGGGTCAGGTAAGGGTTTTGGGATGGGATGATATCATCTTTCTGTTGTCAATATTCCTCAAATGCAATAACTCCTGAATTAGAAAAACACGTGAATCAAGTATGATATGTTAAATTGAGTATAACAAAGTCATCGTTAATGAAACACCATTTTGTTTAAAACACTAAGCATAGATTTTCAATCTTGAAATGGATTATACAAGTCATAACGTAATGCCTGGGGCAACAATACAAGGGAGAGAAAGGATACCAAAATGCCCCGCTAACCCGATGATAATAATGTATTAATTACTTTATTGGAACAATGGAAAATGTAATGTCACAGCATGGTGACATTATCTTGTTTTGCTTCATTGACATACTGTCATTATATTTACTAACTGAGAACGTGGAAACAATATTCCTTATGGCACAGTTGTGGTTAAAATAATATTACATCCTTATACACTCTTTTTACGTAGCAATAGTAAATCGATGCATCGTCTTGTATAAGCAGTGTGGAAGTTATCCACAGCCAGCAGCAAGGTTCTAAGACATTTTGGTACATTAATCGGATATAAAACGTAATGGTTGCAAAACAACCTAATTGATGTCTAACCTGTAGTATACTGTGGTCATATACAGAGATTGTCTTGTGTTTTGTCTGACTGTGGTCAAATATGATCAAATGTTGTATTTCAGATTCCATTCCATTTGTGCTTGAGTCTAGCTGTGGTTCAATAGGGCTATTACAGTTTTGAATCCCTTTCATGAGAATATAATTCGATAGGACTATTATAATTTTAATGCACTTATTTCATCACTCGTATTTGTTTCAATCAGCCACATGCTTCATTATCATATAACTGATTGTATCAATACAAGTATCAAAGCTTGTGGCACGCTAATTAGTAAATTGCACTTGGGAAAATAATTGGCGTTGTTTTATGATTTGCATTCATATAAAGACCAAACAAAAGAAGGAAATTTTATAATTTTAATATTTCTTTAATCTGATGTTACATACAAATACATGCGTGTTTACGTACATAAATTATCGACAAAATCAGAATTTAAAACATATGCTGGGTAACGATATAACTGTTCCAGTATAGTGAATAATCAGACATTGACAATTGAAACATCTGCAGTTGTATATATGTGTTATACAGGTACCTAGATATATGACAGACATTGTTAAGGCTCCATCACTTCGTAAACACCATTGTCTTCTTCTTCAGTAGTATCCAGTTTATCATAAGGATTAACCTCTCCTGTGAATACAGCAAATATCACCGACGAGGTATACAGATTGTGCCACTATAACATATATCCAATGCAGTTTTATATACAATTATAATATGCTTTCAAATACATCTAAATGAAGTTAACAATTAAAAACACGTGGAACAAAGAAGTTGGAGAATCTGAATTGGTTATGTTTGCATAAATTAGTATATACTTCCTTACCATGCGTCACTTGTAAGGCATCGTACTTGTTTGATGGATTGTCAGCATTATAACTAACACTTGGTAAAGTATCAATTTGGTGTTCGTTCCCATGGGTGTTGCTTCAATAAAAATGTATTAATAAAATGGTATTGTTTGTTTTATTAATGCACGATAATGAACAGTTAGGTAAATTATTCTTAAATTTGAAATTTATAAACATACTACATATTACTTTTTTTTTCTTTTTTTAATATTCAATTGAAATAACATATAAAATAATTATAATGAAATCTCACTAATTTAAAATGATACAGTAATATTATATAATATGTTTTGTTTTATTTTACTTCACTCAAATGTTAGATCAACGGATTGAGCATAGTAAATGTATACTGTAAACTCCATAAACGTTTTTATTTGATTTGTTTACTTATTTCCAGTTTAATTACGAACTGGCATTAAATATTAACAATATCGAAGCGTCACAAAACAAAGAAGAACACGATGAATACCAAGTATTAAATGTAAGTAAGATGGTTAGTTTCATACTTCGTGTATATTTAAAACAATGACTGTTCATACAAGTTTGTAATTGTATTGAATCTTCATTCTAAATCACTGATTAATTTAAAACATTATTTATTAAGTACAATTAATCGTACTTGTACTATCCAAACTAAATACTTAAAGATTTAGAAAGAGGTGGCTGATATGAATATTCCTATTCCAATCATTAATATGGGTATATAAAACAGTCTGATTTGTTTACCTCATCCTTTGACGTTTGCTCTTAAAAACAAACACAACCACAATCACAATAACAACAGCAACAACAGCAACAACAACACCAACAACAACACGAACAACTGCAGCAGATACACCCCCGGAAATATCTGCTTGTTGAGACGACGACTCTATGAGAGCTACAAAATATATGATGTACAACAAAATATTTCTTTTTTCCTAATAACAGAATATGATGTTTATATGATTGAGTACAATATGAATGTAACAGTGTCGAAATTAAATATGGCGGAAAATCGGTAACCTCATTTGAGATTCATCTGATATTTTATCCATAAACTCCCGTTTGTTAAACGAAATTTCTATAATTGTCGCAACAAAAGCTATCTAAAGGTATATTTCCACAAAAAAACAAATAGATTGCCGGCTTTTGTATTGATATACAATCTTCTTGTTAAATAGTTAAATAATTTCAAGCTTTTTTATCTCCTTTTCTATTGTTTGTGCTTTATATTTCCATTTTGTGTGTTTCTTTGGTATCTGTTATCAGTGTTTCTGTACCAACTGGACAATTTTAAAAGCTAAACAAAAATCGGCAGATAGTGTATGAAATGCTTTTTGGCTTGGTCAATATTCACATTGTGAACAGTGATTGTAAACGAAGACTAATAGTTGTGTTTAGAGATGGTCAGCCTCGCATGTTGCATTACTATAGTTGACAAGTGTATGGGAAAGTAGTGATCACAATTCAGTAATATATATATATATATATATATAGCCTCAATAGGAATACTATTGTAAAACGCATTATAACATATTTGTTTCAATTTCAAGTAGGTTAGTTAACAAATTAAGCCAAATGATATAATACACATCATAATGATTAAAATAGTAAAGCTTAGCTTGTGTATTCGTACAAGTCGGAGCTTAAATAGTATTTCGTTAATGTACAGTATTACATATTATGTATTATTTACATTTAATTGTAAATATATGTACCTTTAATACAGCCATAACCGACAAATCCTTCTGCACACCCGAGCAAACAGGTCCCAGTCACCTTTTCACACTTCACAATACCTCCAGTACAATTTCCACATGTTCATAAGCAACTGATACCATAGGTACCTTGAGGACATTCTAAAGAGCACAAATGTTTCAATGATATTGTTGTCATTAACTATATATGTATGTGCAAAACTCTGTTGGCAGCGTATGAACCATTACAAACGCTTTTGAAAGATGTTCAAAATTTCAATGTTGCCAAAAAATCTCAAAAGCCTTAATGTTCCAAAAAGTAAAGTATGTTTTAAATGAGTACCAACTATCTAAATAGCAATAATAAATGAAGCACGAGTGAGTTGGTATTTCAAATAGGTCAAAACATGACACAGCAAAGGTAGCTGAATCAGAGTTGTGAAATTGAAAAATAAATAACAGTAAAAAGGCCGCTTTATGACATTCATCTCATGATTCGGACTCTTTCTCATATGAAACTAATTCTACAACATGCAACCAATAACGACTGATCAAATCACAGTCAGTGTCTGTTTATATATTAGGACATCATGAATTTACGTAATAATGATAATGAGTTGGTGTCTATTCATTTTAAAAAAAACTTTTATTTCTTAGACATTTACATTGCTTTTTCCTGATATTTTTTTTAGATAATGGATCCAAAACAGTTTTCCATCCGCTTGCGTTGCAGCGCATATATTTCAAACACATACGCACATCATAGTAGTTATATTGAACAAGTGGTTCAGAGACAGAGCATCGGACCAATGATCATCATGGCTATGCGTAAGACCACTTATCTGCATATGCTAAGTACTGAGTCTTCACATAAATACTTTGATCGAGATATGTATAGGCTGTAAGAACATGTTTCACAATCAATGTCAATTAAATATTTACGCAAGGAACTCGCTTTAAATAACAAAATATTGATTTAAAGTCTTAATCAATACTAAATAATAAACGTTGACAGTCGCATTATTTTTCAGTACATTGTCAATACCTCAAAGAGTAGTATAAGACCATTATTCAGTGATTTCAGTACTAGATTGTTACAAAAAAAGACATTTCACTCAATGTGAAAACATGTATATTTGGCTTGCAACATCATTCATATTTTAGGAGAACTGACCAACAGAACAAATAATGGTGGGTTTATACCATCATCTCGTTGATAAAGACAGGTAAATTACATTGACAATTAGTAACATAGCAATGATGGCTTTACAATTCAACCCGGCTTTCAAGAGCAAACGACTGCGTGGACAATCAGCCTATTGGTTGCACACATTGTAGTTGTACATCCCTAAATCTTGTTTCCAACCATTATGCTTATGTGGATAGGCTTTCGGCCATACACTCAGAAACAATAACTATCTGGCAGTATGATATTGTTACTGTGGAATTGCTGGCTTTTAATAACGATAGTGCTGGTATAGACAGGAATTCAGCATTACTGCATAAACAAATGGCACTTTCTTGTGAACAATGGATTGACAATTTATATGTGAAATATGTAAATTATTAAAATGTGCCTGCAAAACAATTACTGTACATGGAAATGACAAAACCTAAAGATCATAAACATTCGAATATATTTAATATCATGGTTATCAAATGTCAATAAGAAAAGATAGCCTGTCAAATGCTGGTGTTGGTAATTAGTGTGTGTAAAACAAACTGGAATCATTGACACGATTATGAAACAAGTAATATATTATGTTTATTATTGAAAATTGTACCGGAAAAAGGGGAAATCGTTCATTGTAGACGTGATTTATCGTCCCCCAAATTAAATTGATTAGTCTTCAAATTTATTTTAAATACAGTTTATTGAAGACATCGGAAATATTATATAAAGAGAAAAGCACCAACTTAACGCTATATAATATACTTGATAGGTTAAATAGTGCATATTCACTGTCGTTGGTGGACGAAGATCTCAAAATAGATGTAACTCTGAGTTAAACACTTTTCTTTAGTAAAATCTTTTCATATCAAGTCCGTCGGAGCTGGGCAAGATTCTCCTCACGACATCAAAACGTCTCAAATCATTTGGTCACATTAGTTCCTTGCATAAGTTGAAGATAGATAATTTGATGCGTATACAAACCATCAATACAGCGCGATGCATATTGGTACCCGGGTTGACATCCGCCATCACAAATACCAGAAAATCCGTTACATGAGCCGGTCAGACAATGACCACATTCCCTGCTGCAGTTGCCACCCCATCTTCCACTGATGGATTCTGAAAGTTGTTTTTGTTATGTGTTTCATCAGACAGTTTAATAAGTATTCATAACATAGTATTGTTTTAATGATATCAAGCACAACTCTAAACTTTACAGTTGACAGAAACACATTTGTTCCAGACTGCAACTATTATACACTACTCTATAAATAAAGACACTTTTATCTACACATTGACTTGCAATGTGTTTTGTGTTGAAAATATGTTGGCTATTACGGATATTAAACAATAAAGATGGTACGGTACAACTAAAATCTTCTTTTGTGCATGAGGTATTAAAGCCATTTTCAACATATATGTTTATATATGGCATAGCTTGATTTATTGGTAGGAGCAGACCTCAAAATGAATCTGGGTAGAACCATTGCCCTTCCGCAGGTAACTCGCAAACCTTCTCATATAAAGTGGGTTTTTTTTGGAGCGAGTAGGACACGAATATAGGACATTTGTGGTGAGAGGTAAGTGATCATTAGACCACCCGGTAACGGGGATTTTTCTCATACTAACGTCTTGATTACTTTAACGTATGTCGAAATAATTTTTGGAAATAGATATGGTACTTTGTATCGGCCCGGTTGTCACAATTACACTACTTAATTATTAATGGAACATCCCGACTATTGCCTACACTTTTGCTGGCAATGTATTTTTTGTTGAAAATTTGTAAGCTGTTATGGATTTTGCACAAGATAAAATTTGGGTTGTCGGTGATGCGTTACAACTAAAATCTTTAATACTTAAACGCATGTCAAAATTGAATGAGAGTATGAAATGAGAAATAATTAATTTTTGTGGAGACATTTTTTTTTCGTTAATTTCGTGGCGAGCCTTAGAATTGAAACTTAGTGATCGTAGTAAAAACAATTCTCTCCTTGATTAGTAAGAGTACAAATGTACTTACTGTATAAAATTGACCTTCACACGAAACGTAGACCTATATTTCATAAGCTTTTAAGTAATAAAACAAGGTCGAAATTTACAATGGTCCATTTTTAATACAATATTAATTGTTATAAAAATAAATTAACAAATTGATTGAAACAAGAGAATACAACAATTATTAAATAAATTTATAGGATACCGCTATGTTAACTGCACTGAAAACAATATAAAAATCCCGAAAAAACGTTTTACATTTTAATATAAATGAAAAAAATTGCATTTAAGTTAAATAAAAGCAATTATCAAGAGCTGTTACAAGAACAACATTCTTAAATATTATAAAAGAAAACTTCCAAGTATTGCATATTAGGTAAGAATAATTATTAAAGTCACGAGTATAAAACAAAAACCTAATGGGAAAATATTGATTAACTTGAAACCTTTACCCACAGAAATAAAATCGTTTATATCAAATCTTAACACATTTGGTTGGTCTTAAGAAGAAAAACATCAAAATATCCCTCAGTAAAATTGATCAAAATAATTTAATGCAGAATACGATATGTTTTATATCAGTTAAATGGTTTTAAACTATACATACCCTCAGTACAGAGTGACGTATGTTTATACCCGGGTTAACATCCACCGTAACACATACCAGCAATTCTGTCACATGATCCAGCAAAACAATGACCACATTTATTGCTACAGTTGTCACCCCATGTTCCGTTCTTACATGCTGAAAATGCATCACTGTTTTTTGAAACATTTTTTTTTTTTTTTGAAAACTTATTACTATATGATAAATAAATAAGTGTTTATGGTTGGCCAGATTGATCCCTCATTGTACAAAATACCATATTGTAACAGTTTCTTTACTTTACGTTTTAAAAAACTAAGCATACCACGTTTACTAAAAACAGCCGGTGGTATTCCAAGAGTTAGCCGAACTCAACGATGAAAACTGAGATGTTCCAAATGCGGCGTTGTTTTCAAGTTACTGCTAAAAAGAGATAAGAGCCCTATCTCAGCATAAGTATTGATAATAGAGATGCTATAAAACAGGCAACTGTTTACATGTAATAATATAATGTAATTCGCCAGAGAGAACTATTGCATGATCAGTTTAAATATAATAATAAAAAAACTTTTATCAGGATGTGTCCGTCGTCGAGTGGTTACGCATTGAACTTTTGTAGGTTTTGTTATTTTCCGCCAAGGTGGAATCCCATCCGTAGAATATTTTTCTAAATAAGTTTTTTTAAATTAAGTTGATAAAAGATCATATTTTTCTTATTTATGTATAATAAAACATATCTATTATTGAGAATTTAATCATGAATCATTAGATGAAATGTATTTGTTAAACCTGTGTTTTTGTAACGGGAAAATTGGGTACTGTTTATGATCAGTGTAACTTTACATACAATTTGAAAATGTTATTTAAGCATTAGTTTGAAATGTTCAATTATAACTTCCACAAACAGCAAATGTGTCATACATGTAACTACATGTATGTGTCAACATTTTATAACAAAACGTTATTCATTTTCAAACAATATACTATACCGTACAAATACAAAATTATGACACTCTTGACAAAAATATGAATATATTTTAAAGCTGTTTTAACTGTTACCTTGTTCACAGGTAGCACCTCTCCAACCCGTTTGGCAGTCACATTTACCATCAGTTTTATTGCATGACGAGCGATCCCGGCAGTTATTGCTGCAACGTCTATCACAATTTAGACCGTATAAACCATCATAGCATTCTACAAAAAGAAAAATATAATCACATAGTAACCGCTTTATCAAATATGAGTAATAATTGTCATTTATTTTCAGTTTAAAAACATAATGTTCATTTAAGTATAAAAACTAGAATTTAAAACACGGTTCCATATAACATATAAAGATATTCAACTTTTTAAATCATGGTTTATTGATACAAAGCAGACTACGTTATATCAATAACAGTTTGGATATTTAATAACTGATTGTGTATAGCGCAATATAGTATTTATTAAATACAAGCATTAAAATGTTTATGTTTTAAGCATACACACCTTCGATACAGTAGGATGAGTTTTTGTATCCAGGTTGACATCCACCAGAACACACACCATTGAATCTGTTACATGGACCAGTCAAGCAATGGCCACATTTACTGTTGCAATTTTTATTCCATGTTCCATTGATACATACTGAAAATAAATTGATTGCAAAAATATGTCGAAGTACAAAAAGGTTTACTATAGAAGATTGTACATACCTTCAACAATATCAAGTTTTAACGTCAGTGTTCTTACATGCTAGGTTAATAGTTTATATAAAACACGTGTATTTAACAAAATTTGCTTAACATTATTTTTCACATTATATATTAATGGCACTCATTGCAGATTATACATTTAACAATTACCCTTAGCATACGAGTCAGCTAAAGCATAATATATATTAAATTAATCAGCGGTTACCTTGTTCACATGTATCACCCCTCCATCCAGTCTTACACTCACATTTACCATCGGATTTATCGCAGGTCCATCGACTTTGGCAATTCTCACTGCAACTTTCGTTGCAATTTATTCCATAAGTACCAACATTACACACTATAGATATAAAAGAAGCAGGGAATTTATGTCCATCGCTTACATGTAGCAATAAACAGAAAGATGTATACCCATTTTTCACAAAGCGCCAAGCAAAGAGTCCTGCCTCAGTGGTACATGTTAAATTCATCAGATTTCCAAACTACGGCTTTGGAAAGAATTTAAGGAAGTTACTCCAATATAAATATGCCGAAACAGCTTTTTACCTATTAGTATAAATGAAAAAAATGGCATTTAAACTAAAAACAAAAGAAATAACAAGAGCTGTTAGAAGAACAGCATTCTCGAATATTATTAAAAAAAATCTAAGTATTGCATATTAGGCAAGCATAGTTATTAAAGTCACGAGTATAAAACGAAAACCTTGAAATATTGGTCAACTTGAAACCTTTACCCACAGAAATGAAATCGTTTATATCAAATCTTAACACATTTGGTTGGTCTTAAGAAGAAAAACATCAAACTGTCCCTCAGTTAAATTGATCAAAATAATTTAATGCAGAATACGATATGTTTTATATAAGTAAAATGGTTTTAAACTATGCATACCCTCTGTACAGAGTGATGTATGTTTGTACCCGGGTTGACATCCACCGTAACAAATGCCTGAAAATCTGTCACATGATCCAGTCAAACAATGACCACATTTATTGCTGCAGTTGTCTCCCCATGTACCGTCCTGACATGCTGAAAATGATTACTGTTTCAGTGATGAGTGATATACGACATTTTGTCTAATTACCAATCGTCTAACACCACTACTTCAAATGAAAAGTTATCATTTTATTGTGGAGATATGGTGTGCTTGAGTTCTTGTTAACCTTTCAGGATAACAGGAAACGGTGGTTACGTTAACTGATTGTATGTTAGCCTTCGATGGCATAAAAATGACGCTAAATATTCAATCAATCAATCATTAGTTAAATAATGTCATTCGATGTAAATTAAAAATATTCAACATATTTTATCAACACATTCAAATTGCGTCCCAAACCTGTTCTCAAACAAGGATATTAAGATAAACACAAATATATCCATTTTATAATATGTATATTATAGTATATAGTAACAGGGTACTGCTTTATAGTGTTAGGGTTTATACATATGTACTCATAGTAAACTGGTATATCTTGTTTGGAAACAATTTAATTTTATTTTTATGAAAATAATCTGATATCGAAACAACTAAATATGTAAAATCAATAACCTCAGCATTTAATTGTCTAAACAAATTTATAAATCAAAGTTGATTATTTTGTTCACTAGTTAAAGGTATCACAATTAGGTTAATTTGATAGTTTATGCTGTGCATGATACACTACTTATATGTGTTTGTCATTTTGTTTGTTTTTTACATTTTACCACATGCTTGTTTCACAAGGATTGCATCAGCTTTTAATTACTTTGTTGTTTCCTCGAACCTAAATAAACTCGAGAACTTTAGTATCTGGGGGGAAGGAACGGGAACGTTGAGAGTGAAGGATGTTGGTTACATCTAGGAGACTAGTTGTTTAATACCAGAACTTTGTGTATGTTTAAAGTTAATGGAACTTGTTTTTATATTAGAATACGGACTTGTAAAATATAACTGAAAAACATTTGTGTGTTTGAAACTTCGAGTTATTTGATATATGCAACCACGGTAGTGCTACAGTATATAGTAACAGGGTACTGCTTTATATTATTAGATTTATACATGTGTACTATAATAAACTGATCTATCTTGTTTGGAAACAATTTAATTCTATTTTTTATGAAAATAATCTGATATCTTGTCAGTAACTATTATATGTATGAGTTACTTATTATAATTTAAGAAATCATATTACTTTTATCAAAATAACAAAATAATTGTGCAGAACGTTTATGATTGTTTGTACTTTATAGCACACATTTTACAAAATATTAAGACTTATGATAACTTCTACAGTTAAACATGGCACAATTGATAGTTTCCTATAGAAAATCCATCAATAAATGGAAAATTTTAAAAACTCTGAATTCTGAATCGACTGTGACGTTACATTGACCTTGACAGCGTAGAAGCCATTTTGAACTGCGCTGATCATGTAATTTAAACGTAACGGAATATGCGATTACAACGTTATGTGAAGTCGAAATTATTTGAGCCAATGACAGAGGTGAATATATGTATATTGAGTTGACTCTGATAGAGTGTGACAATAACATATAACATGAAGATGTGGGAAACCGATAACCCGAGTTTGGCTTTAGACCATTCGTTGGATCATCATTTACACAACGTAGTAGACAGTCGATGGCGATGTGAGACTCTAACTTGACAGTAGAGTTTAGAGAAAGAGATGTGATTTCGACGGCTCTGTAGCGTTATTGAAATACATGCAAGTAAAAATAATATACATAGCTCTGTCTTTGCGTAGACATACACTCGAACACGCAGGTAACATGCACGCACACACGCACTCAAACACACAAACACTATATAATTATATTTAATTTAATTTATTTTTTTTAAAGATTATATATGAATATTTTACATAGAAATTGCATAAACCAAAACTATACATTTAAACGAGGATATTTAAAAAGGCATTACTTCACGTACAAGTTAAATTTCCACAATAATTCACTGTATTATTGAGTTAAACAAAATGCCCACTTGGAAATAAGTACTTTAAGAAAAAAAAATGAAGCCGTCAACTTGGTTAACAACAGAATGTCAAAACAAAACAAAGTAAGCTCAACAGAATACAAGGAGTCAAATTTAATTCAAATATCTTAGTTGAATTTAATATAATTGAATTAATCTCATAGTTTTGAAGGAAAACGAACTCAATAGCTCAAGATAAGTACCATAGCTTTATGAAATTGGTTAACTGATTCAAGGTAGTACAGCAAAATATAATATACAAAACTGTTTTACAGAAGCTGCACAAGAGTCGCTCAGGAAATGACCTCTCTAAATACGATTTGCTCACCTGCAAACAAATGATCCAACTAATCCTAGTTGTTTAAAAACACAAGTTATTTTTAAATAAATACATATATGAATTTAATAAACTGAACCCGAATCACTCGGAATATATAATGTTGTATTGGATGATCTACTGAACATATATGTATCACACATACCTGTATCACACTTTTGTCCCATCCACCCAGCAGCACACATTAGATCACAATTGCCGTCAACATTATTACAGTTGGTGTACCCACCTTTACAGTGGTCGCTACATTCCTGAGAGCAGTTATCGCCATACCAACCAGACGTGCATCCTACATGTAGAAAATAGTGTGAAACGCAATGCATATTGCCAGTTGGAAGATTATTACATACAAACTTGTGTTTGTACTTTATTTTTTTTATTTTAACTAATAAACTAAATATGAAAGTGTCGCATATCAACTTTTGAATAAAACATTCAGATTGAATTATGAATACGAGTATTATAACCATAGATCGTCGCTATTTCTTTAAATGACGAGGCTACACAACATGTTGTTTTGGATAAAATGTAGTATTGTATTAACATGTAGCAATTAATTATATTAGACGCAGAGAAATGTATGTCATTTTAGTACATTACATGATTGCTATTTAATTGTTTTATAAAATGCGGGTTTGTGTTCGTTATATGATTGTAGTGACATTATCAAATATCAATATAATACCAGTTTTAACAAAAATAGCGTGTTTCAATTAAATATTTTACATTTTTGAAAAACGTTATTATTTATTGAATGTTGGTATTATGTAAGATATATATCAATGTAGTATGTGCTTTAAGATAATAAATAGGTACTCTCTTGACACAGGCCACCATGCCATCCCGCAGCACAGCTATTTGAACATAAACCATTGTCTTTCTGACAGGCTGCTCCGTCTCTACAATGTCCACATGTTTCGACACAGTTTGATCCATATTTTCCATCAGCGCATGCTATAAAACATGATATTGTAACATATCCACTTGATTTACACGCATGAAATCAACATTAACATTGTTGACTGACTGCTGTTAATTATATTATATATGTTTGTAGCACGCAGACAAATAGGTCCTAACACCGTAATGTTTGTTTCATTTGATCTTACCGTATCAACTTTTATGCTTACAATTAACCGAAGATCAATTCAAAATACTGAAATAAGGATGAAATAACAAAGAAAAATACAACTTAACGCGATGGTTTTGTACAGACACAAAAAAAATCCAAAGTTTACTCTAATAAATAATTTTTAGATATACAAAAATGCTCAGTTTAATATTTTTGACTTTACTCTGATATAACATTTCAGTTAATGGTTTGTAAATACTATAAGTATTATTAAATATTATTGATATAATTATTATCATTATCAATATTTTCCGTATGTACTTACTTGGTACTTATAAATATTATGTGTATATTCAATTGAGTTAACTGATTTTCGGCTCCGAACGCAAACAATGATATTACTATCGTTTAACCAAAACACCATGTACCGATACATTTCTAAATCGGCCAATATTTGTGTGGATAAAGCAAGCTTGGAAGTGTGGGTTCGATTCGTATCGTATTTGGCGTAAGTGACAGATATTTTACAACTACTTCTATGTGTCATCGATTGACTTAGTATAAATATCTGCACCATACATTTATCGTATAAAATAACGAAAACGCCCGAACATATTGGTGAAAACTTATGAGTGCCAAACACATATAGTTTTTAATACTAATTAAAGATCGTATTAGACGTCTTCAATATATTTCGCTTTAATGCTATATCGTAATTGCATTGATTGATTGGTTGATTGATTTATTTATTTAATAAAACACGAAATAGTTGTTCAATTTTATGATTGTATTACACTATTAAAATACCAAACGAAAACATTTACCAGTATTTTTAAAATGAAAGTGTTTGCTTTAGTTTTGCACTTTGGCAAAATGCATTACTTTACAGAATGTTGGTATTATGTTTGATATACCTGTATATTAGTTCATGTTAGTTGTACTTTAAAAAATAACGTAGTACCTTCTTTACACAAGTAACCTTGCCATCCTGGAGCACAGCCATCTGAACATGATCCATTGCCTTTCTGACAAGCTGCTCCATTCTTACAGTGTCCACATGTTCTGAGACAGTTTGACCAATATCTTCCATTCTTACAGGCTATAAAACAAGAGATCGTAACATATCCACTTTGTGTGCATGCATAAAATGGACCTTTTTTACTGCTAGAAACAAAATTCTATACATTTTATAGCACATAGGCCAATAGGTACTGGCATTGTGTTTTTCGTTTGTTCAAGTGAGTATACCTTATCAAGTAATGTATGTTATCAGTTGGGGCTAAATAAAGAAGATGAATTGTACTGAAATAGAGGTGAACGAAAATAAACACAAAGTTTAATAAAATGGAAGTTTACTAAAGACAAAATAATAATACAAACTAAAGTTTATTATTTAGTTAAACTTATTTCGATTTGGAAACAAGATATTACAACTTACATTAATCACGCTCGAAGTCTTCCTTGGTAGAACCAGTACTAAGAATATGCGGAAAAAGTTGTCTTGCTCAAGGACACCACACACAGTTGTGTGGGGGTGGGGAGAATAAAATCCACGACCCTCCGATCCTGGGTTCGGTGCTATACCCGTGGACCAAGCGCTCAACATTAAAAGTTTAATATTCTGATATAAGATAAGTTAACAGTTTGTAAATAATGTAAAAGTATATTCCTCTTATTATTAGTTGTTGTAGGGGTAGTAGTTGTTGTAGTAGTAGTATTGTTTTGTGTAACTATATGTTATTATAATCATTGTATGTTTGGAGATATGCGGGCATTCACTTATGACGACAACACTGAATAAATATATTTTGCAATGAACACGTCAGGGATGTTACGAGTGTTTTATGTATACATAGAGTACTGTAAAACATGTTCATTGACATCCAATAAAAAACTGAGTGATAATGGATGCAATGATACTTAACAATACAATTAGATTATTTGGACAATAGACGGATGTGCATCTCAATAATGATAGGTTATAGCGTATGTCATGTCTGCGTAAATAATATCATAAATCTCTGAATATATAAAAATACGACGTTGAAAATAACAAATAATGGGAAAACGTTTGATTTCGTGTCCGATCTGCGGTTGGGGACTACATTAAGAAACATTTGAACGAGCGATTCCATTTGTTTTACAACGTCAACTATCAGGTGTGCCTTGCTCAACATTTACGGACTTGGTACTGATAGTGAAATCATTAAAATATTTTAAAATATTAAAATGCTGTAGCATCGTAACAATATCATGTAAATACATTATCAAAACATAGGACAGCTATAACTTTTTACCTTTCATTGTTCAATAACTTAATATCTATAACCTGACGAATTTGTATTTAAAACGTATTGTTAAGCAGATATATGTCTATTTTAAACTGCATTTAACACATTAAATATACACTTTTTTTCTGAGTGTATAAAACATAAACGCTTTGCACTATATCGCACATGATCGCACATGATATCCAAGTCACTGATAACTGCCAAAACAGGTAAATACCACGCCTCCCCTACTATGCAAATCGTACGAGAACTTTTAGAATAAATAACAATGATGGGCGATATTGACTCATTCAATACAAGCTAAAACATATATAAAATATTGTCTCTATGCATCATATAACATTAGAAAGTTGATATGATGAAAAAAATATCGAAATTTGAACTTAACCATCATTCTCAACGTATAATTAACTGACCAATCAACGTGTTCCTACAAATGCTAGATGTAGCTAGTTACGGACACAGCTTAGAGAGATGGGTCCGTTCTAGTCTACTATCGTACATCGCAATTCTATATATCCATTATAACGGCGCGGTAGTGTAATAGATATAGTACTGATATATCACACCTGTTGTTATGGGTTAGCTCCCCAGCTCGACCCGATATTTTTCAAAAGACAATACTCAGTACTGGTTGTACTCGCGAAAGATTTATATAAGCTCTGACCTTTCTTCGAAATCGAGCTAATATAAATTGTCATAAACTAACAAACTCCAGTAAGCAGATGCTTGTCTGAAATTGATCTCACTTAACAGAAACAATAGCTCAACATCAAACATATAGCTGGTCATATCCAATGAGGTAAACATCTTTTCAGATAGTTTATGGTTATAAACAATGTAACAAATTGGTAAAATAAGAGCATATGTAATCAGCTTGAGATATAACATTTGTAACACCTTTGTAACTTTTATCACCACAATATATATAATCTTTAATAGCGAAAATAATGCAAAGACATTAAACAACAAAGCCTGTCCAAAGCGATATCGAAACTTGTCTTGCATAATAAGAAATGATTTCCAATAAATGTGTTAACATTTAGAAACAATTTTCTTAAAAATAAATAATATTTCAATATTTATGAATTTACGATTGCATTGCAATGTTGTAATTGTGTATTTGTGAAATTTAAATAACCCGGCTACTGTACTGTAACTCAAACGAATAGTATGAAGTAGCAATTGACAAAGGCATATGCACGGCTTTGTTTTATTGAAATTCTCTTTCATTCACATGCTTCTTATGACAAGGGCTATCGCCTATCAAATTTTTAATTACATTTTAACTAAATGTATCACGACCGGATGCGACAACGCATTCTATATTTTCTCGCTAAGTCAATTACCATTAAGCCGATCTTCATGGCGGGAATAAGAAGTGTCGCTGTGTTTTCCCTTTCTTATTAGAACACTTTTAGAGTTTACACAAAAATGATCTTGACTTACTGGAATTAATATTGAGTCCATGTCTTGATATTTGTCTGGCTATGTGATGGTAGAACATGACTTATTTATATCAATGTTATATCAATATTTGAAATATACTAGAAGGATTTAATGGAAATGATTTGTGTAAAGACTGAAGCAGTCTATGTTATATGATAAATGTGTACCTGTTTTACATGTAGTTGTATTTTCATATCCGTCCTTGCATCCTTGTGGACAAAGTCCTGTTTGACCGCTACACGGTCCTAGACAATTTCCGCATAGAAAACCACATCCTGGACCCCATCTACCAGCTGGACATTCTACAGTGTGTAAAGAGATAACCATGCCATAGTCAGACATTACATCAAGAGTGCATTTTTATATATGTATATAGTGTATAGCCAATCACCTACTCCAGATGTTACCACGTGACCGTACAATTTGGATCTAAAATTTTTTATATACAGCTTAAAATTCAAGAAGGCGATTAAAAAAAAAAAGGAAATAGATTTTGTAGAAATTTTAATGATAAAAACAAACAACCAACAAAATGTTCCGAATGATAATGACGTTGAGAAAATCCGAATATCTGTCACTGCAACATTCACTCTTCGTCTGCCGCTTTGATCTTAAGGGTTATTTACTTAAAAGGATCTTGATTTCTATACTCTTTTCATAAATTTCTTTCTGATTGAAGTATAAAATAAAAAAAATATACAATTTACAGTGTGTTGTACAATATGGGAATGTAATGTACTCGTACGTATTGTGGTGAAAACACTGTAAAATAACCTTATAATATCTCTAAATATATTTTATTGTTTTATTATTGTATTTACAATAACATGTGTATTAAATGCGTATTAAATTCGTATACTCAAATTTGCTGATATAAAGGAGACAAAAAGTCAACATACCACCAAACACTTCAACTTCGCAGATAACAAGTGTACTTTTTCGATTATAAATAAGCACTCTCAGATAACGTGCTTGTGTAACCACGCTTATGTTTTTTGTTGGGGGATAATTCCCTGCATCGTCGTACAGTAGTAACCAGTTGTCATTGGAAACATTCCTGCCTTGCAGACGGAAGTACTGGAGCCCACCTAAAATATATATAATGTCAGGGAAAACAAAATATGCAAATACATCTCAGTAAGTGTTTTATTTGACACAACAAATCCCTAAGATGATTTCGAAAAAATTTCAAAGTAACTTATCATCAGTCACCAAATTTCAATTGATAGTTTTACATATTGTTCATTAAAGGTACAATGACTAACAGTTATCAACAGTGGAGTTATTTTGTTAATGCATTATACAGTAAAAATGCAGTTTCAAGCTGTTAAAATAAAATATATATATGTCAGTTCATTTACGCTTAACTGAATTATAATGACTATTTCATATATTAACTATTTGGTGTTGTTTCCATTCATTTTTCAATTATTCAAGAGCCATGTTCAGCAAAATGAGATTTATAATTTTATCGAAGCAAATTTTGTGGCATTTATCGTGGTTCTGGATATTAATTTTGTAAATTTAGTCTTAGTTATCTTTTTTACAGCAAAAACTTATTTTTAAATCACTTGGTAAAACCAATGCAATTTAAGTGTTATTGTTGCCTAAATATAACTTGTTCGTGTATTTTGCAATAACTTAACAGAGGCGGCTCAAAAAAGTTTGATGAGCATTCAGCATGTCTTAGCCAAGGTAGTAGCCACACGTTTTAACATATTCACAAAACAAAAACCTATACACCATTTTGCATTGAAATCTGCTTAATAAAATCATCTTTCTATGATATTACTGCCAAACTCATGTACAATTATTTATCAAAATGTAGAACAATACGTTTAAATTAAATATATTTGAAGTAAAAGTATAAGGCAGAATCTTGATGAAAGTAACGATATGAAGACAATGAAGACATTGGTATATCTGAGGAGAGTTGATACCGTCGACGGAAGGGTTCACAATCAGACAGGTATCTGTATGCATTAATATTAAATATATGTTAATTAGTGTGTATAACCAATTTTAACTTACGTGTCATTACCAAATTGTGATATGTTCTATCTTCGAACGAAACAGTTTGCCGTTTACTTATATTATTGCATCAGGATTATTTTGTTATTTGACTTTATATTTTCATAAAGATAACGTTTCCTGTTGTCCCCATATTACAATTAATGCAAAAAGCTACTTCAACTTCTATTGTTTTTAACTCACAGTATCATATATACTTAATAATATTCATTGGAAGTATATTCTAAATTTTAATCTTAGAAAGCAAAGAAACGATATGTTTTAACTGATATACACAATGGCATGGTTGAATATAAACGCATTCTTGTTGGTTGAGACTTGAATCTGGTACATACTATCTGAACTTGTCCAAATGCGTATAGCTTGTATATGTATTATATAATTTAGGTCAATGCTCCGCCATGGTTGATATTCTTCCAGAGTTTTGCTACATCTATTTGAAGTTAGAACGCCGTCTACTGCCAGTGCAGCATTATATTCAGATCCGGCAGATGAACTGTGATTGACAGCTTTCCCGAAAGCCAGGTTCTTACCTTAAATAAACGAAGTATGTATATAATATATTTTAATTTTAACCATCAACTGGTGGGCAATCTATTCACTATGTAATAGGTGCAAGAGTGTCACAATGGGTCATCCTTCAAAACACCTTACAATATAAATATATTGTATATATTGTACATATTATTATTGCATATATTTTCAAATTATTGTTATAGTATGCAAACACTATTGGTTCACTGTTGAATACAGGGTGTGTTTGTTCTCTATTCCTTATATCCAGCTGTATGTATTCCTTTGTTATAGATTAATCTAGATTCATTTTTATTAATCATGATTAGTAAATTACAATATGTTAATAAGATCAATCAAACACTGCTTAAAAAACGTTATATAAACATGTACATTATTGTATTATTTTTACATGATAATTATATATAAATAGATAGATATATTATACAAGCAACAAATTCAAAGGTAACAAGTTATTATTTAGATAGGTTTGAAAAGTTTTATTGTAATTTCTAAACTACGAAATACATATATATATTATATAGTTTGTTTTGCTTTTAGCGTAAAATAAAACGAATTTGGGGATGCGGATATATATATATATATATATATATATATATATAATGAATAAAGTGCTGACAGCTCATGTCAAAAATTGCGGGTTAGATCCCCAAGTAGACACGCTGCCTTTCATAAACCAACACTCAGTACTACCAAAGAAGCGGTCTCGACAGCGGTTCATATAAGTTCTTAGCTTTCATCGCAATCGAATTAAAATAAATTAGTATAAACTAATCTCACTGTCTCTCTGCGAATCACTTGGACTTGGATAAACACATTATATCATGTGGAATACAGTAATCATATAGTTTAAGATACAATGATTAATTGCATTACATCTTCACTATGGTTGCGTAAATGCAGATATTTGCAGTTTCAGTCTAACAATATTTAAAATAATTTATTGATTAGATACGGAGAATCGAATTGATGAGGTAACCATTTTCAAATGGAGTAAATTTGATGAAGCCGGCAGTGACGCATGTGTTACTCATGCTATTGTACATTCGATATTTCTTCATTACGAGTATTATTTTATTCAATGAGGGGTTTATGCGTATGTATATAATTATACGTTATAATACTGTCCATCGAAGGTCATTGCGCAAAAAAGAAAAATGAGATACATTTTGTTTAAAGTTAAACGTATTACCTCAATAAACCCTAATATCACATATGACAAATTGTGTGGAAGTGCCAAATAACGTGATCCTGACTTGGTTGTCCACCAGGGGTTGGCCACATGCCACTTCTATTGTGTTACTGAGGGGACTCGTATCGGGGTAAACGTAACACGTCTGATTGTTTGTATTACTTTCCTGAGTGAACTTGTTGGCTACTTCCTCGACAGTTACTTTAAATCTTTTGAAGTTACCTGGAAGCATATATTACATATGATTAAACGGCAAATAGTTATGCACGGTTACGATGGTATCAAAATGTAATTATAAACGTCAGCACGTATTCCTTTCTATTGTTGGTTCTCCACCAGGGGCTGATAACGCATTACTTCTATTGACTCATCAGGAGGATTTATGTTAGCGTATATATAACATGTACGGTGTCTGGTATGTGATGTTTGATATTATATATGATTAAACTATGCAGTGTTGTGATGTTATTTAATCTTGATTGACAGCATGTATTGCTATTTATTATATGATTGATAGAGCAGGAGTGTCAAAAATCCACGACATTGTTTTATATTAACCTCGAATTGAATATCACCACCAACTCATAGTTCCATATAACTTGGCACTCGTACGTAAAATGACGAACTAATTTTCGACTTGTTATGATAATACATGTTTAACGTTATTTTGAGATGTTATGTAAAACGGTGACTTACGGATGGTCTAAAAACATATGGTAAAATATATCCAAGGGTTACGTGATAAAATCAATCTTGCATTCGTCTTCATTTGTTTAGATTTATTAATTTAAAACTTGGCAAAACTGATGATGTATGATGCTTGACAGAGACTCGCAAACTTTAATTTGCCAGCTTATTTAATAAATTCAATAATAAAAAGCACTCATGTAAGATTCCCTTTATATTTTTGTTCGAATTATATTTTTAAAGTCTTACTCTTAAATATGAATATACTTCAAAACCCCAATGCCTTGTGTCTTTGACTGTATGTGTTAAAACTATGTTTAAAGGATAGGAATTGTATTGGTCTCCTGTAAGTACAATATATGCGACCTAGTTATCTAAATAAACAATAGAAATTGTAATTAATCAAATAGATTCAATGTATCGAATCCAATCTACTGATATGTTGAATTATATTTCAAAAATAGAACCAGCGTTTTCCCTTCACACATGCAATTTACATAAAATAGCAGCTTTCGCTTATTTGTTATGTTTCGGAAACCACCTTTACATGTATATTCACGCTATGACAAGAGCCTGCGTTAATAAATATGCTAATCTCCATGCATATAAAGCACGATTATATTCGTTGTTATGTAAATACGCATGCTCGTGCTTCTGTATGTGAATGTAAGCTTTCATTAACATCTAAACTAACACGAAGCCAACATATCCTATAAATTAATAATGAATGACACCAAGTAAGTACGTAGGTTCTATAGATCAAAACGTTTAATATTTAATAATGATGAGACAGGAGTGTAGTAAACCTTCATTTAGAAAAACAACCGTAGAGACTTTACTCTCTTGAACTTCTACATATGTAACTTAGATGTATGTATAAAATATATGTATTGCGCCAGTCTCTTTGACTGTCAACCCAACACTCTATTTTGGAACAATATCATTTTTTTTTAGATGGAACCTTCCGTATTAGGGGTGTTGGTAGTATGATAGCCAATTTATCTGTTAAATAAACATCAAATGAACTAGATTATTAATATTAAGTGTGTTATACTACTGTCCGTTTCGATAGCCTAAACGGTAACGGCTTAGACTGCCAATCAAATTGTCGCGAGTTCGAGCCGTATCTACATTGAGTTTATTTGCAATTTGATTTGCCATAATAGTATTATAGTGTACTGTTTTAATTTATTTTAATATATTTTGTGTTGATTATACATATTTTTTTTATTGATCTATTTTTGTCGTGAGATGTTTTTTTTATCTATATCATTTATCTTTTTTATATTATTATGTCAATATAAAAATCCTTTTAACAAATTCCTTCATCAATGTCGATTTTAAAATACCAGTTTACATTGGACAGTATGTTCCTGACCCGACCGCCATATTTATGACATGTTGTTTTTTTTTCTTTTGAGATTGTTGTTTCGATAAAACCTACACTATGTGGAGAGTATGTAGGTCCTAGTCATTTTATACATAATAAGTGCACGACTTACACAATGATCTCGTGATTTTATTGTCCCAAATTAGTAGTGTAATATAATACAATATAAATATGGAACCATACTACAAAACACCCCATTCCATCTTAAAATAGAATGTCGTAGTTTCAAAATAGCGAATTGGGTTTATAGTGGGAACTTGTTTCTTTGAACAAATGCGGTAATCATTCAGCTGTAATAAAACTGTTTTGCATGATTTGCACGTGCCAGAGTCTACAAAGTAGATACACAAATTTACATTAAACAAACAGACACATTATTAACAAAACATCGTAATTTTGTTCCACAGCGATGCTTTACTTAATTAAGTCTTACACAAGATATCGCTGTAGCCATGTCATCTTTCTGCTTTGTTTTCAAGTGGAACAACTTCAGTTTAGCAACTTTGGTAGAGGGTCATATACTGATCATATGTTACTGTACCAAAATATTTTGAAATTTTACAACCGGTTTTAAAGAAGTTTTTTTTTTATTTATCGTTGCCATGGCCATCAGAGTTCCGCATGGATCAAATTAGTTTAGGCTTTTTTGTTATAGGACCATTATATGATTACTTCTGTGGTGTTTGGTTTAAATCGGGTGAGCGGATTCAGAGGAGATTTCTGCTCAGTGAGCTAAAATACTTTAGCAGCAACAATAGAAATGCAAATTTCAGTTTTAGTTAAAACAAACATTATTTTTGATTATGTCCCTTATCTACTTTTATCGTTAATTTACGGGTCAGTACAAAACTGCACTTAAAATGTTTAATGAATATACATATTTGTTATAAAATGATAATCTGATACAACAATATCATTATCATTGCAGTGTTTCAAACGTAAGTTTGAAAATTATCAATTGATGGAAAGCAACGTTTCAATTTTTCTAAGTATATGAAATATGTTAGCTTTATGTAATATCATCATCGCTCCATCTTCTCTATTTGTCTCACGTACGTAAAATGTCGAGCTATTTTTACGACTTGCATGAATATAGAAAAGACGTTCAATGTTCATGACGTTATTTTGAGACGATGACACCATACGATGACTAACGGAATCTTATATGCCGTTTTTTTCTCATACAGAGGTGATCTGAAAAACAAAAGTTGATGGTAAATGTTCCATTTTCCAGTAATAAATGGTAACAATAAACTTACTAGTCTTAAAATAAGCCATTATTTCAAAATCAATGTTAATGTATTTCGGCTGTATTTGTAATATATAACTATATAGGGATTATTGTACGTGTATACAGTTTTGGAAATTTATTTGGTTGCCGCAGGTAAAATAATTTACCTAGTTGCTTACTATAATAAATAAAAACATTGTCAACTTAACTTTATCATCTAAGAGTCCACGAATCGATTATGGTGGATTTTATTCCAAAACTACTATGCAGCCTTTCTCCTAACACATCCACTGTGCTTGTATCAGCAATTTTAATGTTGGTGTTATATTATTTTAAAAGCAATGGACCAGAATAACATCAAAGGTATGTCAAGGGCTAGTGTTAATACATAATGATAAGGTGTATTTGGATAAAGCCCGGTTGTATTCGCTTTCTTGCTCGTGCTTATTTGTACGTGAATATAAGCTTTAATCACCCTTTGAACTAACATATCCTTACACTATCTAACACATAGTAAGTATGCGATATGTTAAGTGATACCATATAATATTTATATCGTTATTATTTAAAAACGGACGGACATCGCCAAAAGTGTTCTATTTACACATCAAATTTCTATTAATTAATCAAGAATGTTTAAACTGTGCATCACATTTGATCACAAATAAAATTTCGTTTTATTTTATGCGTTACCTTTATGTAACACGTCTGGTTGGATATTTGGAGATGCAGGTATATAAAATATAAGCGTGTAATGTCAATCAACCAATTACATATAATATTATAGGAATATATGCAGTACATTGTAAATAGCACTGGTATTTGTAACACGCATATAAACTGAAAGTATTAAATGAATATTCTTTGTTATACATACAATTGCATTTAAGTTTGGAATCGCCCTACCTAAAGTAGTTTAATTAGAAATATAATATAAAATGGCTTTACTTAATTTTGTCAGTCTCTGTAATAAGAACAAGTCCCGTGATAAGTTCCTTCCGAGGTAGCCAGAGTCTCCACCATGGTTTGTTACTAGTAATCGAGGTTCTGCTACATGTTGATATATTCGTTGGCTCTACTAGCATACTGAGGTGGGTCGATGTTATCTTTGTGCCGATTAAATTCATGAAATGCAATATCTCCTGAAAAACACACAAGTTTGAAATAAAATAAACATGACATTATACATCTATTATAGTCGGCATTTACAAATAAGTAAACTACGATAAATTATGTAATTGTCAAAAACAATGTTGGCATACTGGTACAATTAAACTGATGTTAGAAAAGTCATCAAAGAAGACATCCTATGCCAGATGACTATAACACATTTCATCACATCATATCATTGTGTTGCTACTATGTGGATTCATTTGATAATTTAAGTTTAAAATAACAGTTTAAAAAATATACAATTTTGTATAGTTAAAGGCTCGATTTCTACAGTTAGAGAAAAAAACATGTTAAGAACAATACTTTGTGTATCATATGGTGCAGCATATTGACAATCGCGTGTGATGTTTCACATGAACCCCCTTTGTGATAAATCATAAATGGAATAGCATATCGGTAAACTTTTTCACGAAATCAGTTATACCACAAAAAAGACATATATTTTTCATTTAAAATTTACATATCAGTAAATGTTCATCTCCATGTTTACTAGAGTCTACATTTTATATGATAATGTCTTTGTGAGAAATATTACCAACGATATTAAACACTCCTAATAGCATATTATTAAAATATCATACGTGTTTATATATTCAATAAATATAGTATGTGATATCAAATTTGAATAACATCTACATACCCGTGCGTGCTTTGTGTAAAATCAGTATGATATTACTTATTAAATGTATTTTAATTGAATAAAATATTGTCGAATAGGACAAAGAATACATTGAATATGTACAAGAAACGTGTAACAATGTATAATATACATGTACATACTGTATTGACACCCAGGTCCCATCCAGGCATTCGCACAGCCGGAAGTACAAGTTCCGTCGGAATCATCACATTGTTCTGTGGCGTCCTTGCAATGACACATGTGTTTGCATTCGGACCCGAACCTCTTTAGCCCATTACTATCTTGTGAACACGCGGCATCTGTAGATACAACCATAATATATATTAGCAGTCAAGTACGTACATGCCGCATCTGTAGATACAACCATAATATACAAGCAGTCAAGTACATACACATATCATCTGTAGATACAACTATAATATATACTGGCAGTCAAGTACATACACACCGCATCTGTAGATACAACAATAATATATACAAGCAGCTAAGTACATACACGCAGCATCTGTAGATACAACCATGACATATACAAGCAGCCAAGTATATACACACAGCATCTGTAGATATAACCATGAGATACAAGCTGTCAAATATATACACTCTGCATCTGTAGGTACAACCATAATATATACACGCAGTCAAGTACATACACACAGAGCTGTAGATGCAACCATAATATATACAAACAGTCAAGTACATACACACAGCATCTGTAGATACAACCATAATACATACACGCAGTCAAGTACATAGACACGGCATTTGTCGATACAACCATAATATATACAATCACTCACGTACATACACTCCGCATCAGTAGATACAACCATAATATCTACAAGCTCTCACGTACATTCATGCAGCATCTATAGATACAACCATAATATATACAAGCAGTCAAGTACAAACACTCCGCATCTGTAGATACAACCATAATATACACACGCAGTCAAGTACATACATACGGCATCTGTAGCTATAACCATAATATATCCAAGCAGTCAAGTACATACACACAGCATCTGTATATACAACCATAATATACACACGCAGTCAAGTACATATATACGGCATCTGTAGCTATAACCATAATATATCCAAGCAGTCAAGTACATACACACAGCATCTGTAGATACAACCATAATTATATATACAAGCAGTTAAGTACATACACACCTTATCATTTTATAAGAATATAATAGTAGTTAAACTCAAATATAGACACGAGTTTGTTCTCATTTATATCTCACTCTTAATATGACAGATTAAATGTGAAGTAGGTTGTTGTTGTGTGTATTAAATACGCGTAGCCTCCAGGGGACACAGATCATAAGGAACTATAAATAAAGCAATACATATGATAAAAAGGAACACTTTGAACACTTGATATACAATAAAAAGTACTGTTGATCTGTCCCAGAGCACTCAGTATGCATATATCAACATGTACCCCGTATTTAGCGATCATTCACTTTTTTATTCAGTTTCAATTCCATCAACATTTCAGTCATTTAAGGTTATGTTTGTGATGCAGACACTCTACCGGTAGATCACAACCACCCACCACCCACTCACCCACTCACCACCCACCACACACAAACCACATAATAAATATAACACTGAGTCGACCAGACTAAAATATGTAGTCCTAATACTGAGCACCCAGCAGGGAATCTCTGTGATATGTTTGAGTATTTTGTATGACCCGGACTCTGGGATCGAACACATATCCCGCTGCGAGACGCAGACACTCTACCGGTAGATCAACAATTAACATAAAATAGCTTAACTCGATAATGTTTCAAGGTTGTGTTGCATAATAGCCGACAAATAACACACTGGTCATGGTCATATGATAGGTGTTATTATCTTAATAACATCATACAGGTGCACCTGTTCAAAACAGTATTACTTGGGTATTGCCAATTGCTGCACAGTGTTATTGTGATTTAAAATGAAAAGACATGAGACTGTGTTAAAATATATTCGCTCATTGTCAGGCATCACATTATATTTTAAAACAAACAGTATCGATATGACAATGTTACTATCCACGTATTACTATATAAAACAAAATTTTGAAGAAAATAGTTCCATTCCAGATAATAATAGTTAATAACAGTAGACATTTTGATAGTTTGGAAGATATAAGTATTTCATTTTATAACAGTAAATAACAGTATTAACAGTTTTGAAGAAATACTAATTATAATAACAGTTTATAATTATGTATAGTTTTATAGCAGTAAATAACAGTATCGACAGTTGTAATAACGAACAGTTTAATAACAGTAAAAAGAGTTTCGATAAGTTTGATACTATGATTACAAAGTTTTGTAACGTCAGTTTTTAACCGTTTTGATAGTTTGCATATGTGATTATGAACAGTTTATAACAGTCAATAACATATTTGATAGTTTTGACAATTTTAGATTTTGCAACGTTTACGCTTAAGTTCTTACTTACCACAATAGTATTTTGAATTATTTAAATTAGATTGTAACCCATCGCGGGAAGTCAAAACATGATATAATTATGAAAAATACTATGTCCATTAGTTTTTATTATGTCAGCGGTATAAAACTTTCATATTGTGTTATTTTGCAAGCCTGCTTACGGTGATTTGATCAACGTCAGACATTTAAAATGGTAACTGGTTAAAATGTACAGACTTAGATAAAGTAAGGATTCGAAAAAGAAACACCGGTTACTTACCTTCAATATAAATATGTGTTTACATAAACAGTATAAAGAATTAACAAAGTTCCTGGTACGTCAGTACTGTTATTGAATTATATTGTTACCGGTCACTAGGTCAATAAGAACGATGTAAAGTGTGACTAGTGGCGAGATATATTAATACATGACTTGTATTAAATGATGTGATTTGTGGCTATATATACTGATACATGTAAGTTATATGATTTATGGCGAGATAATGTATGTATAAACTGATTCATGTATAAAGTTGTGTGATTTATGGCGAGATATTGTATGTATAAACTGATTCATGTATTAAATTGTATGATTTATGGCGAGATACTGTATCTATGACCTGATTCATGCATTTAGTTGTGTGATTTATGGCCAGATACTGTATGTATCAACTGATTCATGTATTAAGTTGTTAAATTTATGGCGAGATACTGTATGTACATAATGATACATGTGTTAAGTTATGTGATTTATGGCGAGATACTGTATGTATATACTAATACATGTGTTAAGTTCTGTGATTTATGGCGAGATACCGTTTGTATATACTGATACATGTGTTAAGTTCTGTGTTTTATGGCGAGATACTGTATGTATAAACTGATGCATGTGTTAAATTATGCGATTGATGGCGAGATACTGTATGTATATACTGATACATACATCAATTTCTGTGATTTATGGCGAGATACAGTATGTATAAACTGATACGTGTGTTAAGTTCTAAGATTTATGTCGATATACTGTATGTATACTGATACATGTGTTAAGTTCTGTGATTTATGGCGAGATACTGTATGTATATACTGATACATGTGTTAAGTTCTGTGATTTATGGCGAGATACTGTATGTATAAACTGATGCATGTGTTAAATTATGTGATTGATGGCGAGATACTGTATGCATATACTGATACATGTGTAAAGTTCTGTGATTTATGGCGAGATACTGTATGTATAAACTGATACATGTGTTAAGTTCTGTGATTTATGTCGATATACTCTATGTATACTGGTACATGTGTTAAGTTCTGTGATTTATGGCGAGATACAGTATGTATAAACTGATACGTGTGTTAAGTTCTGTGATTTATGGCGAGATACTGTATGTATACTGATACATGTGTTAAGTTCTGTGATTTATGGCGAGATACTGTATGTATATACTGATACATGTGTTAATTTATGTGATTTATGGCGAGATACTGTATGTATAAACTGATGCATGTGTTAAATTATGTGATTGATGGCGAGATACTGTAGGTATATACTGATACATGTGTAAAGTTCTGTGATTTATGGCGAGATACTGTATGTATAAACTGATACATTAGTTAAGTTCTGTGATTTATGGCGATATACCGTATGTATATATATGTACTGATACATGTGTTAAATTTTGTGATTGATGGCGAGATACTGTATGTATAAACTGATTAATGTGTTAATTTCCTTGATTTATGGCGAGACACTCTATGCATATACTGATATATGTGTTAAGTTCTGTGATTTATGGCGAAATACTGTATGTATAAACTGATACGTGTGTTAAGTTCTGTATTTATGACGAGATACTGTACGTATATACTAATACATGTGTTAAATTCTGTGAATTATGTCGAGACACTGTATGTATAAACTGATACATGTGTTAAGTTCTATGATTTATGGCGAGATAATGTATGTATATACTGATACATGTGTTAAGTTCTGTGATTTATGGCCAGATACCGTGTATATCAACTGCTAAATGTATTAAGTTCTGTGATTGATGGCAATATATTGTAGTTATAGACTGAAACATGTGTTAAGTGCTGTGATTTATGCCAAGATACTGTATGTATCAACTAGTACAAGTGTTAAGATGTTCTGTGATTTAAGGCAAGATACTGTATGCATATACTGATACATGTGTTAAGTTCTGTGAGTGATGGCGAGATACCGTACGTATAAACTGATACATGCATTAAGTTCTGTGATTTATGGCGATATACTGTATGTATAAAATGATACATGTGTTAAGTTCTTTGATCTATGGCTGATACTGAATGGATCCTGTATGTATAATCTGATACATGTCCTAAGTTCTGTGATTTATGGCCAGGTAATGTATGTTTAAACTGAAACATGTGTTAAGTTCTGTGATTTATGGCGAAATATTGTATGTTTATACTGATTCATGTTTTAAGTTCTGCGATTCATGGCGAAATACTGTATGTATAAACTGATACATGTCTTAAATTCTGTGATTTATGGCGAGGTACTGTATGTATAAACTGAAACATATGTTAAGTTGTGTGATTGATGGCGAGCTGTAGTATTATATACTGATACATGTGTTAAGTTCTGTGATTGATGCCGAGATACTGTATGTATAAATTGATACATGTGTTAAGTTCTGTGATTTATGGCGATATACTGTATGTTTAAACTGATACATGTCTTTAGTTCTGTAATTTATGGCGAGATACTGTATGTATAAACTAATACACGTGTTAAGTTCTGTGATTTATGGCGAGATACTGTATGTATAAACCGATACATGTGTTAAGTTCTGTGATTTGTGGCGGGAAACTGTATGTATAAACTGGTACATGTTTTAAATTCTGTGATTGATGGCGAGATACTGTATGTATAAACCGATACATGTGTTAAGTTCTGTGATTTGTGGCGGGAAACTGTATGTATAAACTGGTACATGTTTTTAGTGCTGTGATTTAAGGCGAGATACTGTATTTATGGAATGATACTGTATGTATATACTGAAACATGTGTTAAGTTATGTGATTTATGGCGATATACTGTATGTATAAACTGATGCATGTGTTAAATTATGTGATTGATGGCGAGATACTGTAGGTATATACTGATACATGTGTAAAGTTCTGTGATTTATGGCGAGATACTGTATGTATAAACTGATACATTAGTTAAGTTCTGTGATTTATGGCGATATACCGTATGTATATATATGTACTGATACATGTGTTAAATTTTGTGATTGATGGCGAGATACTGTATGTATAAACTGATTAATGTGTTAATTTCCTTGATTTATAGCGAGACACTCTATGCATATACTGATATATGTGTTAAGTTCTGTGATTTATGGCGAAATACTGTATGTATAAACTGATACGTGTGTTAAGTTCTGTATTTATGACGAGATACTGTATGTATATACTAATACATGTGTTAAATTCTGTGAATTATGTCGAGACACTGTATGTATAAACTGATACATGTGTTAAGTTCTATGATTTATGGCGAGATAATGTATGTATATACTGATACATGTGTTAAGTTCTGTGATTTATGGCCAGATACCGTGTGTATCAACTGCTAAATGTATTAAGTTCTGTGATTGATGGCAATATATTGTATTTATAGACTGAAACATGTGTTAAGTGCTGTGATTTATGCCAAGATACTGTATGTATCAACTAGTACAAGTGTTAAGATGTTCTGTGATTTAAGGCAAGATACTGTATGCATATACTGATACATGTGTTAAGTTCTGTGAGTGATGGCGAGATACCGTACGTATAAACTGATACATGTATTAAGTTCTGTGATTTATGGCGATATACTGTATGTATAAAATGATACATGTGTTAAGTTCTTTGATCTATGGCTGATACTGAATGGATCCTGTATGTATAATCTGATACATGACCTAAGTTCTGTGATTTATGGCCAGGTAATGTATGTTTAAACTGAAACATGTGTTAAGTTCTGTGATTTATGGCGAAATATTGTATGTTTATACTGATTCATGTTTTAAGTTCTGCGATTCATGGCGAAATACTGTATGTATAAACTGATACATGTCTTAAATTCTGTGATTTATGGCGAGGTACTGTATGTATAAACTGAAACATATGTTAAGTTGTGTGATTGATGGCGAGCTGTAGTATTATATACTGATACATGTGTTAAGTTCTGTGATTGATGCCGAGATACTGTATGTATAAATTGATACATGTGTTAAGTTCTGTGATTTATGGCGATATACTGTATGTTTAAACTGATACATGTCTTTAGTTCTGTAATTTATGGCGAGATACTGTATGTATAAACTAATACACGTGTTAAGTTCTGTGATTTATGGCGAGATACTGTATGTATAAACCGATACATGTGTTAAGTTCTGTGATTTGTGGCGGGAAACTGTATGTATAAACTGGTACATGTTTTAAATTCTGTGATTGATGGCGAGATACTGTATGTATAAACCGATACATGTGTTAAGTTCTGTGATTTGTGGCGGGAAACTGTATGTATAAACTGGTACATGTTTTTAGTGCTGTGATTTAAGGCGAGATACTGTATTTATGGAATGATACTTGTGTTAAGTTCTGTGATTTATGGTGATATACCGTATGTATCAACTGCTACATGTATTAAGTTCTGTGATTGATGGCAAGATACTGTAGGGATAAACTGATACATGTGTTAAGTTCTGTGATTTACGGTGAGATACTGTTTGCACAAACTGATACATGACATTGTGTTAAGTTCTGTGATTTTTTGCAGGATACTGTATGTATAAAATGATACATGTGTTAAGTTCTGTGACTTTTGGCTGATACTGTATGGATACTGTATGTATATACTGATACATGTGTAAAGATATTTGATTCATGGCGAGATACTGAATGTATATACTGATTCATGTGTACAGTTATGTGATTCATGGCGAGATACTGTATGTATCAACTGAAACATGTGTTAAGTTCTGTGATGGATGGCGAGATACTGTATGTATCAACTGATACATATGTTAAGTTCTGTAATTTATGGCGAGATACTGTATGTATATACTGATACATGTGCTAAGTGTTGTGATTTATGGCAATATACCGTATATATATACATGTAATTTCCTTGATTTATGGTGAGACACTGTATGCATATACTGATATATGTTTTAAGTTCTGTGATTTATGGCGAGATACTGTATGTATAAACTGATACGTGTGTTAAGTTCTGTATTTATTTCGAGATACTGTATGCATATACTAATACATGTGTTAAATTCTGTGAATTATGTCGAGATACTGTTTGTATAAACTGATACATGTGTTAAGTTCTATGATTGATGGCGAGATACTGTATGTATATACTGATACATGTGTTAAGTTCTGTGATTTATGGCGAGATACAGTATGTATCATCTGCTCAATGTATTAAGTACTGTGATTGATGGCGATATACTGTACTTATAGACTCATACATGTGTTAAGTTCTGTGATTTAAGGCAAGCTACTGTATGCATATACTGATACATGTGTAATGTTCTGTGAATCCTGGTAGGATACTGTATGTATAAACTGATGCCTGTGTTAAGTTCTGTGATTTATGGCTGATACAGTATGGATACTGTATGTATATACAGATACATGTGTTAAGTTCTTTGATTAATGGCGAGATATTGTATGTATAAACTGATACACGTGTTAAGTTCTGTGATTGATGGCGAGATACTGTATGTATATACTGATACATGTCTGAAGTGCTTTGATTTATGGCGAGATACTGTATGCGTATACTGATATTTATCTTAAGTATCTGTGATTAATGGCGGGATTCTGTATGTATAAACTAATACATGTGTTAAATTCTGTGATTGATGGCGAGATACTGTATGTATATATTTATACATGTGTTAAGTTATATGATTTACGGCGAGATACTGTATGTATATACTGATCATGTGTTAAGTTCTGTGATATTTGGCAAGATTCTGTATGTATATACTGATATATATGTTAAGTATCTCTGATTTAAAGCCAGATACTGTATGTATATACTAATATATGTGTTAAGATCTCTGATTGATGGCGAGATACCGTATGTATAAACTGATACTTGTATTTAGTTCTGTGATTTACGGCGAGATACTGTATGCATATACTGATACATGTGTTGAGCTCTGTGATTCATTGAGCGAAACTGTATGTATGAAATGATATATGTGTTTAGTTCTGTGATATGTGGCTGATACTGTATGGATACAGTATGTATATACTGATACATGTGTAAAGTTCCGTGATTTTATGGAGATATACTCTAAAGATAAACTGATACATATCTTAAGTTCTGTGATTTATGGCGAGATATTGTATATATCAACTGAAACATGGGTTAAGTTCTGTGATTGATGGCGAGATACTGTATATATTATCTGAAACATGGGTTAAGTTCTGTGATTGAAGGCGAGACACTGTATGTATATACTGATACCTGTGTTAAGGTCTTGATTTATTGCTGGATACTGTATGTAAAAAATGATACATGTGTTAAGTTCTTTGATTTATGGCTGTAACTGTATGGATACTGTATGTATATACTGATACATGTGTTAAGTTCTGTGATTTATGGCGAGATACCGTTTGTATAAACTGACACATGCATTAAGTTCTGTGCTTTACGGCGAGATACTGTATGCATATACTGATACCTGTGTTAAGGTATTTGATTTATTGCTGGATACTGTATGTATAAAATGATACATGTGTTAAGTTCTTTGATTTATGGCTGATACTGTCTGGATAATGTATGTATATACTGATACATGTGTTAAGTTCTGTGATTGATGGCGAGATACCGTATGTATAAACTGATACATGCATTAAGTTCTGTGCTTTACGGCGAGATACTGTATACATATACTGATACCTGTGTTAAGGTCTTTGATTTATTGCTGGATACTGTATGTATAAAATGACACGTGTCTTAAGTTTTATGTTTTATGGCTGATACTGTATGGATACTGTATGTATATACTGATACATGTGTTAAGTTCTGTGATTTATGGTGAGATACAGTATGTATAATATGATACATGTCCTAAGTTCTGTGATTTATGACCAGATACTGTATGTATAAACTGATCCATGTCTTAAGTTCTGTGATTTATGGCGAGATGTTGTATGTATATACTGATATATGTGTTAATTTCTGTGATTGATGGCGAGATACGGTACGTATAAACTGATACATGCATTAAGTTCTGTAATTTATGGCGAGATACTGTATGTATAAACTGAAATATGTGTTAAGTTCTGTGATTTATGGCGAAATACAGTAAATATAAATCGATACATGTGTTCAGTTCTATGATTGAAATAAGGTACTGTATGTATCATCTGTTACATGTGCTAAGTGCTGTGCTTGATGGCGAGATACCGTATGTATAAAATGACACGTGTCTTAAGTTTTATGTTTTATGGCGAGAAACTGTATGTATATACTTATACATGTGTTAAGTAATGTGATTTATGGCGAGATACAGTACGTATATACTGATATATGTGTTCAGTTATGTGATCTATGGCGAGATACCTTATGTATCAACTAATACATGTGTTAATTTCTGTGATATATGGCGAGATACTGTATGCATATACTGATACATCTGTCAAGTTCGGTGATTTATGGCAAGATACTGTATGTATCAACTGAAACATGTGTTAAGTTCTGTGATTTATGGCGAGATACTATAGGTATAAACTGAAACATGTGTTTAGTTCTTTGATTTATTGCGAGATACTGTATTTATAAACTGAAACTTGTGTTAAGTTCTGTGATTGATGGCGATATACTATATATATATACTGATAAATGTGTTAAGTTCTGTGATTCATGGCAAGATACTGTATGTATAAACTGATACGTGTGTTAAGTTCTGTGATTTTTGGCGAGATATTGTATTTATAAACTGATACGTGTGTTAAGTTTTGTGATTCATGGCGAGATACTGTATGTATAAACTGAAACATGTGTTAAGTTCTGTGATTGATGGCGAGATATTGTATGTATGTACTGATACGTGTGTTAAATTCTGTGATTGATGGCAAGATGATATTGTTATAAACTGATACATTTGTAAAGTTATTTTATTTACGGCGAGATACTGTATGTATAACATTATACATGTGTTATGTACTTTGATTTATGGCTGATACTGTATGGATACTGTATGAATATACTGATACATGTGTTTAGTTCTGTGATTGATGGTGAGATACTGTATGTATAATCTGATACATGTGTTAAGTTGTGAGATTCATAGCGAGATATTGTATGAATAAACTGATACATATGTTAAGTTCTGTATTTATGGCGAGATACTGTACGCATAAACTGATACATGTGTTAAGTTCTGTGATTTATGGCCAGATACTGTCTGTATCAACTGAAACATGTGTTAAGTTCTGTGATTTATGGCGAGATACAGTATGTATAAACTGAAACATGTGTTAAGTTCTGTGAATGATGACGAGATACTGTATGCACATACTGATATATTTGTTAAGTTCTTTGATTTATGTCGGGAAACTGTATGTATAAACTGATACATTTGTTAAGTGCTGCTATTTATGGCAAGATACCGTATGTATATACTGATACCTGTGTTAAGTTCTGTGATTTTCGGTTATATACTGTATGCATATACTGATAGATGTGTTAAGTGCTGTGATTTATGGCGATATACTGTATGTATATTCTGATACATGTGTTAAGTTTTGTGATTAATGGCGAGATACCTTTTGTATAAACTGATACATGTGTTCATTTCTGTGATTTATAGCGAGATACTGTATGCATATACTGATACATGTGTTAAATTCTGTGATTTATTGCGGGATAGTTTATGTATACAATAATACATGTGTCAAGTTCTGCGATTCATGGCTAAATACTGTATGTATAAACTGATACGTGTGTTTAGTTCTGTGATTTATGGCTAGATACTGTTGGTATAAACTGATACATGTGTTAGGTTCTGTGATATACGGCGAGATACTATATGCATATACTGATATATGTGTTAAGTTCTGTGATTTAATGCAGTATACTGTATGTATAAAATGATACATGTGTCAAATTCTGTGCTTTATGGTTAGATACTGTATGTATAAACTAATACATGTGTTTATTACTGTGATTTTTGACGAGATACTGTATGCATAAACTGATAAATGTGTTAAGTTCTGTGATTAACGGCGAGATACTATATGGATGTACTGATATATGTGTTAAGTTCTGTTATTTATTGTAGGATATCGTATGTATATACTGATACATGTGTAAAATTCTGTGATTCATGGCGAGATACTGTATGTATAATCTGATACATGTCTTAAATTCTGTGATTTATGGCCAGATATTGTATGTATAAACTGAAACATGTGTCATATTCTGTGAATCATGGCGAGATATTGTATGTGTAAACTAATTTATGTGTTAAGTTGTGTGATTTATGGCGAATACAGTATGTATAAACTGATACATGTGTTAAGTTCTGTGATTTATGACAAAATACTGTATATATAAATCGATACATGTGTTAAGTTCTGTGATTGATGGTGAGATACTGTATGTATCAAATGAAACATGTGTTAAGTTCTGTGATTTATGGCGAGATACCGTATGTATAAAATGATACGTGTCTTAAGTTATGAGATTTATGGCGAGATACTCTATGTATATATTGATATATGTGTTAAGTTATTTGATTGATACCGAGATACTGTATGTATTTACTGATACATATGTTAAGTTTTGTAATATATGGCGAGATACCGTATGGATAAACTGACACAATTGTTAATTTCTTTGATTTATGGTGAGATACTGTATGCATGTACTGATACATGTGTCAAGTTATGTGATTTATGGCGTAATACTGTATGTATAAACTGATACATGTGTTAAGTTATGTGATTCATGGCGAGATGCCGTATGTATAAACTGATACATGTATTAAGTACTGTGATTTATGGCGATATACTGTAGGTATAAACTGATGCATGTGTTAAGTTCTGTGATTTATGGCTGATACTGTATGGATACTGTATGTATATACTGATACATGTGTAAAGTTCTGTGATTCATGGCGGGATACTGTTTGTATAAACTGATGCCTGTGTTAAGTTCTGTGATTTATGGCTGATACTGTATGGATACTGTATGTATATACTGATACATGTGTTAAGTTATGTGATTGATGGCGAGATACTGTATGTATATACTGATACATGTCTTAAGTTCTGTTATTTATGGCGAGATACTGTATGTATATACTGATACATGTCTTAAGTTCTGTTATTTATGGCGAGATACTGTATGTATATACTGATACATGTCTTAAGTTCTGTTATTTATGGCGAGATACTGTATGTATATACTGATACATGTCTTAAGTTCTGTTATTTATGGCCAGATACTGTATGTATAATCTTATACATATCTAAATTTCTGTGATTTACGGCGAGATATTTTATGCTTATACTGATATATATTTTAAGTATCTGTGATTTATGGCGAGATTCTGTATGTATAAGCTGATACATGTGTTAAATTCTTTGATTGATGGAGAGATACTGTATATATATATTTATACATGTGTTAAGTTATGTGATATACGGCGAGATACTATATGTATATATTGATTCATGTGTTAAGTTCTGTGATATATGGCGAAATTCTGTATGTATATACTGATATATATGTTAAGTATCTGTGATTTATGGCGATATTCTGTATGTATAAACTGATACATGTGTTAGATGGCGAGATATTGTATTTATAAACTGATACATGTGTTAAGTTCTGTGATTCATGGCTAGATACTGTATGTATAAATTGAAACATGTGTTAAGTTCTGTGATTGATGTCGAGATATTGTATGTATGTACTGATACATGTTTTAAGTTCTGTGATTTATGGGTGGATATTTTATGTCGTTATCTTGGTGCAAGACTGGTCCAACTCACTATTTTCACAAAATCACTTTTTTACATATTTGAATAAAGCACATAGAAATACACATCTTGTAAAAATAATAGACTTTCATTCTTACTTATTTTAATATTGTTGCTAAGAAACGAAAGGGAATATCTAATGAAATAAATTTTCATAGACTCAAAACTGGTCCAAGTAGAGGTGGTCTTGTATTGCGTTTACATTATATTACATAAAACAAGTCCAAGTAGTGTTGGTCTTGTCTTGCAGTGAAATATTTTACTATACCAATATTCAAAGCATCAGATAGACTTGTGTTGTTTTGAAAAGAGTTTACAATTGCAGTGGTTTAATATATTTTAATTATATTGATAATTTAGAAATGGGGTTGGGGCACAAGTTATTCCAACATTTGATTTAGCCCTCCCCTTACAACAAAGAACATATTGAGTGTCGAAAGAGAAAAAAAGATGGTTAAGTTAGAGTAAGAGCTGAATGAAAAGATAAAAACAAACTTAAAATAATACTTAAATTGTTTGTTTATCAAAGATTTTCATTTTTAAGTATAAGACTGTGTGACTATGGTATTAAACATAATATAAGTATTGATTGATAGATTACGAAATACCAATTTTATATAATAACATTGTAAGTGTATCAATTAAATTTTAAGCAACTTATTTTGCAAACATGTTTACTCCCCCTCCAATAATATGGTTTAGTAGTTGCATTATATATGTTGAGTTTTGTACCTATTTGAATATGGCAAACTTTTTAGTTTCTTTAAATTAAAGTTACAACCTTCCCCCTAAATATATTAGATCGCTCCCATATATTATTATTAACATAGTATTGACAAATATCAGTAATATATTTTAGGCAAACATCAAAAACCTGGCTTTGGATACCGTGTGTTTGAATCTTTATGCGAATTTACTATTTGAAATGAATTTATAGGTTTAATTACATAAACTTGAAGACTCTTTGTCTGTTAATTGTTAGACATTGAGCCTCTACTGTTTTACCAAACCTTGAAACATTTGTTTTTGAAGTCATACACATTACACTTTTGAAAAATGCTATAAACAATGAATTTGAAGATTTCTCTGAAATACTCGATGGCGAGTACTCATGTTGTTAACAACTATAATGCAAATTTGGCATCTTAACTGACACAGCTTTATGAACCAGGTATATCAGATTGTGATAGCTCAATAAGTATTTGTAAGAAACTTCTGACAAAGATGATTATTCATCTCAACAAAGTATAGTGTCTATTCCTGAGGTAAAGTGCCATACAATTGCATTGGTCAATGCGCGTATTTTGTCTAAACAAGAAACAAATGAATCAGAACCAGAATTAAAAGGTTCTGGCATTGAAAGAGTAATAATGGGGAGTTTATAAATAAACCAAATATATCTGTTGACATACTGACATAATCTGAACTTTTGATGATGTTCCATTATGCCTCATAAAATGCATGCTATAGTTTTAATCTATTCCAGAAACTTACATTACATTGATTAAACTTCTAAGCAAATGATTTTACCATGGAAACTGAAAATAAATGATTCTGAGCATACAAGTTTGAGCCACAAAACTGAGTAGTGGTATTCAAACAATACATTTTGATATTGAAGTGTTGATAAATGAAGAAATGGATCTAAGTAAAGATGATCCGAAAATAGTGTCAATATGTCATCCACATTGAAGAAGACAAAATTAATAGAAAAAATAAGAAGTAACGTTGTGAATGAAAAAAAAAGGACTCGAGAAGGATATATAGCAGTTTAACAAATAACATAGCCCGATAAGTCAAAATGTCACCACATCATATCAGATGGGGAAAAAAGAAAAAACATTTTCATAAATTCCGTAAAATGTCATTTCAAAGTTGAAGGTCAATCTGTTCCTGTAATGCAAAACATTTCTCTTGCATTTACCAGATATACGAGGTATGTCCCAAAAGTAATAGGACGCATTTAGAAAAATGCCATTTAAGTGTTTCAATCCAAACAAAACTTGGCATGACTACTGTTCAATATTTAAACTACTAAGCATGCAAAATTTCAATATCATACACTACCATTTAACATTAATTTTGACAAGTCGAAATGTATATGTGACAAAGTACGCAGGAGTTCGACGTTATTTTTGCGACGTCAAGTTGCCTTTCTAATGTAAGTCATTCGTTTTTCGAACTATGAACCGCTGTGCAAAACACAATGTTTATGGTACTGCACCCACTACTGGTACATGTTACGATATTATGATCCTAACCACAGAATGTACATCCAGGCACATGGCCTGGTGGTACTGAAAGCGCTGTTCACCAAGATCTGACTTGAATCCCAGGAAAACAACACAAGATTTCGGTCGTCCAGATCGCTGATGGTCAATTACTTTTCTCTCACCATTGGAAACCCGTTTGTACTTCCAATATATAAGACTATAGGATATGCTTTCTGTTAAAGAGTTGTGTAAAATAAAATTCAGAGTATTCTATGGGGTCATATTACACCCAACACAAAATTTTACCACACTCCAAATTTCCACTCTAGGCGTGACGTCGTCAATTTTGTTTACTATTCAAATTCGCACTCTTGTTCTTTCGAAAGTGCGCACAATATTCAAATGTTTATCGAAAGCGTCAAATTTTTAAACGACATTCGCACATGATCTAAAATTACGTCCACAGTTATTTTATAACATTTGGCACGATATTGAGAAAGTTGTATGCTTTCCAAGGCAATGTTGTTGTTTTAAATGGCGTCTAATTTCAAAGTCCCCCGTACTTCTAAACTCGCGTTACTATGGTGATTTTTGCATGAACTTATTGATGACTCAAAGTTGAATTGATGTTTTATGACAATAGAAGATGTGTCAATCTATCCATTGATTCTATTGCTTTGCATGTAACGCCCTAAATACAAAAATGACAGGGTCGTCCTATTACCTTTGGGACATACCTCGTAGATCATGCAATGGTAGACGTTGTTTTAAAAAAGTGTGGATTTACTTGAAACAATATATGGTGTAGACTCACCTGACTAAAGCAGGGAAGTACACTAATATGCTTAATAGTATTCCTCCAGATCAGGTAGCTCAAATTAAGAAACATGATTTTATAAATTAGTTTCTAACAGAATTCACAATATTTCCAATATTGAAGTTTCAAACAAATGGTATCTAGAGCCAGGTTCAAGTGTGTCGATATCTTCGACCACCAATTTAATATTGCCTTTCACAAGCTTAAAATAACAGGTGTGATTAAAAAAATAATGTTCCTGCTTTAGCTTCTTAAAAGTTGTGATGCAAATGGACTGTGGAAAATACATTAAAAGCAAAAACTTCACATCAAAACAAAGAATTTGATAAAGGGGCGGGAAATTTAAGACAATGAGCCTGTTTAGACCTTCAGCAGATTCTTACATGGCATGAAGGCATAGCATGTCAAGGAGCAAATGAAATTGCCTTTTACATTTATAAATTTCTTTAGCTTCAGTTAAGAAAAGACAAAAAATAAATAATTTTGTGTTGTGATAATTTTGACATATACTTGTTGAATTGTTGTATAATGGTAAAAGGCATCCAAAGCTGTCAGTCTCTAAATATAAGTCACTAGTCAAAATGAATGAATGAATAGGGTTTAACGGTGTACCAACACAATTTGTAGGTTATTCGATGCCAATAGGAAATAAGATTCCAGGTTTACTCTACATGTACAAAAATAACAAGTTAACACATAGATGAAAAATGTCACATCAACAAATGAATATGCAGAATGAACTCAGAACCTTCATACCTGCAGAACTGCAGAGTTTCAGCAAATTATATTGTATTACTCAAATTGTCGCTTCTTACGACATGCATAAGACACAGCGATCCTTTCCTTGTCATCACTCATATGGCTCCCAGGAACCACACAGGGGCTGGTAATTTAACCACAATAATGAACATTACAAAAATGATAAAATGGACATGACACCACTTCAGAGGATCCCTACTCCTCTGCAGAGATTGACAGTGAGTTTATTCTTATCCGGGACCACAGGGGTTGTCAGTAGTCACATATTTCAGTTTACCATCAATTTTACCTCTTTCTGAGCCACAAGTTTCAGTAGGGGTTAGGTAGAGGTATATCAATAGGCTTATTATACCCAGTATGATCATTATAAATAAAATAGGTGTAGTTTATAGGTATAGCTAGTACTTTATTGCTAGATAAATGGATATAGCCTGGGTGATTTTAATGGAATAATATTGGCAAGTAACACAAATATGCAGTTAATCCAGACTTTTGCTGTATGCAGTGTGCACAAAATAATGCTTATGTAAATGATATCTGATACATGTGTTAAGTTCTTTGATCTATTGCATGATACTGTATGTATATACTGATACATGTGTTAAGTTCTGTGATTTACGGCGAGATACTGTATGCATATACTGATAGATGTGTTAAGTTCTGTATTGATGGCGAGATACTGTATGTATATACTGATACCTGTGTTAAGTTCTGTATTGATGGCGAGATACTGTATGTATATACTGATACATGTGTTAAGTTCTGTATTGATGGCGAGATACTGTATGTATATAGTGATACATGTGTTAAGATCTGTATTATGGCGAGATACTGTATGTATATACTGATAAATGTGTTAAGTTCTGTATTAATGGCGAGATACTGTATGCATATACTGATACATGTGTTAAGTTCTGTGATTTATGGCGAGATACTGTATGTATATACTGATACATGTGTTAAGTTCTGTATTATGGCGAGATACTGTATGTATATACTGATGCATGTGTTATGTTCTGTGATTTATGGCGAGATACTGTATGCATATACTGATACATGTGTTAAGTTCTGTGAATTATGGCGAGATACTGTATGTATATACTGATACATGTGTTAAGTTATGTATTGATTGCGAGATACTGTATGTATATACTGATACATGTGTTAAGTTCTGTATTGATGGCGAGATACTGTATGTATATACTGATACATGTGTTAAGTTCTGTATTGATGGCGAGATACTGTATGTATATACTGATACATGTGTTAAGTTCTGTATTGATGGCGAGATACTGTATGTATATACTGATACGTGTGTTAAGTTCTGTATTGATGGCGAGATACTGTATGCATATACTGATACATGTGTTAAGTTCTGTATTATGGCGAGATACTGTATGTATATACTGATACATGTGTTATGTTCTGTGATTTATGGCGAGATACTGTATGTATATACTGATACATGTGTTAAGGTCTATGATTTATGGCGAGATACTGTATGTATATACTGATACATGTGTTAAGTTCTGTATTGATGGCGAGATACTGTATGTATATACTGATACATGTGTTAAGTTCTGTATAAATGGCGAGATACTGTATGTATATACTGATACATGTGTTAAGTTCTGTTTTATGGCAAGATACTGTATGTATATACTGATACATGTGTTAAGTTCTGTATTGATGGCGAGATACTGTATGTATATACTGATACATGTGTTAAGTTCTGTATTGATGGCGAGATACTATATGTATATACTGATACATGTGTTATGTTCTGTGATTTATGGCGAGATACTGTATGTATATACTGATACATGTGTTAAGGTCTGTGAATTATGGCGAGATACTATATGTATAAACTGATACATGTGTTAAGTTCTGTATTATGGCGAGATACTGTATGCATATACTGATAAATGTGTTAAGTTCTGTATTGATGGCGAGATACTGTATGCATATACTGATACATGTGTTATGTTCTGTGATTTATGGCGAGATACTGTATGTATATACTTATACATGTGTTAAGGTCTGAGAATTATGGCGAGATACTGTATGTATAAACTGATACATGTGTTAAGTTCTGTATTATGGCGAGATTTTGTATGTATATACTGATACATGTGTTAAGGTCTGTATTGATGGCGAGATACTCTGTTTATACATATTGATCTCCGGTTATATCATACAGCGATGATATTTAAAATATATCAAAGCTCCAGGCTTTGTAGTTTTGTAAAGTATTTTGAATTATAGTTTTAAGCTCCCGTGGCTGGAACAAATTTGAACCTATCGTCATGGCTCGACCGATTGTAAAGAGCTTTACACCAGAGTGATCCACGCACATTTATGTTAAAATTCGTGCAGAGATTTACGAGAACTAATTGATTGTAGAAAACGTTAACGGACGACGGACGACTCACTCTCTGCCTTATGTATAAAAGCAGTATGACTTAATATGTTTAAGTTGTTTTTAATTGAATAAGGGTTTACCGATGTTCGGAACACATTATATGTTATGTATGGCAAATTCAGTATTACTGGTGAAGGAAGACAAAGAATTAATCTGAGAAGAATCACAGTCCTTCTGTAAGTAACTGGCAATTTTTTGCACATACGCGTTATAGACCACCATGTGGTCGAACCCGAACTTCAGCGCTAAGAGGTAAGTGCTCTTGAAAAGACGACGCTTCAGACTACTCGGCCTCGCAACATTTGAGGATGTAACTTTATTCTATTAAAACATTCATACATATATCAATTATGTTATGTTTTAATTTGAAGCCAGACTATACCAGCGTGAGTAACAATTCCGTCCAGATGCAAGGCAGCGTATTATGACATTCAAAACCTAGGCAGTCTTTATTTGACAATAATTATATTTCATATTCATTATCCATTCTAAACCAAACACCTGCGGTATAAGTAGTACATGTTGAAATACATTCGCCACACCATGTTTAAACAAAATATGCGTAGTTTACGTGTATCGGAGTAACGCTCTAGTTCAACAAGTGCGATATGTTTTGTTTCGAAAGAGGAAGTTTGTGCTTAATGAAACCTAATATAAGATGATGAAGTAAGAGCCTTTCGTATATATCCAGTTAAAACTTATATTGGGAAATAGTGTAGCTTGTTGTCACATACGCTGCGATCACTCAAACTGTCATTTTCATAGATATAGTGTACACAGTTGCGGTTCGATAACAATGAAACAATACGTTTGCCTGCCGCTAAAGATATTAAATGGTGATTTCAATATTTGATTAAACGAGTTATAGAATAACGTCATACTTTATGACAAAAGGGATATACACTTCTATTTAAATGTCGATTTTTAATCCTTCAACAATTATTGTTGTTGTATGGTGTTTAGAATCGTTTGAAACAATTTTTCAGTCATATCGCGACTGTCTACATGAGGCAGTATTTATAACGCTGTCACACTGGAGTATAATGCCGCAGACACATGATATGATACCCCACACAGTCATATTATACTGGCACTGGGCCGACCAGACCTAGAACTTTCCTCTAAATGCTGACAGTCAAACGAGGAAGCTTCTAGTACCACTTTTAAAGTCTTTGGTATGATCCTGGCAGGGATCGAACCCACGACCTTCCACATGCAAGGTGGACGCTTTATTAGACCACGCTGCGGTCTTTCAACGATTATAAATAGTTCAACTTTCCAACAGGGCTCCTCCCTGACGGAGTGTGATCACGTGACCAATAAACCTTTCACCACTGAAGTTTACAGTGCACACAATGAACACAATTATGTGATTTTTACACAATGTCGTTGTTTTTAATAGTAAAACATTAAATATAAAACAATACTTACGTGCATATTGAAACAGAACAATCAATGCAAACATGCAATGAAGGGTGAATATGAAAACGTGTTTTTCATGCATAATCCTTTTTATATATAATTATGTACGTTTCTTTCGATTTCACACAATCAGCAACACCCTTTCATTAACACATACACTATGTTACGACCAAAACCTCAACACCGATTTAGGAAGTAGGACGTTAAATAACTAGTTTGTACCTGAGTCAACAACCACTGATGCGTAGATGGACTACCTGAAGTATCGTATATTCATATCTATAAATATAATGACGAAAAACTGTACAAAGTTTAAGTCAATAAAATGTGTAATACGTGTATTACAATTATACAATATTTTTATTAGATCATCTACTCTATAGAGAAATTATAGTATGTATGCAGTACATACATTCTGTTCGTTAATATTATAGATGAAATAATAAAGCATAGAATTTGTAAATTACCAAATTGACGGTAAAGAATCAGTCGCTGAATTTTAGTTTTATTTATTTTAATTAGTATTACTAAGTAATATGGCCCTTTTATAGCTGTTCATATTGGATGTCTTTTATTCATGTATCAATATGAAACTTTATCTGATCAAAATGTTTTCCTGTAACATGTTGTCCTTATGCTGTATTTTATGTAATATATGTATAAACATAATACTTAGACTAGTATTAATATGAAACTTTATCTAATCAAAACGTTTTCCTGTGAAATGTTGTCCTAATGCTGTATTTTATGTAATATATGTATAAAACAGTACGCAGAATAATATCAATATGAAATTTTATCTGATCAAAATGTTTTTATGTGACATGCTGTCCTTATGCTGTATTTTATGTAATATATGTATAAACAGTACGTAGACAAGCATCAATACATTTCCATTCTTGTACAACCAAAGTCCCTCGAGCTCTACAGCTCTCTTTTTTTTGCAAGACCCTAGAAACCAGGATAATTGGGGGTACAAAAAGCCCAAATAAACTGCTCCAGTCATGTGTAAAAGCATCTACCCCACTAGAATTGTAACACCAAAATCTTGAGTAGATTATAAGCAATTTGGCATTGTGTTCTGATGCAAAATAATATATTTCTAAACTCCCCCACCTATCTTGAATCATACTCAGAATATCTACCGAAATTCCCAAATCATCCACCTCAATAACACGTGATCAATAATCTGCCCTTGCATTGAGATGTCTAAGAATCCATTCTACTTCCTAATGTATAGAATTGGCGCACGCTATCTCAAAAATGTTTATAGCTATTTCTTGTCATTCTGGTTTCATAGAACCTTTCTGCACTATCCTACATACATCAGTATTGTCTGTGAACCATTTCACCCTTTGGTTTCCCAAAATATGAACAAGCGCTTTTAAAACCCTATAAATAGCACACAGTTCTCTCCTTGTGGAAGACTTTAAAGCTTCTTCTTTTGACCATATACCATGGGATACCCCGTTGATGGTGTAAATCTCATAACCAGCAAAACCCGTGCTACTAATATCACTGTAGACAATCTTTGAACACACATTTGATTTTCTGAGATATCTTGAATTCATAGACATCAAATTTCGTTCCCAAAAACTCAGTTGTGCAAAACTCTCATATGATATTCTAATATAAGAATTCCATGTTCTCGCATTCAAAATATCCATGCTCAAATATCGAGACATTATTTGGCAAATAGAACCTATTACACTATTCATTGAAACGATTTGTCCTACAAATCCCGCAACTTTCCTAACCGGTACCCGTGTCCTGGAGCTAATCTCCCTTAAAGTATTAATGGCCTTACCCACCCTTGGCTGTTGTATATAAACAGTTTATTCTATAGTATTCATGACAGCTCCTAACCACTGTAAAACCTGCACAGGGGCCCACACCGATTTTCCCGAATTCGGAATAAATCCTGAATCGAGCAAATTTCGTTTGATTTCAAAAGATAGAATCTCTGTACTTGTAAAAGTAACTGCAGTTCCAAACCCATCGTCTCGAAACATTATAACCTTTTGAGCTTCACCTCTCCATTTAGCTATTAATGGATGGGTTAACTTTGAACACAGGTAGGGGGCCACTGATAAAGTCAAATGGGGGTACTAAAAATTTATAAAAACACACATTTCCATCTGAATTTTGCATGAAAACCCTCAATAATCTGTTTGAGGCAAAAATATATTCACAAAATGATATGCGGAATGGATATCAAATTTAATCATCCAACTCTCCTTTTTTAAATACATAAGCGCAAGTCTTAAATCTTCATACTTTATAGATTGCTTCCAAACATGTTTGTTTACAGTTCTTAAATCAAGTATCAGACGTTTCTTACAGTTACTTTGTATTGAAACAGTTAAAGGATTAACAACAAAAGGTATGTTATCACATTTGTATATTTAACCTCTCTCCAGCAAATCAGTTATAGCTTCTTGTACAAATAAGCTTTCTTTAGGTGCAGACATGTTGATTTGCTCCAATTTTTCGCCTAAATTCAATGTGATTTCTCAATTTGTTTTTGACTATAATGTCCTTTTGCCCCTGTTCCTACTCTTAATATCAGTGAAACGGCTCTGTTCAAAATCCATTGAGCTATAAATAGAATACTCATCTTGTATATCCAGGTTTTCCCCGTGGACAATCTCATTTCTTTCCGGGAAGATCAGGTTGTTGGCCACCTCTGGTGTATGGACATTGTTTTCGGATGTGGTAAAGGTCTCCGCATGCAAAATAGGGTCCAATGGCTCGTTGGGTTAATGTTGTTGGGAAACCCCGGCTGGAACCCGTGCGGGTTCCAAATGACTGCAGAAAGGGCTGTGATATTGCAAGAACTGGTCCACCCCACATGCGATTAGTAGAAACGCTATCGGAATAACCATATGCAGCAGATATCTTCCTAAACTTAGACTTTGGTTGCTTTTTTGTACCTTTTTTTTCTTGACGGCTCTGGAGTCTGCTCTATTGATACGTTATTTATCCTCAGTCACTTGCAAACGGATTGACTTCATACTGTCTGTCCGTCTCCCACCCTCCTTCAGAGGTGCCTGTTATAAGTTTATGTTTATTTCTTTTTCTCAATTTCTAGTATGATTCTTTGAGAATGTCTAAAGCATATTCTCTCTTGCCGTTTTTCAAGGCCCAGGTACCTTGTTTTAGTAAGTCTTTTAATTCTGTATTAAATTCGTACTGCAGTTTATTACCTTTAACACGCCATATTAGTTCATATGCACTCTTGAACATTTTTAACTCAGAAGCCACCGATTTAAAGTTCCCACGCACTTCTTCTTTTAATGCAAATACGTGTGCATTTTGACTTCGTATATCTCCCAAAATCTCCTTTATATCCGAAGATAACTTGACATTTGTGTTGGTAGCTGATGTGTCCACGTTATCACTCGGAATAAACAATTATCACGTCTGCCTCGTCGGTCTAACCAAAGCCGAATGGTTTTCTCCAGCTAAAACAGCACGACTAGCTCGTGCACAAAGTGACCCCTGTCGGAGCTTTACCTATCAAAGGGAAATCAATTTCAATCTTATTCTCTTCAATCAAACATAGACAATTTCATTTTAAGTGGTCAGTGGTTAATATTATTTATCCAAGGAAAATGACAATTGACCCATAGCTGGGAACTATTGACGGAGACGATGTCGAGATTAAAAGTTCGCTGCTTTGTGTCAATAGTCATTTTCCGAGGATGAATACTTTTAACATGTTAATCACTTACAGGTAGATAGTTGTTTTATTATATTGAACACCAATGAAAAGAGCAAATCATGAAGTAGGTTAATACAAGTTTTACCCCCACCTCAAGGTTACTTTCATTTCTTTTTTACAGAATTCGCCGTCGTAAGTAAATATGTTTAACTATTCTGAGTTTAATGTCACTTGAGTCATGTTTCTATCATACACTCTTAATTTTAAATTGACCCTTCTATAATTACAACTTCTATGCTGCTGTTGAATAAACTAATTGATATATTGTATATTCGATATTTGTTTTATTATTAACTGGTTCGTTATTACGTGATTAAGTCCGTTTTTGTCATCTAATTATACGCAATACGCATACACCTACTGGCATGCATAAATGCATGTTCCAATTAAAAAAAAAAGAAGCTATCATACAATCAAGCAAAAAACGTTTACCAGCACGCACTTGCAATAAAGCAGTTGTATTACGATAGGACCCAGTAACATTTTAAAGCCATGGGAAGTAACCCACCATAATTACATCAAGAAATTAACATTTTCTCCCGACTCTTTAACGGTGAAAACACGTTGTTAATCGTATATTTTATCCATGTGATTGCTACATATCCGACGCCATAATTTCAATTGCCGTATATAAGAAGTATTTCCTGACCATAAGGCTAAAAAGTCATAAGTATACCACCTACCTCGGACCTGAAGCCACATTTGTAATAAATGTATGTTTTTTAATGACTGCCTATACAACGGGGTAACTGAATATCTTCAAAGTAAATGTCATATCGCAGAATATAAAGCGTTAAAGGTTTGGTAAGATGAAACCTGGCATAAGTGTGCATGCTTATACCCTGAGGCAATATTTTACAGGTTGGATGCAAAATTTAAAGTCAAAGTCATATTACAGGGAGAAATGTCACATTTTTTTAAAACTCTCTTTTGAAGTTTTGATATATACATGTATTTGCCGTGTGTTGTGTTGAGCGTCTGGTCATGAAGGTATTTAATACGTTTTACCATAGAATGGAATGAAAACTATCTTAAAAGAAGGTGCAAGTATGTCACATTTCACCACTGTTTTGTCATTTGAGTTGGCGATCCTCGGTTCAGAATGAAGACATCTAGATCTAAATAATTACCATAAATTTTAATTTTCTCAATAAAATTAACAAAATAGTCAAAGTATCAAACTTAATGTCAAACACAAAATATATGTACATTTATAATTATCATTGCCAAGTTTATCATTTCCACCAACCATACATGATCTTACTATCAAAATAGCTTGAACGTCCATATCAAAGGCGTAGGAGCCGGGGAGGCAGATATTTTCATTACAATCGGGCTAATAGTTTTTGAGAAGAAGTAAAACATATGAATTGTTTACGGATGCTCGTCGGACACAAGCAAATAGACCGCACTTATATACTGTTTGAACACATTCAACTCGTCATTCGGACTCGAAGATGAAATTAATTATACTATGTAAACTAGTAAAATGGAACACAGCATGTAAATTGCAGACCAATTTAGAAAATCCCGTTTTTATGTCATTTTGGCATGTTTAAATGTTATCCTTATGGCAAAACAGGACCAGTTATTATATGATATAGCCAATTTTAAAAATTTGAAAAATTCCTGATATTCTTCTTTTTAAAGGAAGCATTTTGGAAAAGCACAATATTTTCACTGATTTTTTTAAACTTAAAAAGTTACAAATTACATTCATATTATATAAACCATTGGCAATACATCCTATTTATTACTTTGACCTTGAGTAGATCAAAATAAGACTTCAGCAAGTTATACTCTGTCTTAGTGTCGCTCCTAAGTGATTTTTTTAAAAAACTTGATCAACCTTGAACTCAGTCGACAGAAGTTAGATGTTACATATCAAAGGTTACATTCATCCTCTGGCAGGGTAACTAGTCTGAAGAAAACTTCATACAAAACGTTTCTGTTTGCACATTAAAATAAATCAAATGGCTGAGAATAACTGATTTGCACAGTTTTATTTCCTTTCAATTTTCCGTTCATAGAACTCTTTTTTTTTTAAATCTTGAGCGATGTTACAATGACCTGAAAATCAGAAAAGAAAACAGTAAGATAAATATTTGATTGTGTTTTTCAAATGACTTTTTCCCTATATAAGCTAATGTGAACAGCTGTTAGCATTTGTGCCAATTTATATAAAAATCCAATCACACCTAAATAAGATACGGTCAGAACAGCAGTGGACGGACGGACGGACGGAACTGTGACCATGACCTTTGAAGAACAGATCCAAGTCAGTAGCATGACACATCGTCTTGTCATAGTGAGCAATTGTGCCAATCTATTTAAAAATGCAATCACAACTAAAGAAGATACGATCCGGACAGGAAGAAACACAGTGTATACATTGGCTTTTCAAACACCTGACCTTGAGCTATGACCTTGACCTTTAACAAACAGACCCAAGTCATTGGCATGACACATCGTCTTGTCCTAATGAACATTTGTTTTTAAGTTATTTAAAATTCCAATCACACCTAAAGAATATAAGGTCAGGACATAAAATTCCTATATAGAAACCAAAGGGCCCCATGTACCGTAGCTAATTTATTTGAACAAAATTTAAATTCCTATTTTATATAAGTATAATTTAGACCAAATATGAACACATACGGCTTGTTTTCGAACAATAATTCTGCGGAATGATATGTCTCGCCGTGTCCTCTTTGACCGTTAATACACACATGGGAGAGAAATAAAATAAAATATTATATTCATGCAAGAGTTATCTAACTTGGTTAATGTAGTAGGTTTAATGACTAAGAAATATTGTAGGAAGTATTGTGATATTTCGATTTTTGATATATGAACTTCATGGTAGTTGCACACAAAACTTTAACAAGTATTTCTAAGTAAAACATATTTAAAAAAAAAAATTAACCGGTATTTCTAAGTAAAACATATTTTAAAAAAAGATCAACCAGTATTTCTAAGCTAAGTTTCTAAAACATATTTAAAAAAAAAAAAGAAAAGAATAATCATTTTTTTAAATAAAAATATATTATGTAATGCAGGGTGTTAGTTGTAACTATGATCTACGTATGAATGTCCTAGCACTTGGTATTTTTGAGAAATAGTGTAAAAACGAAAACTTAACGTTGGAGGTAAATATAAAATTCAGCATCCAACAATGTCAATGGGCCATGCAATGTTGGTCACACTCAGCATCTGCATTATATAATGTGATGCAGGGTGTTAGTTGTAACCATTATCCAAGTATGAGTGTCCTAGCACTTGTACTTGTTGAGAAATAGTATAAAAACGAAAACATAACGTTGGAGGTAAATGCAAAATTCAGCATCAAACAAAGTCAATGGACCATGCAATGTAGGTCATACTCAGCATCTGCATTATATAATGTGATGCAGGGTATTAGTTGTAACTATGATCCAAGTATGAGTGTCCTAGCTCTTGTACTTGATGAGAAATAGTGTAATAACGAAAACTTATCGTTGGAGCTAACGCCGCCGCCGTCGCCGCCGTCGACGAAAAAGCAACACCTTAATCTCGTCTCTCCTTCGTCGCCGCGAGACAAAAATCACAATTTTATTATTTTTTGGGGCACTGCCATTCCATTTTGGAAAAAATAGGAGTGCTGAAGTGCTCACAAACGAACGTTTGCAGATGACAAACAACAGACGACTACACAGAAAAGTTCAACTTGAACTTTGCTCAGGTGCTCCTCTATACTTTGTTTAAAATTACTCAAGTTAAAACATATATCACCTATAACTTTCTGTTCAGTAAATAATAGAACATTTATTTAATCAAAAGAGGAAGGAAGGTTCCATTCGAAGATAATGGTTCATTCCGTCCTTGTAGTTTATCTTATTTAAGAGAAATGTGTTATTACATGTACACAGGTTGGCTTATTTCCGTTTTATTTGTCGATGTTTTAGCATAATCCGAAACTGGCTTATGTGTTACTATCCTGAGGCGCAACATACAATATAAGTTATTGAACAGAATATCCATAATATATGAGGTTTGATATAAATATGAAGTTTTACTGCAAAGATAAAGAAAATTTCGGCGATATGATGAATTCTTTAAAGGCAGGCAAGTACTACAAAATAATTATATATTGTATATTAAAAAGTAACATAAAAAGTGTACGGAAAGTAGCAATTCATTAATATACACTATCACAATCAAGGCTCCAAGCATTTCAGCTACTCTACATAAATGTAATTATGGCAGCAATAATTTATTAATGTACAACTGTAAGAAAAACACTGAGCATCAATGATTATACTTGGACAGAGGTGTATGTATATTTTCGTTTGAGAGAGTAATGACTATTTAATGGATATGCTCTTGTGCTGATATATCTGCCCCAATTTGTCAGATTGTACCGGGCCCCTTTTTACCATGTCCTGTTTTGGTCGAATCCATAAATAAGTTTCTATTTTTTATTAAACCTTAACATTTTTGATGATCAAAAACAAATAGTAGTTTGTCATGAAGATCTTATGAACATAATATATTAAAGGATCAAATTATTTGCACACAATACAATATGGCTCTATAATTTATGTGTTCATTCATTTGTTCAAATTATTACATTTACACAAAAATATATCATAAACGTATGATTAATTTTAAGTATGCATTACTGTTTTGACTTTAATAAACATTTTACAAATCAGTTACTAAAGTCCCATCACAGTAAGTGAATACCTTCAACCATGTACATGAGGATATCCAATCACCGGCAGAACGCTTGACATAAAAAGCGAATTTAAATGTATCAATGAATACCAAAAGCGATGGACTTAAGTTAGACTAGACACGCAATCTCATGTATTTTTACCTTTTGTAACATGTGTGTGACTTTGACCTTGGCATCTGATGTAGAGACCTTGGTATAGATCCTTCTTAATATTGCTTCATACATATTCATAGAGAAGTCCAGAACGAGGCTATTTTAGTAAATAATCTGTAGCAGTAGACAGCGTCTCTAGTTTTTATGGCTACTTCATACAATGATAGAGATATATCTATTGTTCCAAATATTTCATTTGCATTTGTTGAAAACTATACAAAATTTAACAAAAAGTCATCTGGAGATCTATAAGTATAGGATATAAATATTATAGAGAAGACTATATACAAGATCTGAAAAGTAAAAAAATCATTTATTACATATTTTACATTAATCTGTTAACCTGAAGTTCAGTTTATTGATACTCATGAACCTTATTTCCCACACAAACATCCATTCATTTGCATCATAAGGCCAACAGTATTATGTTAAGTATTTTTAACTTATGAAAATACTAGGAACGTGTGCTTATTTTGCAAGAATTATGGTGTGGATAACGATTACCAAAGAGTTCATTGCCTGGTCCTAAATTCCAGATTTTATCAATTACTCCCTTGGGAATGATAGGATTAATGGGTTTGTGGTATCTGACCTTTTAATTGACCAGTGAGAAAGATCCTGTGACAACACGAAATAATACTGTATTTCATGTTAAATATAAAACCGTTTTTTAATATTAGAAATAACCATTGTTTTCTAACATTCTGTGTTCGTGTTTTTCAGTAATACCAGTAGGACTTGGTTTATATGGAGGGTATTATCCGTCATCATTCAGATTGCTTAATTACATATTTCAACTTACATATCGCCAATTTACATTCGCCGAAGTGGCAACTTCTAACTTCTTTGTGCGTATATTACATGCTACAGGTGGTAAATTACAAATTACATTCACATAAATGCTAACTGCTTGCTTTTACATATGTCAAGTTGTGTTAATTGCATATTGCAAATTATAGTATTATTGTTTTTCCAAAGAAAATGTATAATGTGAATAAGGCTATTTGTTTTAGTTTGTTCCCGATGGTTATTTTTGGAACGAACAGAACATCCGGCGCAAGCCCCTAAAATATAGCAAATATAGTTAATTGATTGAAAATTGGTGCTAGTACATAGCACGCCCCTTTCAATTGAATATTCTCTCCCATTAATCATGATTCACGAAAATTCCAGCATGTGGCGTCTCATATATCAAAATTCTCCAAACCCAACCCCCCCCCCCCCTCCTAGTAACGATATTGACAGCTGTAAGAGACATGGCGTAACGAATGTATAAAGTAAAAGTACTAAAATTGGTTTCAATACCACCCCCACCCACCTCCAAGACAAAACAATTTTGCCCCTATGGATAAAGCCTTATTTCAAAGAAATAATTATGGTGGGTTTTACATAATAATATAAACTTTTACTCATATTAATGATTAATCTGAAAAATAGCATAGTATATATAAACTTCACACACACACACACACACACACACACACACACACGCGCGCGCACGCTCGCACGCACACACGCACGCACGATCGCGTGTACACACACACCCTCAGTATCCACTTTCCCTCCAAACATACACTAAAAATTACCCCCTCCCTCACGGAAAAATAAAACAACAAAATATATTCATATAAAATGAAGAAACATTAACATGAAGCAGAAAATAGGGATGAGGGATCAGACATAGAGTTGTTTATAACATGATTATTGTTTTTTGTCATTGGGTCAGGTAAAAGGATTCCAAATACAGATACATGTGATCCAGTTTTTGCGCTACATGGTACAGTGATGGGTTACCTTGTATTTTGACTGATAGAGTTGTTTTGGATATACGCCTTGCTGACAAAATTGATTTTTTTTCTATATTACATATTTCATATCTTACAAACACAATACTGTCTCGAATTCTTATATGGTAAACGGATATAATTCAAATGGTTCACAATAGCAACTCATTTTATTTAATTATTAATTTTACATCGTTAGAACCAGTTAATTAAGTTGTGCGGATAAAGTGTTTTGCTTAAGGACACGTCACATAGCCGTGGTGGGCTAATTGTCTGTTTGACCGCTTCGGTTTCAAATCGCTTTAACGCAATGCTTTAAGCTCAGCGGGTTGAAATTGACCCAGTCAGCAGAAACTTCAAGCTCGACAAGAAAGAGCTCAACAACTTGATCAAGCACGGAAGAAGGAGCATCATATCGCCGAGAATCATCTTAGAGAGTAATCGTCTTATCCAGCCAGTGGTGCAGCACCGGGAGGAGTAGCGAACCTGTCGATGCTGTCCACTGGCATCGTAATCTTCTGTTCCTGCTCGCCAAAAAGCCTAGAGCTAAGTGCAAGGGTAAAAAACGCTTATACATACAAATTACAATATCTTATTGAAATAATAGTACATTTTTAATACAAGTTACTAACAATAACGATTTTAATCATGTTTCCAATGTACATAACGGCCAAGTTTAACGTTTATAAAATAAACAACAAATTATTAAAAAAGATTTGTACATTATATACAGCATTTATAGTAAAATATATTATATTGTTGCATTAAGGATAAAGCTAATTAGCCGCTTGGACCTGACAGGCCCAGGCCTAAATAATATTGCTAATAATTATATTCCACTGATTATTGGGACCCTGTAAATTCATTTCATCACCCGTGTTTGAATACCGGGCCAGGTCCCTTGATAATATAGTATCTATTATCTGTCCCCAGGGTCAGCATATATTTCCTTTGTAGGTCATAGTAATATCAACATAACATGTACTATCTCCTTTACAATAAAGGTTATGTCTAGAATGGTAGAAAATAGAAAAATATTTTTCTACTAGCCAATTTATAATTTTATCAAGACTATCAGTCTGACAAATCAATTTAACTATATTTATAATATTTTTTTCCGGCATTTCTCTTTGGGTATGTATGGTTCAGCTAATGGAGGCGGCTGGAGTCCACATCCCAGGCCACACATAAATATATGTGGACTGCATTGTGATTTCCACCCCGTTCCCCCACAATATTATTTTCCTTTTTAAGGAGTAGACTTCGGTTGGTGCAAGATGGACTGAATAAGAAATAGTATTGTATTCCAGGCCCTCTTTGGCCGCTTCCTCATTTCCTGATATGTCAACATGTGCTGGACAACATTCTATAGTAACGTGTAGTCCTAATTCAAGGCACTGGTTATATTGTTTATATATGTCTGCCAAAAGATCAGGCCTTGATCTGCTATTATTATTTTTAAGTGAAGTTAGAGCTGAAAGTGAATCCTAAAATATAGCAGATTTAGTTGATTTACTTTCTATGATCCATCACATTGCTTTTTTATTGCGACTAGTTCAGCTGTGTAGATTGACAAATTGTTGCTGAGTCTCTCAGAATACTGTATCTGAAGGGACGGGATGACATATGCAGCTGCAATTTTCCCGTCATCGGGATTTTTACTTCCATCAGTATCAATTTGAGTGTGTTCAGCATAGTGCCGGTCGATGTGATTTGCCGTAATGGTTCTTATAAGTGCTGGCAAGTCACTTTTATTGAACTCGGCTGAGAGGGATAACCTAATAACAGGATTTTGAAGAACCCAGGGCGGATCCGTTTTGGGCCTGAAGTCTGCTACACTGACCTCCCCAAGACCATACTCTTCAATCAATATGCTATATGTTTTTTGATATATTTGGACTTGTTATAGTTTACGGTCCCGAAGAGTTTGTTCACAGGGTTTCCTTCTTTTCGAGTTTGAGCCCCGTCCTAGTATTTGACCGACTGGTCATGTCATCGCAACCATAACGGGGTAATACCCGCTTCTACCTCTAGCAAATAACTTTGTGTGGAACGTAGTGCTATGAGGGCTAGCTTAAGGGCCTTATTATTGAATTTAATATTATTAATATTGAGGGTGATGCACATGAATAGATTTGTGCTCCATAATCTATTTCTTAACGTATGAGAGACTTATACAGAAGTAAGAGGCTATATTTATCAGTACCAAAGTCTGTACCTCTTAACAATCAAATTTAAGTCTTTCTCTCACCTGATCATATGACTGAAAATTTAGTTTCCTATCTAAAAGCATGCCTAAAAATTTTACTTTTTTTTAAAATATGACCGGTATGCCGCCTAAATTTACGTTCAAGCTGTGCTGTTTTGAGTTGCAAACAATAATTCCCACGTTGTTGTTTTTTACATATTTTAAAACCCCATTATTTAGCCCATCCCCAGATCAGGTCAAGTCCTGTTTGAGCTCTTGATTGTAACAAGTTTAAGTTGACCCCCTAGCCATGTGCCAGGCTCATCAGAAAATTGGCTGGTAACCATCCCTGTCCCCTTTAGTGTGTCAAGGAGATCATTGATCAAAAGAGAAAATAGAAGAGGAGATAAAATGGCCTCTTGGGGGGTTCCCCTTTGTAACGTTTCAGTGTCTGACAGGGTATCCCCCACATTAACTCGAATTTTACGTCCCTCAAGAAAGTTCCTCAGATATATGTAGCAGTTTCATGTTATTGCATGTTATCTTATTTATAGAGTACGCCTGTATGCCAGGTTAGATCAAAAGCTGATTGAAGGTCTAAAAAGATTGCCCTATTTTTTTGCTGCATTTACATCATGTTGTAGTCTAATGAGCTGATCCAAAGTGCTCCTGCCCTTTCTAAAGCTAGATTGAAAGGGATTAATTATATTTTTTGATTCAAGCAGATGTTCTAAACGTGCTTTTACCATCCCCTCTATTAATTTACCTGGATGGGAGGTCAGGCTAATCGGTCTATAAGACTGAGGTACATTGTTTTTTCCCCTTGTTTTAATAGGGGAATAATACACGCCTGCTTCCAAGCTACAGGGTAAACACCACCATTCCACACCTTATTATATAGATTTAACCACAGATAAAACGCAGTGTTTGCCATGTGTTTAACCATGTGCTAAGATATGGCTCTGTTTATCCAAGTAAATACAATGTAATACAATGTAGCGTTTGATGACATATCGATCGCTGATTGGTTTATCGTTTTGTTTGATTGACAGCCGCGTCAGGTCAATTGTATTAATTTTTTGTAGTAATATTTAGGATACGTCGACGTCTCTAACTTTATTTAAAAATCTGCGAGTAGCTTTTGATCTATTACGAAAGTTATTGATGTAAGGGTTACTTATTCAAGCAAGTAAATGACTTAAGTCATTGATAAGATTTCGTATCGATTGCAAAATGAGGTGTTCCATTGTAAACAAATGTGATTGTTTAGTGTTTGTATTTGTATCATATCATTTATCACATACATCAGATGTCATTAACAGACTCATTTAAAGTAGGTTAAATACTTGACAAGACGCAGATGTGGTCTAGAGGTAGAGCATCGATCTCGCATGCGGAAGGTCTTGGGTTTGATCCTCGGCCGGGTCTTCCAAACACTTGAAATATGGTATTAAAATCTTCCTCGCTTTATGCTCACCATTGAGAGGATATTTCCTGGTCTTGTCGGCTCGATGTCAGTATAATGTGACTGAGTGGGGTATCATATCATGTGTCTACGGCATTACACATCAGTGTGGCAGCGCTCAAAATACTGTCTCAAGCAAACACCGTCGCGATGTAACTAAAAAATTGATCAAAGTGAAGCTAATTACCAACCAACAACATATACTTGACACTATATTCTATAAAGAACATATTTTCAGAAACGGTGAGTGTTCGCCATTGTCGTACATGTCTACCGATGTCATGACTGGGAAGAACAAGAATCGAACATATGGACTGACCATATAGCATTCAGTCAAGGAATATGTATTATATGTAATGCTTATTCGGAATCTGTATGCATCTATAAATTGCTATGTTAATAAATAAAGATAAGACTGGTTTATCTCAAAATAAGCGAAGTTTTTATTAATATCTGGGAAATATAAAAAACAAACGTTAACCATACATAGAATATAATACAACTCATTGTACTTTCTAAAAAAAACTATACGGAAAATAAAGTTTCTACGAATTCTAGCACCTTGCATTTAAAAAATGGGCATCCGCTTTTACATGCATTGGCTATTTAAGTACTTAAAGAGGAAACGATATGCTAATAGATTTATAACTGAACTTGTGTGTGTCTTATTTATTTTAAATAATACATCTATTCGATTTATCTTCAAATGTTTTGACAGTTAATGGTAGTATTTCAGAACTTTTCACTGTGTTTATATATACATTTAGTCATTGACCCCGTATTGCCATAAGACTGTCTATTAAAATATGTCAAGTTAAAGCCAGTATATTGAAAACTTGACCTTTGCATCCAGGTTATGCTACAAAATATTTCCCTTTTTAAATTTTAACCTATTTTGTGATGTACCATGTGATTTCATTTTGATTTTAATTTGATCCTTCAAACTGATTTACATATATATTGTAGTAGAACTTGTTTGATTCAGACTTATTTGTTTTACTTCGATTGCAAAACAAGTTACTACAACTTAGATAAATTACGTTCGTAGTTTTATTTAGTAGAACCCGTACTAAGCATATGCGGAAATACCTTTCGACCTCCACGAATATATAAATGACGTCAATTTGTCATGGTAAAATGACGCTATTATGAGACGTTACGTTATACATATACGACGTATGACGGAAACAAATATGATCAGAGTTTTCTCGTTCCTTATAGAAATGATATGATAAACAAATGGTAAATATACTATTTTTCTGAGTTATTATATAAACATAATCTTACATTCGTCTTCGTTTATTGTTTAATTTATCAAAATTGTTGGCATAAAAGACTTAACGTTCGGCGAAGCTTCGCATAATATATCTTTGACAACTCGTTTAATAAATTCAATAATAAATGACCACTCATGTAAGATTCACTATTTAATGTTTCTTCCGAAAGTTACCCATACCATTCAATATCGTTACATAAAGGTATTTCTTATTGATTCTCAAACAGATAATAAGAATCGATTTTTGTCTATTATTAACCTTTTTACTGTAAATATTTTATTCCAAAATAAACAATTTGCCAAAGTGAAAATTTTATGTTCTACTTAAAAGACTACTTGTCTCTTGGTATATGATAAATAGAGTTACCACTAAAGACAAAGGTGTTTTCTTATTGAAACTAGAAAATATGGTATACATAAGATAGATAAAAATGAGAGACTATATCAATTGTGTACCCCTTGTGATATTGAAGATGAGTTCCATTTTGTTTTGATATGTTATAAGCTGAACATTTTTCGGTAAAATATAGTATTACAGAGATACTACTGGTAGTTTTTAAATTCAGTTACTGCAATCAAGCAATAGTAATGTTCTAAATGAGTTTATCATATTTATTAATAGAAAAATGCACCTCTTGAACACTGAACTTATTACCAATGGTTCTAAAAGTGCCTTGTTTCTATAGACAGTCCTCTGTTGGTTCAAATGCACCGAAAAGAAAGAGGTTGACCTCATTCCTTTTTGGCAAATCCGATGGTTTGATGACACCCTTTCGTCTTTGACAATTCTGTTTGTCTATCACTACGCATTTTTAAACTGATACATTGTACAGCTTATTCAAACCATAACAAATGTCAACCAAACTTGGCAGAACTCATTGAAATGTTTAAATGTTATCATATGAACAAAGACATATCATGACAATAATATGCATTTTATGCACATGAAAACTACACATAGCCGTGGAGGAGGCTCGAGCACACGTTCCTCGGATCCAGGGTCAGATGCTCTACCACTGGATACGATACCACGCACTCCACATCTTAGAATCTAAGAAAGAGTTCGAGTGATGATGTGAAGGTCGACTAGCAATATTTGATTGTTATCTAAATGTTAAATGTGGATTTCGTGTCAATTTTACCTTGTAACACTCTGATAAAAATATCGTTTTTTTGTCATTTTTCGATGGATTTGATATATCAAATCATTCTGATTAGATGTATCACTGATCATGCGATATTTTGTATCTATGTATGAATAATTTTATCTTTTAAGACATTTTTTTCCTGATATACTACCTTTAGGTAAAAATTTAAGATGATATGGAGCACACAAGCACTCCCAAATAAAGTTGGTTTGTTTTTATACAATTTAATGACAGTTCCATGACAAATGCGTTAGTTTGGTGAAGAGCTAATACTAGATAAATGAAATATATCATGTGTTGAAAAGCTATTCATGTTGTTAATTGTAATTATAATATAGTAATGTATTAGAAAATGAAAACAAAAAAAATATATAACAAAAGTATACTGTACACAAGATAAAATAATAAAAAAAAACAAAGGTTGAAAGGTCATTACACAGTCATGTTAATAAAAATAGTATTTGATTTTAGTAGATATGGTAGTGATATACCTTATCTGCGTTACGTTATGTTCTAATGTCAACTGCACTATCGGTATATTGATGAATCAAAGCCATAACTCAGTCAGACGTAAATTCTGTTGTTCTTTTTGTATGTGCAATATTTTACTTTTATATAACTACTACAAGTATGAACCTTGGGCAACGATCCAAGGAGAACTGCGCGTATATTGCAAACATTTTAAAGCCAAATACCGTTACATGTAATATCATTAGATTTTACCTATTTGTTGCACGACGTTATTAGCTTCATATAGAATAAGCTGTTCATAGTAATATTGCTTGATAGTTCAATACAACTATTTCATTTTGAGTACATTTAAATAAAAATACATCGAGTATTTATTGTAATTCAAATATAAATATTAAATACTTCATATACTTCACATTGTTATCAATGTATACGTATAACATAACCTGCTTAAGTATAAACATTATAAATGTATTTAGTTTTATACACTATGTACAAATGTTAAGTCATATTAATTGCTGTGAGTTAAATCTATCATGGGGATACTATTCATCATATCTCCATTCTGTATGCTGTATCCACGTTAAATGTTAATAATACGGTATGAGACGTTTCATCTCACACATTTACATATGTGCTGTTATCCTGTATGTGGCGAAGTACAATCTCGTGACAAAACTTGTATTGTTCCTGTAAAATAAAATAATGTCAGTGAACATAACACTTAGAAGCACAAATTACACAGCCAAATTTGGGTAAGCGGTCACCTCTATTAAGCAACTGCTTATCTTAAGTAGCAACGTGTATTTCCCATTTATATTCTGTCAGAGGAAGCCGACTTGCATTAAACAACAACCTGGCTTCAAATGATATTTTTTTCTCCTTCCCTTGACTGGCTGCTTAAGACAAGTTTTACTGTATATACATACAAATGAAAAGCCTGTACTTTTATAAGCAACCAGCTAACTCCCCTTGAATCGGCTTATGCAGAAATTTACATAAAAAACAGTTTCAACGGGCAGCAGGTCAATAAAGGATGACAAACTATGATCATTATACTATTATTGATATTAAAATGAGTCTTAATTAGTGAAAGAACCGTATTCAAGTTAAATGATTGTGTTAGTTTTCGTATCCGTGCTCGCGGTATATATACGTTGCAAGTACGTGTAATGGAGCTTAATCAGGATGTGCCTAACATTTAAGTATAATGATTTGGTACTTAAATATATTAAAAAATGATACAGTGTAATAAAAGACATTGGTTCAATAATTTTCAGAGACGTTAAACAATACATATCATTTGTGAAATTGCTTTCAGTGAAAAGACTTTTAAAGCATGGTGGTAGTGTAATAAATAGGGTGTTGGCCGTTCACGACAGAGGTTGCAGGTTCGATCCCTCATTTCATCACAATCGAGCTTAAATATACACTAATCATTTAACCTTTTGTATCTGGCAGTATATAGTTGAAAAAAATGTAAACATATATGTCAATCATGAGACACACAACGACAATAGCGTAACCAAAATATAAAAAAGGTACAAATTAATCGTAAGTACAATTCGTACAGAGAAAAGTGAAAACACTGGTCGTCGCATTTAACCGACCAGTTAAAAACAAAACACCACTTGCGTGTTATTAGTTAATATGTGCAAGCACCATCGATCTCCCTCTGTCATCACATCATATAACAAGAAGTGACAACATAGGATACCACATAAAAACGACCAGTAAAATAACCGGCACGTGTGAGCTTGCTAACGGATGCAATCGCCCCGCTCTTCCCTAGTCGCCATATCATAAAACAAGACAATATATATAACAGATAGCCCATCTGACCATTCGTTTAAAATGCAGCGGCATTCCCAAGTGTATGTTATTTTAATGCACATTATACAGTGAGGTAAAACAATATGAAGCATTCAGTGAAATGTCTGTGTAACACAAATTACGTACAAAGTTTGGTATGATCTGCTGACGTATCTGTCTCAAGTTTCTAATGACAGGCGGAATGGCTACCTCTTGTTCAATCCTCATTCTCTCCAAAACATTCATAAGTACTACAAACATCCCGCTTCTCTCGGCTCCGTTTCTGAAATGGAAGTAGAAAACGTTTTGTGTTTGTGTAAACCATATAAATAATTTATTAAAACTTAAAGTACGCTTATTAGCAAAAAAAAAACGTGACAATGGTGATGTTGTTGTTTTAATATCATGATACATGTAAGGCAATCATTCCAACCAGAATAAGTGACCAGACTATCTGTCAAAATAATACATTGGATTTATTGAGTACAACTAATAGCGGAAAAATGGAAGACTCGGTTTGACTCGGAAACTCATTAAAACGTTAATGACGAAATAACCCATTAGTTATTACATAATGTGTGTTTGTTTGCTGAAGATACATATTAAGACTGCTTACAAGCATTGAACCAGGATGGGTGAATCGTTTGACTGTCGCTGTATTTCCGTTACTTCGTGTAAGAGACTGAGTATAGCTTCCGGATCACGTGGTATTGTCTCGTCACGTGACCATTTTGTAAATGAAATCTGCTTTATCCTCTTTTCTTTTTCCTGTTAAAAAAACATCAAAGGTGGTATTATGGATATGCTGCTATTACATGTACCTGTAACTGTTTATATTTTAACATATATCATTCTATAAGTGTATATACACTCTTTAGTGCAGATTTATTTACGTTGCTCGAAAAGTTTATATTTGTAGACGTATAAATATATGAATACATGTATGTACATATTTGTATAAATGAATAAAACACTTCTTCGAGCCTTATATTTTAATTAACATTTAAATAACCTGTGTTTATTTCTTATAATGCATTAAACATTCAAATGTGGTTAAAAAGTAAAAAAATATCTGAATTACCTTATAGTCCATATTGTAATTTTTTGTCGTATAATAATGTCTTTTGTCTTCTGACATCAGGTCGACTCGAAACGGTCCAATTTCTACACTTCCCTGGTCTGGTAAATACATACCGACCTAAACAAAGACAAAGCAATTAAAATAATAGAAAAAATATAATTCTCACAAATGTAATGTGCAATATGTTGTTTGTTTTACAGTACATATTATAAACAGAATTGTCCATTACATACATGTATGTATCACAAGCATCGATAATTCCATCAACAAAAGCGTCTTTAAACTAAGTTAGAAGTAAACACTTATTAGCTTCTAATGTGTACATATATTTGAAAGAAAACATTTATGAAAATAAAGCGCATTGTAATGAGACTAAGTGTTGAATCGTTTGAACTGGACCGCGTTCAGCAGGGTTAAACATGTTTACTCTGTTTATAAACGCAAACGTTAATCAAACGAATGAAAAGTAAACGGAAATCGGACTACATCGGTGCTGTCACTCCATTTCCCATTTAGTCACGTGATTAAATCAAGCAAGCAACTCTCAGTTTTTTTCTATGTTAACAAACGTTAATGTGAACATGTCGTTTAGTTCACTTCTGTTATTAAACGTTTGCAAGCAAATAAAATGTATTTTTAACGAACTTAACGCAGCCAAGATCATATTACATTAGTTACAATGATGTTGAATATAACTGACAATAATAAAGTGAACACACTATAAAAGTCTTTTTTGTTATAGTAACGATGTATTAATCTATCTTACAAACTGACTTGTTTATTAATTTGTTTTTAATCACATATCTTTCATACAAGCCTATTGATGAATAAATATAAGGAAACAATAAGTTTTTAAGTTTTTAACATTGACTGTATATTGAACAATAATAAACAGCCTTTCTCATACAATATAAGTTATTGAGGCATGACTGATTATTTTAGTCGGCTATCACCCATTGCACCGTCACAGTTTCTATGCATATTTGTTTAACCTCTTCTGTTCCTGTATCATCAAAGGCGACGACTACTTCTATGTCCATGTCATAGAAAAGCCTGCAGCAGTCAATCGCCGTGTGTTCCAGTGGTGCCTGTGTCAGTATGAAGCCGCGTAACTGTCGGTAACTCTACAAATGAGTAAGACCTTGTGTAAGAGTATAACAATTCTTCCTGGTTATTCCAGGGATCATCCTAACCGATTAATTACAATATACGAAGACTACTGGCTTGGTCCGATTTTTTTCATCACATATGGGTAAACTCAAGACGGATATCTTTTCTCCCATTAACCTTTTAAAACCATTGTGGCATGGGTAAACAAGACATCATATATGTATACATTAACGTCGTTATCTTGATTTAACATCTAGCAATTTTCGCAGATTTCTACAAAATCAAGTTTTTACTATATTTTAGTAATACTTTCGTAGTTAAAAATTTCAAACTATACACGAGTATGATAGATGTCAGACATGTATGGAGGATGCCACTTGTCATGGAAGGTAGAACATTTCTATGTTCGTGAATCAGAAATAAATGGTAGATGAATTATTTATGTTGTGTAGGATAGAGAATCAAGGCTACATATAACGTTGACTTAATAAGGAAATTAATTCAAGTGCTACACGTTTATTTCCTTTTTCACATCTTGGTAAAGCATATGGTCTAGTTCTCTGTAATGCTTTTCATGTTACATTGATTATGGTTATGCTTATATGTGATATGTTTAGGAAGCTGTTGTGGTCGTTTTGTCGTCTATTGGAAAAGTTATAATATATAAACATATAAAATAAGAAAAAGTTTTAAATATCGTATTTATACAACAACTTGGTTATAAACCTGGGTGTGACATTCAATCAATCAGTTCAAAATGTTTTAAAATATGTTCAGACTTACCGGAATATATACGGCGTTGATGTAATTGTTACACCCAGGCACATGTGTTGACAGAAACGTTCGGTAATCTTTGGCTTTTTGAATAAAATGTACATTATAAGACTGGGTAAGATATTTATTTTAAAAGAAAGATAATGACTTATACCGGTAATTTCGTTCGAGAACTGAACTGTTCAAAATTTGCTTAATTCAAACGATAACAGCATCATATTTTTAATGTAATAATGATAATAATGATATAAATTATGATAAAATTATTATTATAATAATAATGATAGCAATACTGATAATTATTCCATTAACAGTAAAACAAATCAATGTAAATAAGGCTAAAAAAAACTATATAATATATTTCAAAACAATATGTATATAATGAACAAAACATATAATATTTACACACGCACGTATGTGATAACACGAGCAAATGTATGATACAAAATCATTCTTTGTCAACTTACAAGCCAAAATGTTGTTGTATCTGTTCTTGTTCTTATTCTCAGGCAATTTGGCCACGGCGTATACATCTGTCACTTCATCAGATTGTTCTTTGTCAGCAATATCTTCTTTTGGGAGATGGACGAAATCTTCTTGAATCTGCTTTAATTGATAATATGACTTGTGTATCTTGGTATGCATAAAACACGTTTGAAAAAAGTCAAATGTCTTACATTTTTATTAACAGCTGATCGCCTGAAATATTTATTTGATATACAAAATGTAATAAAAAGTATACCCAAAACAGGATGGATTTGATTTTTCTAATCAATACAAAACACGTTTATCTAATTTAATAAAAACAATTAGAATTACTTACAAATTGCCCTATTTCTGGTTTCATGGAGCCCAGTTAGTTGTGCTAGAGTGGTGCTTGAGTATAGTAAAGCGATTCTACCGGCGCTTTCAGTGTATTATTTAAGTATTATTTTATTTCCGATATATAGCAGAACCCGGTTAGATCAGTCGATAACGCCTCTGACTACTACTATAGGTGTGGTGAATTCAAATTCTCGACAGGCTACAGTCCCTGATGACCGGTATACGACATTGCGGCCATTTGTTATTTGTCTATAACCGTTGATCAAGTGGAAGTGTTATCAATTACTTGTAGAGATGGGTGTGTTTGCAATCCATATTAGATGATTTAACATGGGTTGTATAAAAAGAAAACGTAGAACAAAAATTAATGTACGAGCAAAATGTAGACAAAAGTAAAAAATGACTTATATCATTTTAAGGAATTTCAAAATACAATCAAGATACGAAAATAACACTTTGATAAAAAACAAAATTAGTATAATATACATGTACATATATATCAGTAGACACAATGCATTGAAGTTAATTCGGCATTGACAAATATTTACCTCAAACTGGGTGTTGAGCAACGTCACACCAGTCTTCTTTTCAACTTGAAGAAGCTCTCTATATTCGTTTTCAAAATCACACCAAGGTATTGCCTTGCTGGGTAAAATCAGGGCCTCATAGACCACCTCGTGTAGATATCTGTATTGGTCCTTTTGTAAACAATTTAAATACAATATTTATCATAATATCAAATAGTTTTGTATGTAACACAATGCTACTCTATTTATATGTCCGTCCGTATGTCCGGCGTATATGACCGAGCTTCATTACGAGGTTATTTGTGTGTATGTGCTGCAATTGTTCGATACAAAACATTAACTCAATATAATTTCTGTACATAACTCCATTGAGGGGTTTATTCTTTGTATATTTTATGCTGACGCTTTTTCTTTTACTTTTACATTTTTCTGTATATTTAGTGTTATATCTAGGTTTGTGCCATTAGGTAGAAACTAGTTTTATATTATTTTTTATGAAAACAACGTTTTGTAAAGAGTATTCGTCCTACTGTCTGCCTGCATGTCTGTGTCGATGTGTATTCATGTAAGATATGTGTGTTTATCTGTATATTCAGATGTATGTGTGTGTTTCTGTATGAGCGTGAGCGTGCACACGTGTGTGCAAGTGTATCAAGAAGATTCATAAACAAAACTGTGCAACTAGCGTGCTAGTAGATTTGGATTTCAAATTTCAACAAAGTGATGATCTATGGTAATATAGTCGTCTCGCGTAACGAAATAGCATATCATAACTGAGTTTGAACCATGTTGACACGTTGCTGTCTCAGTACCTCGACAAACTGATACACGTCCACATACTCGAGTTGTTTACCCTGATCATACAGGATATCAAGGGCGATAAATGTTCCAGTCCTCCCTACTCCGGCACTAGAAAGAGTGAAGTATAACTTTAATTGTCTCGTAAATGTAAGATATAAATGTAACGTACCTGAGTTTGAACCATATTGACACGTTGCTGTCTCAGTTCCCGTACAAACTGATACACGTCAACATACTCGAGTTATTTACCCTGATTATACAGGATATCAAGGGCGATAATTGTTCCAGTCCTCCCTACTCCGGCACTAGATAGAGTGAAGTATATAACTTTAATTGTCTCGTAAATGTTAGATATAAATGTACCATACCTGAGTTTGAACCATATTGACACGTTGCTGTCTCAGTTCCCGTACACACTGATACACGTCCACATACTCGAGTTGTTCACCCTGATCATACAGGATATCAAGGGCAATAAATGTTCCAGTCCTCCCTACTCCGGCACTTGAGAGAAAATGTGTATTTAATTGTTGTTATACAAATCGGTATGGTATCCAATCTAACATACCAATTAAATAAACAATTATATTAGTAAATAAAAATTATCTTGAGTTTATAATACTGTGCAGAACTCAGTCATTCATAGAAGGATATTACTCGCAATATCAAACGCATAGGCAAAACAATACAACAAAACAAACCACGGATACAATGTCGATGATGTTCATGTAATACTCCGAATAATCATATAGGCTTTTACAGGGATTTCTTTTTGTGTGTACTTGTATAAACATATGGCCATGTTTTAATTGTTTAACCGAATGAGAATGCTCGTATTCAAATACATATTTATTATAATATGCATGACAGAATGAAACGAAACATACCTGCAATGGACAAGCCAAGGGTGAGTAGAGTCTGTATCATCTTTACGGACTTTGGACCAGAACTGTACCAGTCCTGTGAGTCCTTTCGGTGTACTTTTGTCCGGCCATGCCGTGAACTGATAGTGTGTTATGGTTCTCTGTTTATTCTGTGATATCTAAACAAAATATATAGAAGATTTATTTAATTTCTTCAAGATACGATCAATCATTTTTTCAACTGAATTAATATATCACTATAATAAGTAACAAAAATGTTCTCCCAACCGTCTAATTGTAATGCTGATTACGGACATTTGACATCGTGAGAACAGTTGATATGCATAAAATAATGAATTACAGTATTTTATTATGTAATGCAATGTTTAATTACAAACTTTCTAAAATGAATTTGTTTTGTAACTGAAAACGATGAGCATTCCTTTGTAAATCTACAGCGGAGGTGAACATTTTATATTAACTTGTATTACTGTTATACGAATGACTAATATGTCATTAAGTCAAAAGGTGTGTTTCTTTAATTTGCCTGTAAACAGTAAGATGACGTTGTTTTTGCAATCAAACTTTTATTTTCTATGTTAAAATTTTATTAAAAAAAACAGATAGGTAAATACATGTAAACAAATAAAAAAGTAGCCTCTAGCTTGTTCGCTATAGAATATAAATAGTGTTGGGCGCTCACGTCAGTGACCGCAAGTTTTATTCAATATTCTACCCAATGACTCAGTTCTGGTGTTAACTAAATAAACGGATTCAACAACGATTAACAACTTAAGGCTCTGCTCATATTTAACTATAATTGGACTAAACTGAATCGGTATAAACTCAGAAACATATAAACAAGAGCTGTATTTAGTGGTAATGTCGATGCCCGACTTTGGGCTTTGAAAATGAATAATAATTGAAATAAGATACCCATGCACACGATTTTAGACTACTCACCGACTTAACGATAAATGTCCTTATGGTGAATTCCGCCATTACTTCCTCTGAAGCGACTGTTATCAATAGGGAACCATAGCTGGACGGCTCTTTACTGTCCCAGTACTGTTGGCATTTGTCCTATATGAAAACAATCCAAACTGTAAACTGTATGAGATTTTAAATAATTTGTGAACAAAATGATTTTGTATATGCTCATCTGCAACAATTAACACACACAGTCATCTTTCACAAACAAAATATTTTAAATAAAATCAAAAACAGTTTCGTGAAACATCAATTTGATATATTAATTTCAATTATCACATATGGCACAATATAATACCTTTCCTTCTTCCTTAACATTCGTTACCATGACAACTTTGGTAACATTCATCTCCCAAATCATCCTCCAAAAGTCCACAATGTTAACTTTTGTTGGACCTGCAATTCGAATATAATATAAATGTTGTTAAGAAATTGATACCAAAGAGAAAATATGTCTAAACTATGCTATAATGTTTCATTCTATAATTTTGGGGAACAAGAGAAGTATTTCAGTGAATAGCTTTTGATGATTAAACTGTTAAAATCGTGAAACTATCAATAGCACTTTCATAAGTGTTTATCAAAATATTGAATAAGAAAATGTCGCCAACGGATGATAAATACCCACATATTACAATACAGTAATGAGTGAACATTAATATTTTTCAAATTTTACGAAATACAGTGGCCATAACATCCGAGCTACTGAGTTTTTTTCGGATGGTTACTGAACTTGACACAAATAGTTTATCAATTGTATGTATACATTTTTATTGCGAGCGAATTTTGGGTAGATGTGATTTAAAAAGTTACTTTTAATAACATTTCGGACAATCCAAACATCATAGTTATTTATATTAACTTGTTTGTACTTATGAGCTTGTTATTACTTGGCCATGATGTGTTGCCGAATTGAATGTGTATTGAGACCCAGTTTAGTGAATATCGAATTAGAATAATATTTGTTAGAAAAAGGATTTCACTAACTGCAAATGGTGCACATTACAGAGATAATAACTAAGGATCGACTAGGGCGATTAATATAATTGAGTGACATGTTCGACATAGATATAATTTTAACAAATATTTTGAACAGCATCAAAATATTGAAGACAGTATTAGACAACTTATCATATTTCTATAAGTTTAAACATTCCATGTGTCATAACTCTAGAGTTACTAAGGCTCTCGGGCAGGTTATCAAACTCTTTCCAATTATATTTCCAATAAACATTCAGTCCGGGTTCGTTACATACTTGAACCTTATTATAATGATGTCGAGGAATAATGTTATCACTCTTTACCACCGAATTCATAGGATTTGCTGTTTCTAGTGAAATATCAATTTACCAGGAATACTGAGATTTACATATTTATAAACACCTTAGTTTTTACCATTTGTGCCCAAATTTCAGGACTCAATTTGTATAGTCAGCTATTATTGCAAATATTGTTGACTTAATATTTTATTATTGTATTGGAATTTAATTGTGAACGACGGGAAAAAAGGATTAGCATACATTTTTAATGTTAAACTATATGTTTTTATAAAAGCACATACAGTAACCTATAAGTCCCATATATTCACCTTTCTCGTATATTATTATACCGAAAAAAAATGACTACATATCTTGCTGAAAAAGAGAGTTCAAAATCCATCCGACCCAATAGATATGACCCTAAAAGAAAAACAAATCAAGTCAAAATTCTGTCTGAGTAAAGCCGCTCAGTGAATCATTCTACATTTGCAGTCTTTATTTAATAGGTTACACATCTTAGAAATAGTCTGTTTGTCATTAATCTGTAACAATCACAGTCTTCAAGACGTGATTTCAGTTCTGATTATAGATTTCAAAACAAAGCAGACATTTTACTTAAATATACATATTATTCGATAAAAAAGTCAATATACGTTAATTTATAGAAACAATTGATAACAAAATATTGAAACAACAATACTATATTATATTAAATAGGTTTACTGACAATTCATTTGCTAATATGCTAATATGTCTATAATACGTTATAGGAGCATTATATGATTGGTCCTTAACAGGATCGTGGTTATTTTTTATTTCTTGAGCCAGAATTTGTATCTGCATCGTGTAAATATAACTGGATATATCTCCTGATGACATTCAGCTCGATTTGTATGCGTTGTCTAAACAACAAAACTAGATTAAATACGAATATTGTTCTTTTTAATATGTTAATGCATTTATATATCATTCGAAGAGTTTACCTTGAGCAGCAATGTAAGCTTTATCCAAACTTTGTCCCTAAACAGAAAGTGTTAAAATGTAAAGTTAATAATGAAGCGATTATATAATATAATATATATATACAATAAAGTGTACATTATAATCATAATTAAAAGTGCAAAACAAAAAAAATGCTTGTGCTTTTTTAATCAATAAGTTATATAATTGTCTCGGTAGTTCAAGGACAACTTATATCATTATGGCCTATGTGTATAGTGAAAATATGGCAAATACAAATGTATTTGAAACTATCCATGTAAAGTATAATAGCGAGAAAATTGAACTCATGGTAACATGTATGTTGTAAATGAATTTAAAACGATAACGGATAGGATTGAAAAACTGTGGTTCTAGAAGTGGTTTCATGGGCAGCCCAACTGTGGTAAATAAGTCACGGTGGTTGATATGAACATGGAAACTAAACGGCCGTATATTATAAAAATCACTATGGAAATTAATATTACTAATTATAAGGATAGGAAGTTTAAGAGATTGCGTGTACATATCATCATATTTCCTACGCAAAATCTGGAATCTCATTTACACCATACCATAAATATGTATGTTGTGTTCTGAATGTACCCTTTGCTAGTACCTTTGTACGGAATTTACCGTGTGTGGTACGACAGTGGTCCTACACCGATTCACGGCGTTTGTTTTCCAATATTGTAAACTGATTTTAAAACGTTTAATTAAGTAAAACGTACAAACCTGTACTTCAAACAAATATTGACTAATACATGTTAAAAATGGTGAAAAAGCTGATTGATTGCGTTAGTCAAGTAGAAATTATATTCACAAAAGATAAACTATACAGATTACGCACGTCTTTCATTGATCAACAATTTGTCAGGCGGACGTTAAATATGCCGGAGCCTAGACCTGAAAAGTATCGTCTGTAAAATACGCAAACATAGCAGGACTGTCAAAACACGACCAGCGAGGCTGTGTGGAATTTCAGCCTATAAAACATGTATTCGGTGATTACACACACTATTGGAAATATATAGTTATCTTAGTTGTTTGCATTTACATATAGCATAAATATGCTCAGACAATCAGATAAATTGCCCTATATGATGATCTATTATTGATAATGCATCTGTACTCGTTAAATAGATGTCACATGTACCTATGCCACAATAGTTTGCTATGTTCATTACACATATACTATTACATTACAAATGCAATTTACATTAATAAAGGCAGCGTTGATATAATCAGAGTCTGGCTGACCCGGTAACGTATTCAACACCACTCTCGAGTGATCATCTGAAATAATAAAATACATTATTTTAATTATTTATTATCAATATTCTAATATACTATGTTTCACAGAAAACGAGATAAATTGTGATTTATTCCTTTAGTGTTCATTCCTTCTTGCATTTTATGTGCTTTCTTTTTCAAGGAAACTATAGTTTACATATCAAAATGTTTGTTTTTAAATCAATAATGCTATATATTAATTAATTGAGTTGTAATTGCTGTTTTAACTATGGATATGAATCCCGTAGCTGGTTCAACGGCTGATAAGAAATGCTCAACATTTCATTTGAACATTATAACCAAATTTAATTAAATTTTAAAACACTTACATGTATACATTTCCTTGTATCTGTTCTTTGGTCTGTTTTTTGGTTTTAATGCAACAGTTGTCGGGTGTACCAGACCTTTAGGTAGTGTCTGAAATGATGGAAGAATAACATTTGCATTTACCTAAACATATCATATCACATAAAGGAATCTATGTCAACATGATTATTGTCGAACGTTTATTAAAACTAGTCCATATGATAGCAACGAAATGAAAAAAGTAATACAGACGAAAGAACGTATAAATCAACAGTTTTATTTTCAATTTCATAATCACTTCGCATGTTAAATAGATAAAAAACAAACAAACTGTCATACAGTTATACACAGAGACAAATGGCGGGGGGACAGCGAATGTGTCGGCGGATGGAGATGAATACACAAATAGATAAGCATATAATAAATAGATTGCATAACAAATGCGTGTAATTGTTAAACGGTAACTTACAATGAACTGCTGATGGAAAATGTCGTTGCTTGAAGCCTTACTACCGATATATTCCTTCAGATTTGAAAGCCATATTGCAGTCTTTGGAATATCTCTCTGCACTGATGTATTGTAATACTCACAGTCGTTCTCATTAGCACCAGTCGGCGGCTTCGATTTTAAAGTTGAATTAATTGGAGTAGTTTTGGTATCACCATCTGCTTAAATAGTGTATGAAGGTAAGTCTACGTATATATGTATGTATATATACGATATGTACCATGAATTTTAACTTGTTAAATTAAATATACTGAACACATTTTACTAAAATAAGTAATTGTGTTTTACATAACAATCTATACGTATATACAATAAAATCATATTCTTGCAATGTGGGCTACACTGTTCAAACATAATTGATAGGACTGATCAAAAAGTGTGATTTACACATGAAACTATATAAGCTCCCGCTTGAATAATACGAAAAATGTGCTATTTCTGTTTTAGCGATAAAAACTAGAAATGACGTCTACTATCAAATAGCAAATAAAAAAACGCCTTACAAAAGTGTAATTGTATGAACCTGTCATAGCTGTGAAACTATAACGTAATTATATATATTTAATATGTTTCTAACTTTAGTATAACTTATACAATTACCACAGCATGACCGTAATACACCAAGACAAAATGACCCATGAACCGTAAGGTGATTTAACATGGTCTTTGCAAGAGTATGCACACAATACGTCAGCTGGTGATTGAACTAGGAAGCGTTATATAAACAAAGCTGTTAAAACATATCTAGCTGGTGTATCATTACCTCCAGCATCGTGAAGAGAGGATAGCACGCTTGAGTTCATGTAAATATTGTCCTTTTGAGGTGGTTTATCTCGGACTGATTTCTTGGTATCGTGCTTATAATCGGTGTCATCTCGGCAAACATCTGTCAGATTTTCGGAATTGGATACAAACTTGTTTTGTTTCCTGCAAGTGAAATAGGCAAATAAAAAAAACATGAACATGCATACGAAGAAAACGTTTTACATCCTAACTATAGAACAGGCGACCCCGTTAATGCTTTCAACATGTCGCTCCTTGTCAATTAGTGTGATTTTGAGTATTCCAATATTAGATTGGAATAACTATCTATATTCAAATATAAAAGGGAAATAGTTTACGCCAAATTCTGAAATGTATCGTACATTTGTTATTAGTTACGTTGCTGTTTTAACATTGTTATTTCCTATATAAATAACACTATGCCGATTTATTATGATAATATACTTATAAAAGTATACTTATGTAGCTATGTGCTGAACAGGTCGTAAATCATCGGGATTATCGTACCCATTATATATACGGGAATTACAAAGAGCCAGAATGAGTGTCCAACTTTTACATTAAAAAACTATTAGACGTTCACGCGATATTCTAAAATTTCAACTTCAAACGAAACATCGTTTAAAACTGTATTATTAAAATGTGAAAATGATGTTTGATCTTGACGTTGTGGAAGAGAGAAAGGGTGTTTCGATTCGAAAGTCATCTGCGGAAACGGTTAAAACCGAAAGTATATCATTCTTTGATTTACAAATAGCACAGACGAATTCTGATGGACAAAACTCTCCTGAAGATGACGAAGACAACCCAAAGGAGTCAACCATGACGATAGCATTTTCATCATGATAAACGTGCAACAAGTTGTCAGAAAGTTTGATGCTCAACTGTATGAATCAAAAGGAGCAAAAACTGCTTTATTTTAATCTATTTTTATTTTATGCGTTATTTTACAAAAAAACACCTAGAAACATATTAGTATAGAATACGATGTAATAAGAAAGACATGAAAAAGTGTCATAGATAAGCGTCATAGTGATGCCGAAGTCAGCATAACATCGGTGTCTGTCTGTCTGTCTGTCTGTCTGTCTGTCTGTCTGTCTGTCTGTCTGTCTGTCTGCTCTAACACTTTCCACTTATGGGCTTATTTTTTGGTATGTCTATTCATATGAGGCAAGAAATATTGTGAGCTTAAGCCCATAATATGAAATAAAAAGTGCATAAAATTGATAGTTAAGGGCTTATGGCTTTATTAAAAGAACACTTTAAAAAAAACCTTAATACATGGATTATTCAATTGTCCATCGCTATGGACAGATTTGTAGGATTTGCCTCCCTTAGATTATGTAGTATCGTATCACTCGGAACACCTTGGCTATTACTACGTAATAACTACCGAAGGATGACGGAATTTGCCGAGTATGTACGATTGAGTATCGTATTTTTCGACATTCGTGCACCTCGGTCTTTTTGTTGTTATCACGGCCCTTAACGGAAATGACCGAGTATACGGGATTGCTTTTTTGCGCGTATAAGTTGAATTTGGTTATTTCCGTATAACTTCGGGAATTTCACCGGATGTAGAAACAAATGTAACCCCATGCTGTTGGACCCATGCTAGAATGGTGAGTTTATTTCGATCTTGTAAAATGTATGAATGATAACACTTGTTATAAACGTGAATTCAGTTCGTTGTGTCTTATAATATGGTAATAGTTATGTTGGCCTGGCTGGAATGACAGCACAACCCATTTTAATAACATTTCTTCGGTCCTGTTTCGTCATGCTGAAAATGGTGGCTGCGATTGATCTGAATTTTGGAAATAAAATGTTGTCATTAACAATGAACGTGTTGTAACCATGATCGAAGGTATTGTTGATAGTTTCATCCAGAAATAAATCGTTCATTTTATTTAGCTTTTTTTTTTTAGGAAGAAATACGTAACATCGGACGTTTTACATGTTAAAAAGATGGGTGGGGTATGCGATATTATTGACGATAAGTTAGCAGTTTGGCGGTCCGAACTAACTTTGCTTAACAATTTATTTTTAAAATTCGTTTAATTAAAGCTTTGCATGGTAAAAAGGCTGCAGTTGACGAATTTTATAAGCGGGGATGAAGCTACAGCCCCCAAAGCTACATTGCCAATGATTTTATACTTTGTTACTACCGAGGACTGTTAAAATGCAAGTGTTTCTGAACAAAGCCTTTTACTGCAATTGAAAAAAATTCTGTGTCTTCTGATTTTTTTTAGTTTCTGCAAAAGAATGTTTTAGCAGTAAACATTTTTAATGTGCAATACTCAATCGAGATTTAACCTTAAGTAAGCTAAGCGATACAAAACAAACCATTCATAAGGTATATTTTATGAAAACAGTTTGAAGAGGCTCAACTCAAAATTTGGTCAATGGGTTGGTAGAACAGTCTTTAAAGAAATAATTGCTGATTGAAAGGGTAATACATGTTTGAGCACACATTAATTTTCAGTGGGTTGGTCAACACATAATCTTTTTTCTTTTTTTTTTGGGGGGGGGGGGGGGGGGGGGGGGGGGGCTATATATGTCCAGATATATTATTCTTCAGATGTCACAGTATTGTAAACTTATCAAGTGGCCAAAATGTCCTATTGTATGGGATACCCACCCTGCATTACATATGGAGACCACAGAAATGATAGCGAAAGATCCCTTATCAGGTTTTGTGTATTTGCATACAATTGAAAATTCTACATGTACATATGCTCCTAGATTATGTCTTAGTATTACAGACTTGTAGAATCCAAATATTATGAGTTATTAAGAATCTTGAATTCTCTAAAAGCTAGTTTTTTTGTTTTTTTTTGGACAATATATGTCCAGATATCATGAGGTTAGGTTGTCCATGTATTGTAAACTTATCAAGCAGCCAAAATTTCATAATGTATTGGATATCCACCCCGCATTACATATGGAGACCAAAGTAATGATAGTTCCCTTTTATAATATCAAGTTATGTGTATGTGCATACAATTGAACATGCTACATTTACATGTACACTCTCTTGAATCTGTCTGAGTATTACTTTTTTATTCATGTAAATTTCTAAAATTGCCATAATTATTTCATCACTTTAAATGTTCCCTCTGTACCTTTGTGTTCATAACATGACTGCATATTACTGGATTGTAGTATTCAAATATAAAATTTTTTAATTATCTAGAAGCTGGAAATGTTTTGTTTACTTGGGAAAAGATTTGTCCAGATATCATGAGGTTAATAGGTTGTCCGAGTTTTGTAAACTTTTTGAAGTGACCACAACTTCCTAAATGATGTGACTCCATCTTGCACCCACCCAGTATAACATAATCATATGTTGAGACCTAAGTAATGATAGCTCCCCTATGAGGTTTTATGTGTATGTGCATACTAAGTATTGAAAATGCTGCATGTACATGTACACTCCTGAACATGTCAGAGTATTACCAGCTTGTAGAATCCAAATATTATGAGTTCTTAAGAATCTTGCATTCTCTAAAAGCTGGTAATGATTTTTTTTTTTTTTTTTTTTGGGACAAGATATATCCAGATATTGTGAGCTTAGTTGGTCCAAGTATTATCAGTTTATACATTTAAACTTTTGATATGGCCCATGTTAGACTTATGGTGTTGCTATAATTGGAAATTGGAGATTGTAAGCACTATTTTTTGCACTAACTTTTTAATTATGTTACAGGTATCATACCAATCCAAAATGGAAAATGAATGGGTATATGCAAAAGTTAAGGGCATTCCACACTCCATGCGGTGGCCAGTTCAAATCCTGAAGGAGAAGTCTGATGGCCTGGTAGAAGTGTTTTGTAAAAGTGATAATGCAATGTAAGTGTAAATGGTTACAAAGTCATGAGACTTTTTTTCAGGAGACAATATGGTTTAATCTGTTACCTACATGTTTTTTTATCTGCGTTATGTAAATCAAAAGTCAGATACCGATTACTTAATAAGTGGACTCATGTTCATTGCCACACAAATTAAGAATTATCCTCTCTCAGCCCCTCACCGCATGGGTTCGAATCCCGTCTGGGTACTTCGGTTTTCCATGTGAGGAAGCCTTCAAGCTGGCTTGCGGTAGGTCAGTGGTTCTACCCGGGTGCCTCTGTGCACTCGGGGTCTTCCTCCACCTGTAATTAGCTGGACGTCGCCAAATGACTGAAATACTGTCGCGGCGACGGTAAATCCAAAAAAAAACAAAAACAAACATAAGAAATATCCCATAAACAATCCAGTCAAAAATAATATCTGGTCATTACCTTTGTTTATAGACTAACAGTGAAGCATGGAGACTTGGAAATATTTCCTAGCAGATTTTGGGAAGAAATTGGATTAAGTAAATATTGTTGAATTTTGAATACATGTTTGATTGTTAAATATGTTTAGCTTCCTGTTCTTATAATAACCAGTCTGTGTTTTGAATAGAAATCTAAAGATTAAGATTTTTTAGTAAAATTTTAGCTCACCTCAGCACTTTGTATTCAATCTTCATGAAACTTGTTCAGAAACTTTATCATATGGGTTTAATGAACTAGGTCATCGTGTGAAATATTGGAAAAACGTTCTGCGATATTTTCACTTTGATCCTCACGAAGCTGATAGAATGTTTGTTTTATGAAATCTAGGTCAAGTTCGAAGCTGTCTTTTTTTTGGTAAAAAACTAGGTTTTTCAAATGTAAGAAAAGGCTTGTAAATACTTGAATAGTCAAAGACTGTCCTCTAGTAATAATTTCTGCCCACAAGACAAATACAAGTTCTAATCAAGTTTACTTGTAGCAAATTTACAACTTTTAGTAACTTAGTTTAGGAATATTAATCTACCTATCTGACAAAAGCTATCTGTTCCAATCAGACTCGTGCTCTTATCACAGACTCGTTATTTGTTGTTTTGGAGTTTTTCTGTTGCTGCGACAGAGACTTGTTATTTATTTTTAGCTCTACTGGCCAAAGGCCAGAAGTGCTTATGCGATGGCGCGTTGTCTGTCGTCTGTTAGCAGCACTTTCTCTGAAACCACTGGGCCAATTAAACTGAAACTTCACATGGGTGTTTCTATTGCATAGGAGACTATACAAAAGATTTTTTTTTTTCGATCTGAAATTCAAAATGGCCGCCGTTACTAAAATAGTCCAAAACTTAAAAAATCTTCTTCTCATGAACGGCCCAACAGATTTTCAAAGTGTTTATGTAGTTATGATGACCAACTATAGTGGTCAAAGGGTTCAATTAGGGGACACATGTCATTATAATCAGGGCTCAAACTGGGTCTGAATTTTAGGGAGAAGTGACTGTTCCTTCATCCAAAAAAAAAGAAGTGGAGAAAAAATAGGGAGAAGTGGTAAATTTCGTCACGCGGTTACACAAAAACTTAGTTTTATTAAAATTAATGCTATGTCATTATGTGTGTTTTTGTTTTATATTGTTTTTATAATGTTTTATATTGTTTTTGATTTATATCAAATATGTTGGTTGACACCCTTCTTGTCTTTTATCTGATGTTGTTATTAAGGAACTAGTTTTTGTGTGATATATTCTTAAAGAACAGGGAGTTTAACTTTCTGAATAAAGATACAGCTAAATGAACTTACAATCTACTTTTTCATGGTAGGAGTATTCTTCATGCCACTCATTATTGTTTATTTTATTTTTTTTGCAAAGAACATGGAACACTAGTACCTGGTAAAAGCAGAAGATAAATGCTATTTATCTATAACTTTATCTCCGAAAGAGTAATCAAAAAGATATTTCTCTGTTCACATATCATTTTTATTTTTATCAAATTAACACTTTTTTATTAAAATGCAAAACATAATTATAAGTTCATGAAACATACATTAAACACACATTTTTTTAAATTTCAGATGCTGTGTTACATGCTATCCCCACTGCAGTCTATACACTGCTTAAACTAACTGTTTCTTACTTGACTTTTTTAATTCTCATTTATAAATTTTTCGTAATTTCTGTTGTTTCCAGTATTTCAAGGCTTTTTGGAAGTCAAATTTTGTAGTTATAGGTCGGATCACAAATATTTAGAGTAATTAAACCAGCTGATTTAAACAAACAAATTGAGAAACAAAACATTTTTGTATGTAAATTCTATACATCACTCACGGACACCGAATTAACAGTTGTTATAATCGATTCAGTTCAATATGTTTATTTCGACTCAAACATATTTATAGACAACAGTAAGCAGCAACATAATTATCAATACCTCTTTAATCATCGGTTATTTCTAAAAATCAAACACGCTAATTATTCATTTTAAACTTGTAATTCAGAAGTCAACTATGCATCTCGCAAACACAAAGGATGATTACGTCATACGTGGAAAGTTTCTTTGTTCATGGAAAACTTTGATTGACAGTTGAAAAAAAAAGATCGGTTTCAATTAGACGCTGGATGTTTTAACTCTATGTATGCAAGGGAAACCTTGATCTTGGTCAGCCAAACAATTGCGTTGCCTAGCAACCTATACGATGTTGGCACGGGGTGTAAACATATATGCCGAAAATTGCCTGGGGATATTTGGATCAAGTAACCGATTATTGCAATTTGCATTCCCACATGTGTGGCGACACTTATCCACGGATTAGAGAATATACCAAATATTGGTTATAGTTGTAATTTGCACTTCACTAGCATCCAGAAAAAAAGCCATGTTGCTAATTTTAAGGCGACTTAAAACTTCGCGGTGACCAATAAAAAGCGAAGTGACGGAGAAAAAAGCGACTTTGTCGCCCTCTAGTTTGAGCCCTGATTATAATATTTTTTTATTTTTTTTTTTTAAAATGGAAATGATTTTGCCTATATCTTCACAGAAGCATTGTTTGGTGAAGGAGGTTAAGATTTGTCAAAATGACAGGGTTCCACTGTCTAAAGGGGTCAGGAGGGGCCCCAAAAGGGTACAAATTGGGAATTACTAAATTCGTTTTCTTAAGGACCATTATGTCATATTTGTTCATATTTTGCATAAATTATCCCTATGTGTAGGGGTTTGATTGTAGATAAGAATTTAGGGGCTAAAATTTATAGGGGCCCTGTAAGGGGACTTAGAATTTTACATAGGGATACTATGGGGAAACAGAAAATTATCTTTTTCTTTCATCTGTTCTGAAACCACTAGGCTAGTTAAACTGAAACAATATATATATTTTTTTAAATGGAAATGATTTTGCCTACATTTTCACTAAAGCATTGCTAGGTGAAGGAGGTTAAGATTTGTAAAAATGACTGGGTTCGTATGTCTTAAGGGGTCAGGAGGGGCCCCAAAAGGGTACACATTGGGAATTAGTAAAATTGTTTTCTTAAGAACCAGTATGGCAGATTTCTACATATTTGATATAAGTTATCCCTAAGTGTAGGGGTTTGATTGCAGATAAGAATTTAGGGGCTAAAATATATAGGGGCCTTGTAAGGGGACTTAGAATTTTACATAGTACTACTGTGGGAAAACAGAAAATTCTCTTCTTTTTTTTCATTTATTCTGAAACCACTAGGCCAATTAAACTGAAACTTCACATGGATGTTTCTATTGCCTAGAAGACTATACAAAAGATTTATTTTTTCTATCTAATATTCAAGATGGCCGATGTTACTAAAATAGTCCAAAACTTAAACAGTCTTCTTCTCATGAACAGTCTAACAGATTTTCAAAATGTTTATGTAGTAATGATGACCAACTACAGTTTTGTTAGATTTGTTCAAATGGTGTCCCTAGATTTAAAAATGACCCCGCCCCGATGTTTCTATTGCAAAGTAGAATTTCAAAAAGTGCTTTGGCCACTATGAGTCAGTAGAGCGTCCTCAGGCCCTCTTGGGCCTCTTGTTTTTATATAAATTCAGCAGTTATTGTTTGTTTGTTTTTTAAACTTTATGCTCTGATACGAAAAATAAAGAAGAAAATCCTTTCTCGAAAAAATGATATTTGTTTACATCAATGGTTGCTATTTTTGGAATCACACATTGCGAACACATTGGACCTACACCTTTTGAGGTGGCAAGTCAAAACTCAAAACGTTCCTTAATGAAGATGTACTAAGCAAAAACAGATAGCGAGGGCAAATAAATAGAGTATATTACATGTCAATGAGTGGTCATTGAATTTGGAACTAATTAAACAAAATTTTATCAATTTTATTAAATAAGTTTAAATAAGTGTGTATTAAACAACCACAAATGTGATATTCTATTTATATAAAAATACTAGCTAAATACATTAAACATAGCTATATAGCGTGCACAATTTCAATGCTATTCATTTATGACTAACTTCATACTAATTTGCATTGTTATTACACTAGTGACATATATATCTATAAAAAATATTTTATGATATAAATAATTATGTTGAGCCATACATTAGTATGATCTATATACAAAGAAATTAGTTACAAGAATTGTGAATAATTGATTTGCATTCTAGAATGTTTGAAGAAAAAGAAATCTAAGATAATCCCCAGTGAAGCCATTCCAGCCATGCAATATCTAGCTGACCCCATCACTAGAAAGAATTCAGGCATTAAAGAGGACAACCCATATCTATTTGCCAACTCAGGTCAGTATTGCAAATCAGACTTAGATAAATAATTTTATATATCACTAATTATAATGCAATCAGTTTGTAATGTTGGTTTGTGGTCACCAAGCAAGACAAGTGAGGTTTTTACTTGTACTCTGATTTCCCCCAGAACACACCTTATTCTAGTGTACCAACATGCCAATAAGGGTGATTTAATGATATAATGGTTCATAATTGTTGTAGACTAAATGAATTTATACTAAATATACGCCAGTTAACTACACTTATATTTATATATGTTTGTTGATTATCAAAAGTTTCACTAACAAATTGAAAGTTTATGTAGGAAAAACTTAAAAGTGATATTAAATTATTCATATTAATATATTGTATCCTGATAATGAAATTTTGCATAAAAAACTAATTCTTAGTTTTCATTATGTCTCCATTCTGTCAAAAATTGTAGGTACGTAAAGGTAACTTTTTAGGAAGGAGAGAAATTTTGAAGTTTTCTTACCTCTGGGTATTTAATTGTTATAAATATCTGTTTTACTGTCTTCTTTGCTACCACTGAATACCAAATTGACTAAGATCTTTATAAACAAAACAATCAACTCATAATTTTACAAAGTTATTATCTTTTTGTTGTGAAATCTGCTGTAACATAAAATAATTTATGTTGTAAATGTAATCTTGTGACAAAATTGTCAACTCATATGATTTTGAAGTAATATAGTTTTTTCTTTATCAGCAATGGATGTTATCAGAGCAGCCAGTAGTCTTGAGGATCTAAGGAGTCGATGTGGCCTAAAGTTCCCAGATAGAATTTATGCTACTAATCTGAGAAAACACTGTGCTACCATAGCCCAGGTAAGAAATTGTAATGAAAACTGTATCTTCTTTGAAATTCTTTTTTTTTTCATATTAATAGGTAACCAGAGGCATAGCCACACTTCCATATAATAGTATGAGTGAGTGCTTGTTTGGCATTTACGAAGAACTGTTGACATCTTTTCTACAGTTTATCCTTATATTGTTTTAGTTCCATGGTACAATTTGTTACAGACTTACATAACTGTTTAGGTCTATGTTTCTATGGTTATTTTATTAAAGCTAAAAGTGTGTCAGTGTTTGTGATTGTCTTCTATTTCAAGGTTGTAGGGTTAAAGGACCATGAAATGAAATGGCTGTGCCGTCATCTTGGACACACAAGGAAGGTCCACGAGCAACATTATAGATCAACATCTGGCTTGATCGAACGCCTTGACATTGCAAAGTTGATGCTCATACAAGAAAGCAACCTGCATGGAAAATTCAGTGGAAAATCACTTAACGAAATCAGCTTTGAAGGTACATATTTTATATTAGGCAGGGGATTTTTTTTAGACTCTCATCCAAGCCCGCCCCAACATTTTTTATATGTGACAACAGCTGTCTGCTACTGTAAAAAAAAATGAGGTGTTAAGTATTACAATATATATCATATTTATCAATTAAATTGATTAACCTTGTGGTTGTCATGGATAAGGATTGTATGATAATTATTGGGTCTAGCCTTTGTCAGTAAAAATAAAAAACACCCAACCGCTCAATTTTGTTTCAAAATCTGGATGAGAATCTAAAAAAAGAATATCCGGCATTGCAATGGAAAGGTGAATAACAATTTTTTTATGATTAACATTCACACATAATTCATATTATAACAGACCACAGTATGTACTTGAAATTGCAGTTTCGTCTCAAATTTGAGTAAAAACTTCTTTGTTTTTGTGAAGTTCAATTCAATGATCCAGAGGGACGAGAAAAACTTCTTTTACATTAAGCTTAACAGTTAACCTATCAATATAATAAAGATCTTCTCGACTTTGTAAAAGTTCTATTAAGTTAAGAATATCTCCTACATAAATATCTGCCTTTAGATATTCTCCAAGAGGATGAGACTGAAGTTGCAGCGCCAGTCAATGATATCAGGGACGTTGTAGTGGGGGTGTCTGTCACTGGAGGTGATGGTAGGTTTCTTTTTTATGTGCATGAATTATTTTTAAGATTACATTATTTACATAATGAAAGCTATATTTTATAACTACAGTAGAGCGTCGGTCATGTAACACTTATAACAAACATTGCAGATTTAGAACTAACTTTCATTTTAGGCAGTATTCTGCAATCTAAACTATTTAAGTTAGTCTCCTTTAAGTTTGAGCTTCTGAATTTAAACTCTTAAAGTTACTGTCAACATTAATCTTATACTAATAATAAAAAGAGTTGGATAAAGCTTACAACTATACTTAATTAATTTTTTTTTTCAATGTTAAGAAGTTATAAGATTCTTACATTTCAGATTTGGCTGTTGAAGACTTCATGAATGACGATGGGGTGGACATTTTGCAGACACGAAAGAAAGTTAAGAAAAGTAAGAATAGATAGGTCTTAAAAAACCTAAGGTTTTAAAAAAAGTACTCTCAAGTTATCTACCATAGCTTTAAGTAAAACATTAGGGACAATATACTTCTAAAGACATAAGCATGAATTAAATTCCGTGTTTGACATGAATATGCATTTTAATAGCTAGATGTTAAAAAATTACAAATGTTAACAGTTTGGCCATTTTCAAATGTAATCTTATGTGAGTTCTTGTGAATGATGAATTGTGAATTGTTGATTGTAAGCTGTTCAGTCCAACCATTGATATTGCATTTTTAAATAGGCACAAGGCAAATATGGTCCGAAGAGGAAGAGGAAGAGCTTAGAAGATACCTGCCCGACTATTTCAACAAAACAACCACAAGGACCTGCCCAACTCGGCAAGAGTGTTATAATGCCATTACCAGAAGTAGAGAGTGTGGTGGATCACTACATGAGCGATCATGGGAAACCATAAAGAAAAAAATAAACAATTACTTGAAGAAATATTAACATTGACTATAGCTGGATTTTGCCAATGGGTTAATGGCCAATATGTCCATATATTAAGCGGAAAATGGTGAGGCAAACAGTATGTGTATTGTGGAAATCTGTCCATTTTTTTTAAACAGCAAATAGTCTTTTATGTGGAAATCTGTCCATGTATTATTATACAGGCTCTCCAGCATTCCTAGTTTTCCTGAGTTTTCCTACTTTTTTTCTAAAAGTGTTTCTACTTTTTCCTATTTTTTCAAAAAAGCCCCTAGTATTCCTACGTTTTCATCAGCAGAATAATATGTAAGGTCTAGGGTAAGGTCTAGACGTTTTTAAATGTGTTTTTGGACATTTTCTTGCAGAAGAAAGACAAGAGATATTTTAGTTGTCAAGCTCCTTTGCTGAAAATGTGGTCTCAACTGATGACTGAAACGATTGGCCTATACTTCAGTTATACATACAAGTTCATATACTAAGTGGAAGATGGTGTGACAATAAGTCTGTGTATTATGTGGAAATATGGCCATATCTTTTTAAATAGCAAATAGTCTATTATTTGGAAATATGTCCATAAATTAAGTTGAAGATAGTGTTAAAATAGTTGGGTGTTTATTAAAGTTATACGGTGAGTCTGATCGTCCTTTTGTCTTGTTTTAATGATAACTTTATTCATTGGATTTCTATTATTCTTTACACAATTATAGAGCTCAATGAGTTGTCTCACGCATAAAATTCATATTTAATCAATATAAATTTCCGAGGTATAATTTTGTATTGTCTTAACTTTTAGTCAATAAAATTCAACATAGATGCAGAGTTTGGGGAGTAGGTGCCTTGGCACAAAATGCATGCTCTTATTTCAAAAGTAAAGGTCACCTAGAGGTCAAAGTTATTCAATATGGAATTCATTGCTATAATTTGTCTGCCTTAATTTTTTTAATTACCAATGGGCATTGTTGTAGAGCTCTGTGAGTGTGTTGCACACAAAATTGAAAAAATAGTCTGCAATTAATGTATTGTGAGGTAATAATACTCAGTTTACAGTTAAGGTTCAGCAATAGATGAGGATAACTAACATGCTCTTTAAATTTTATTTCAATGAAACTTCATTCAAATGATTATCATAAATACTTGGTGTAGACGAGCATGTAAATACATCTTGGTCCGTAAAAGTTCTACACTATTTTGATATTATGTAACTTGTAAGTTAGACAGATAAGTACATTTTTTTGTTGAAAACAGTTTATATGTTAGAGGCAAATAGTGTTATATGTGGAAATTTGTCCATATATTTAGTGGAAGATAATGCGGCAGACAGTCTGCATATTATGTGGAAATCTGTCCATATATTAAGTGAGAGATTGTCTTTTCAATGTGAGGGGAAAAGGTCCATGTATTGTGTTGAACACTTTCAAGAATAGTCAGCGATTCATGTATTATGAGGTTATGAGTATGTCAATACTCTTTGATAAGTTTTCCACATAATAAAGGTGTTAAATAGTTGGTGTTATTTTAATTTTTATTCCTCCAAAAGGACCGTCCCCGGTGGTCTAGTGGTAGAGGGTCCGCCTCGGGAACGGGAGGATGCGTGTTCGATCCCCAGCCGCGACATACCAAAGTCGTTAAAAATGATATTGGTATATCTCTCTTGTGCTCGACGCTCAGCACATAAGGGTAGTTCCAGGACTGGTTGGCCCCGTGTCAGGATAATGTGACTGGCTGTGGTATCATTCCACTTGTCTACGGTGTGGTACCACAGTGAGGCAGCACTATATCTGTCTCATGTAGATAAAAGCGTCTCCAAATGACTGAAATACAGTGGGTGGGACGTTAAACCCAACAAAACAAACAAACAAACAATCTTACAAAGGTCGGCATTTTAAAATTGCATGGTCTGTCAGATGTAGAGTAGAGATGTAGTGTGCGGGGAGTAGGTGTATCTGCTGGAAAAATTGCTTCAGTTATGTTTTCACCGAGCACCGGTATACAGTTTTAATAGTGCAGCAGACTGTATGCATATTATGTGAAAATATGTCCATTTATTATGTGGAGTTGGGCGAGACAGACAGTCTACATATTATATGGAAATATGTCCATATATTATGTGGAGTTGGGTGAGACAGACAGTCTACATATTATGTGGAAATATGTCCATATATTACGTGGAGTTTGGTGAGGCAGACAGTCTACATATTTTGTGGAAATATGTCCATATATTACGTGGAATTGGGTGAGACAGACACTGTCTACATATTATGTGGAAATATGTCCATATATTACGTGGAGTTAGGTGAGACAGACAGTCTACATATTATGTGGAAATATGTCCATATGTTACGTGGAGTTGGGTGAGACGGACAGTCTACATATTATGTGGAAATATGTCCATATATAACGTGGAGTTGGGTGAGACAGACAGTCTACATATTATGTGGAAATATGTCCATTTATTATGTGGAGTTGGGTGAGACAGTCTGCATATTATGTGGAAATATGTCCATTTATTATGTGGAGTTGGGTGAGACAGTCTACATATTATGTGGAAATATGTCCATATATTACGTGGAGTTGGGTGAGACAGTCTACATATTATGTGGAAATATGTCCATATATTATGTGGAGTTGGGTGAGACGGACAGTCTACATATTATGTGGAAATATGTCCATATATTACGTGGAGTTGGGTGAGGCAGACAGTCTACATATTATGTGGAAATATGTCCATTTATTATGTGGAGTTGGGTGAGACAGTCTGCATATTATGTGGAAATATGTCCATTTATTATGTGGAGTTGGGTGAGACAGTCTACATATTATGTGGAAATATGTCCATATATTACGTGGAGTTGGGTGAGGCAGACAGTCTACATATTATGTGGAAATATGTCCATATATTACGTGGAGTTGGGTGAGGCAGACAGTCTACATATTATGTGGAAATATGTCCATATATTACGTGGAGTTGGGTGAGACAGTCTACATATTATGTGGAAATATGTCCATATATTCATGTATTATGAGGTTATGAATATGTTAATATTACTTATTTGGTCAGTAACAGACCAAATAACTGATTGATTTCATCGACCACCTTTCATGCTCAAAACAATGATATTGTTTCATTTCATTATTAAAATGGTGGGTGGGGATGGAGTCATTTTAAAAATATAGTTATTTAAATGATCAAAATAAAATACTGATATTGTTTTATTTCATAAAAAAGTACAACTCAAAATTTTAATGTTTTAAACTGAACGTTATATCAATAAAAACTCATTTATTGACCCACTATAGAAATTTAGGGGGTCACCAATTGACTGTTCTTGTCCAATGAAATCGCTAGTTTCTAGTTGGAGGTGAAATAATACTCTTTGATAAGTTTTCCACAGGTGTTAAATAATTAGTGTTATTTTAATTTTTATCCCTCCAAAGGGTGGCATATTAAAATTGCATGGTCTGTCAGATGTAGAGTAGAGATGTAGAGTGCGGGGAGTAGGTGTAGTATCTGCTGGGAAAATTGCTTCAGTTATGTTTCACCGAGCACCGGTATACAGTTTAACATATACATAATTATAAATGTTCACAAATGCATAAATTACTATCTAGTTGTATCTGATTGAACAGGAAAGATAAACACATTACATAAAAAAGTTATTCAATATTTGGACACAAACCCTTTTTGATAAAAAACATACACTTTTTGAAACAGTTACAATTCAAAATGTAACAATAGTTTTTCTAATCTAATTTAATAGTCTGTACAGAATGCGGGGAAAAAGCCGATAATTTATAGGGACATGTGGTTCATAGATACCGTATGTGGTAACTAAAAATAAAACTCCCAATATTTAAACAGATTAAAGCTCTTAACATTCAATTTTCAGAAATATTTTATTAACTCATAAACATGGATAGAGATTAAACCCATAATACAAAAAGCTCACAAGTGTTAAATGTTGGTCTGTCTGTCTGTCTGTCTGTCTGTCTGTCTGTCTGTCTGTCTGTCTGTCTGTCTGTCTGTCTGTCTGTCTGTCTGTCTGTCTGTCTGTCTGTCTGTCTGTCTGTCTGTCTGTCTGTCTGTCTGTCTGTCTGTCAGTCCGTACGTCTGGAGCAGCAGTTGTTGGTTGCGTTGCCAGTACAGAATGGCATTGTGGGGTGGTTTTTTTCTTGTGGGGTGCAATGTTCACCCCACAAGTGCAAAAACCCGTACAAATGGCATTGCGGGGTTAATTTTATATTTTTCACATTTTTCTTTTACTTTTTTTTCACCTTTTTTCATTCTTTTTTAGTGTCATTATGGTTGGATCTCAAGGTTTGTGACATTATGGTTAGAAAAAAAATAGGTTTTGTTTTGTTTTATAAAAAAAAAAGATATTTTATAACATATAAAAACCGCACCCCACAACATCACTTCCACAAGAACGTCCGTCCGTACGTATGTAGCAGCACTTGTGGGGTAAGTTGTCAGTACAGAATGGACTTGTGGGTTTTTTCGGTATATTTTTGCGAATATCCCTGCAAATGGACTTGTGGGGTTAATTTAATTTTCTTCACATTTTTCTTTTACTTTTTTCTCACCTTTCTTCATTCTTTTTTAGTGTCATTAGGGTTGGATCTCAAGGTTTGTGATATTAGGGTTAGAAAGAAAATAGTTTTTGTTTTGTTTTCTGAAAAAAAAAAGATGTTTTATAACATATCAAAACGTCACCCCACAACTACACTTCCAGCAGAACGTCAGTCCGTCCGTCCGTCCGTCCGTACGTCTGGAGCGGCAGTTGTGGGTTGCGTTGCCAGTACAGAATGGCATTGTTGGTTTTTTGGTATTTGTGGGGTGCAATGTTTACCCCACAAGTGCGAAAACGCGTCCAAATGGCATTGTGGGGTTAATTCTATTTTTTTCACATTTTTCTTTTACTTTTTTTTCACCTTTTTTCATTCTTTTTTAGTGTCATTAGGGTTGGATCTCAAGGTTTGTGACATTAGGGTTAGAAAGAAAATAGGTTTTGTTTTGTTTTATGAAAAAAAGATGTTTTATAAAATATAAAAACCGAACCCCACAACATCACTTCCACCAGAACGTCCGTCCGTCCGTACGTACGTCTGGAGCGGCAGTTGTGGGTTGCGTTGCCAGTACAGAATGGCATTGTGTTTTTTTATACTTGTGGGGTGCAAATGTGCACCCCAAAAGTGCGAAATGCGTACAGAATGGCGTTGTGGGGTTAATTCCATGTTTACACATTTTTATTTTAAGTTGTTTCACCTTTATTCATTCTTTTCATTAGGGTTGGATCTCAAGGTTTGTGACATTAAAGTTAGAAAAAAAAGATTTTGTTTTGTTTTATGAAAAAAAAGATGTTTTTATAACATATAAAACCGCACCCCAAAACATCACTTCCACCAGAACGTCCGTCCGTCCGTCCGCCCGTACGTATGTAGCAGCACTTGTGGGGTGAGTTGCCAGTACAGAATGGACTTGTGTTTTTTTTTGTGTACTTGTGGGATGAAATGTTCACCCCACAAGTGCGAATACCCGTGCAAATGGACTTGTGGGGTTAATTTAATTTTCTTCACATTTTTCTTTTACTTTTTTTTCACCTTTTTTCATTCTTTTTTAGTGTCATTAGGGTTGGATCTCAAGGTTTGTGATATTAGGGTTTGAAAGAAAATAGTTTTTGTTTTGTTTTCTGAAAAAAAAAAGATGTTTTATAACACCTCACAACTACACTTCCAGCAGAACGTCCGTCCGTCCGTCCGTCCGCCCGCCCGCCAGCCCGCCCGCCCATCCGTCCCATCCATCCATCCATCCATCCATCCATCCACCCAAAACCACCCACCCACCCACAAACCCACCCACCCAACCAACTATCTACTGATACTGCAACACTATCTCATGAGAAGTATGTGTAGACACAAAATGCACAGGTTTACGAGCATTTGATTTATTGATTAACACAGAAGTCCTGGGATATATAGACTGCTTTAAATCCCATTCAAATGTGCATGCTTTCACAGTACCTTGCACGACTTAGGCACTGTGGGAGTATGTTTGAAAATCACCGGACGAAACCCCGCCAGTAATCATTCGCGGAACATCTGGGTATATAAGAAAGTATTTTAACTACTAGACCACCGTGTAGGTAATAACATAATCATATATCCAATTAAACAGTTCTTTTAAATGGTATAAAATCGATATTCTAGACTGTATAAATTATATAAATGCTATGTGTTTAGTTCTTGTTTGATAAAGACTGTCAACGAAGTTAATTTCTTGTTTTATAAAGATTTTCCACGAACGTTTAGAGCCCACGTCGTATATTGAAAACAAGTTGCCGTTTCGAATCTAGGGTCCCATCTTTTGCTATGAATATATTAAAACAAGTTTTTAAGAAAATGTGTGTATACTAATGGCTTCATGGGAATTCATCAGTTGATAATGTGTACATGTTAAGTAAATTTTAAATTTATTTACTCTATTTTCTGTCGTCGATGTCTAAGAAACAGCAGTACAGCCAGAACAGCAACAATAACAATTACAGCGGCGACAATACCTCCGACAATTGCTGCCACCGGAGTAGGTTGTGTTTCAGGCAACTCTGAAATACAGTTATTGCACTTTACTTAAACATCCTATCATTGCGTCCGAAATCCACAGCGTTTTATTTAAAATCCGCAGACATACCAGAAGCTGTTTTCCTATCGTTAGAGTATGTAGACTTTAAAGACTCATTACAATGTACGAGTAGTTGTCGTATACTTTCTTTAAACTACAATAAAGACACAATAAACATCGAAACGCGTCAAGTTGCAATCAGATTTTGAGTAGTGTTCACTATTTAGTTGCATATAGAGTATATTTAACTCATGAAAATGCATAGGGTGGAAAATCATTAACAATAATAAATTTGTCTGAAGCACATACTGTTAATATTATTCTTGATTTTTAATCGGTACATTCAGATAGCATATTCAGAAAACGTTATATAACAAATTAAGTACACTCCTATGTACATACAATTGATATGTATTATGCGCTGTTGTCATTGAACACGTCTTCTAATGATTTGTTGGCAGTTGTCTTTAACATGTTTTATGTTAAATACAGTTGCTTACTCGACACTGTTATGGATAGACACATTTCAACGGTGTAATCCTTACCAATTGTTACTCAATATAGGACTTAGCTATTAAAACAAAATAGTCAGAATAGTACCCAAAAAATCAAAAGACTCATTGAGTCATTGCTATGCCATCTTGGGCTAAAAGACGATCAGTTAACCTAACTTCCTTTTCCTGGTATCTTCGAAGGTTGACCAGTACTCGAGTGAACCCATCTCAGCAAGTAACATATAACATTCCTACTTGCATTAGCGGTGACAGACGTGATGTAATATATCAAACAATGAAGAATGTTGTCGGATGAGGATTCAAACTCACGAACCAAAGATTGATAGTAATACATTTACATGTAACACAGTCCGAAATATTGGTATTGAACATTTATGAAACAATTCTTGTTAGAATATCTTCGACAATTCAAATAAAAGCATAGACACATTTCAGTGTTTCTCTCAGAAATAAATGGAACAAGAAGATTGGGATGGGTATGGGATAGGTATCCTATCCTGGGCTATATTTTCAAAGTTTTATGTTCATAAATGCTTCGTCGGATACCGCGGGGTATCAATTGCGACACTCTCCATCCATCACGATGTATAAAATTGACACCCGGGGGTATCCGATGATGCATTAATGGTGCATTCAAAATATATGTTTCTTTTTTATATTTAAATATTATTGCCATAAAAATAAAGTAAATGAGTGATATTTAAATTTCAAAGTTGATGCAATTGATAAGTTTGCATTTTTAACGTTTGATTCTTTAATGTAGAATATTTTCATAAGGTATCTGTTTATTTCTAAATAAATATAAATCATATAAAAGTAGATATTAATAGTTATGTCTTAAAACATCCCTAATAAACGGGACTGCAGCAACCTATGCATCCGCCTTTTGAAGGCACCTTATATCAAAAGTAATCATTAAAACACGTTTAAACGTCATTATATTTTCTTGAACATTAAAAAGTTACTATCGTTCGACAGATACATAAATAAAACATTTTTTTCTTGAGTAGTTTGAAACCATGCGGAAGCAGTTTTTTGGTCATATGAAATTAACAACAGAAAATTAACCTACGATACTAAAGAGATGCCAGATAGTCAGGCGCTTAAAAAATCACCGTTTTTTCTTCGAAGCCGATATAATATGAAACATTGAAAGCGTTTAAAATTTGATATCTGAGGCGATTTTTTTTTTAAATTATACACCTATCGGATTTACAATCTTCACGCAGTCTTAATTGATACTGTCTTAGCGATATTTTCAATATAGTTTAAAAGTAAACATGTATATACCTGCAGTACAGACATTTCCTCCAAAACCTTCAGCACAACCAAGGGCACACGCTCCAGTTGTTTTATTACAATTGATAACTCCACCACTGCAACTTCCACATGTTCCTGTGCAGTTGATACTATGTGTACCATCATCACATTCTAAATTATAAACATAGCAAAACATTTAAATTTTCAATATAGGATATGTAAATAGTATAATTCTATAGGTGTAACTGGAGAATTCCCCTTACAGCCTCACTGAAAATATTCCATCCAAGGTATTTAAATAGTATAAAGTCCTTACTTAATAACATGCTTTGAAGCGCGTGTATTTTAGGTTATATAATATACTTTACAAACTAAATCAAGGATCGTGTAATTTATTTCTCATAGAATTTACATTAAAATGATATGTAAAATTTTTTAAAATGGCTTTTGAACTGTTCAATTACTTTATGCCAAAATCATGTTTTAACAAGTATGGGCAATACATACCAAACCAATATCAATCTTAACATATATATTTCAGAATTACATTATTGAAAATAAACGCATACTTGCCCCAAACATAGATATAATTCAAAGTTTTGTATCTTTCTTTTAAAATTCTCGTTCATCAATTAAAGATTTAACCTTGTTCTTTCTTCATTAAACTTGACTGTAAAATCTGTTTTCACAAAACCCTGTTGAACTGAATCATCCACCGATTTTTAAATAGTCGCCGAAGTGGCATACATTTTGGTGTGAAAAACAGGTGTATTTAAAAAGCCTCTAAATGTTATATTTAACATCAGATTATTGTTCGCTATTTTCACTGTATCAACTTATATGTGCAAAACCATATGATAATGGTGTTATAAGTACTCGTGCTGTTATAAGTACTCGTGCATGTGCATGTGCATGTATACATACCCACGTTACATAGGCTTGTTCGTTTGTATCCTTTGTGACATCCACCAGAACATTTACCAGTGTATCTGTCACATGGTTCTGTGATACATTTGCCGCATGCGCGGTCGCAATTGTAACCCCACGTCCCGTTGGAACATGCTGTAAACGCAACACTTTTTAACAATTAACTGTCACTGTGTTCTTTTCTAACCGTTCGTCATTTGTATTATTAATGCAACGTGTTACACAGTACTAAGCAAATAGATTGTGTTACTTAAGCCTGCTACTGACAATACTTCTAATGATTATATATTCCAGCAAAGTGGAACGTGTATACAAATAGATAAACTTAAAGAGAAAATTACACGCAAAAAAAATACTCTTAAGAATGTTACAAATATGTTAGAAAAAACACCGATTCTTCATGTATTCAATCACTTAAAACCTGCAAAAATCATCCCTATGTTAATTAAATACCAAAGAAAAAAGCATCAGCAAAATACACGTGTCAGTTATTTATCTGGTCACTAGGAATACAATTATATTTATTTATAATACATAAATAACTCATTGCACTCGTCAGTTCGTAAAATATTATGCAATTTGAAAGGTTACCTTGGTCACAGATATCACCGTTCCATCCTGCCTTACACTTGCAAAAACCGTTGACTTTATTGCATATTAGCCTTTCTTGGCAGTTACCGCTACAATTGTTTGAGCAGTTTATTCCAAAAAAACCGTCATCACATTCTACAAGAAAAATTATTGTTTCACATGTTTAAATGTATTTTATCATGTGGTTGCTTATCATCGATGTGTATCTATTTTATAAATACGTAATATGAGCGTAGTTGAATTCCATCATGATTGCATTCTGAAAGTAGTATAACCATTAAAGCGTTTCCTTAATATACGAATTTGTATTCATCTTTAACATATCTCTGTAAATTAAACTCGATCAATGGTTGTGTTTAATGTCAACCCGAAGAACGAATAGCATAAGGTTGTAAGTTAAACATATTCAAGCTATCAATATCAATCCAGTCAGCTATATACTATTATTATTTCAACTGGTTATCAGTGTTTTCTTACTTTATCAGTTTATGTTTTAATTCAGTTGCCGTTCTTGCATTACACCGCGTGTTTCATATATATATAATTTATATAATTATATGGAGATAAATATTTGTGAATAACCACACATAAATGTACAGACCAGACTACGGCGAGAGCGCCTAGCTATAATGCAAATAATAGCTTTTCCAGAAGTTAAATTAATAATGTTCATGTGCTCCTTTTCGCTAATTTTAACGATGTTCTCGCCGTGTTAATTATCGTTTAATTGCATTTTATTATGATCCACGACAGATGATGCCTCGTGTATGATAAGATTCCATGCCATATTTACGAAATATGATATTGGTAACAGTATTTAATCAATTAGCAATGCACCTTTTATTATATACCTTTATCACCACACATTTTGAATCACATTGTTGATATCCTTTAGAAACAGGGTAACATGTAAATGGATGTAATGTATACATAAGGTACTGCTTTATGTATCATACATTGTTGTACGGTAGCAAACCCTACATCCACGGGTACATTTACCGGATACATCGTCTTATGGACCATACAATCTAACATTGAAATCGATATTCAATATAGTTACCGATATCACACTTTACTTCCTTGTATCCAGCCATACATCCACCGGTACATTTACCGGAGATACTATCACAAGGACCAGTTAAACAATGACCACATTCTCCAAGGCATTTCTCTCCATAAGTACCATTGAGGCATTCTGTAAACATAAGTCACTGTGTATAATGTAAAGCAAAACCCACACATCAGTTACCTCCATCGTGTATCAAAAGCCTCGAATTTGTATACATTATTTAGATTTTGGTAAAAATGTTCTTTATTTTAGGTTTTGGCATCAAGATTGAAAGCAATATTGAAAACATATTCACTGACAATGTGTTCCCTAGTTTACTCGAGTCATCAAATAATACTATATTTTGTATGATTTATGAAATCACAATTGGAATCACTTCTTATATGTTTGTTAATTTATTCAATTTATTTAGGTAAGTATTATTAAATGGTTACCTTGGTCACATATGTCACCTTTCCACCCTGCCTTGCACTCACATACACCGTCAGTTTTACCACAGGACTGGTTATCTTTACAGTTATTGCTGCACCTGTTTTTGCAACCTATTCCATAATACCCGTCATTACATTCTACAAGGATGAACAATGCTTAATCACATATATCTGACTGCGGATCATCATCGGCATGTACATTCACTTAGGCACAATGAAAACTGATGATTTTCAGATAACATATATTTAGAGAATGCGGTCGGTATGTCAGTATATATTATTTTATCAAATTTGTTTATAGTATAAAGAAACTTGCAAACTGTCAAATCTTATTGTATTGTGTCATATTTGAACAACGTGTTATGATTGTACACGCCTTTATGATTGTTTTTAATTTCTGTCAAGGCAGACCCCAGCATTTACAACACTTGGTAATTGCTAAACGTTATTTCTTATTTTTGTATCATTAAATATCCGTAGTAATAAAAGAGCGCATTTTGTATAAATTACCTATTTAGTGAGATTTTAATCAGTTTTCACATTGATGTTCATCAGAGCATCTTATGTACATGTCACAGACTGTCTGGGTTATCAGTCTGGTTGACTTCGATGCTTTGTATCAACATTTTTGAATAGCTTACATGTACATGAAACAGGTCACGTAATGTATTATTTAGAAAGATAAGTGTCCCGTTTTTTATCATGGCTATTATACGAAGTTTATTTCTTTCTGTGTCAACTTTCGTTTGTGATTATTAATAAATGTGTTTTATGTTGATTTAACATTAAATTTTGAACTCTTTTTTAGTTGACATCGCAATGTCCACTGTAATGCACGTGTATTTTGATATGTAACTATTCAAAACATGGTATATTTATTAAAAAAAAATGTTACAAACGTTTACATGGTTCAAAATTCATTTGTTTTGTATATTTGAGTTACACAACCAATAGGCGATGACTTGAATGCACTTGTTTTCCAGTTCTTAATGCATATGGAATGTGGAATGATTCTTACAGCATTGATAATGTGAAGGTTAAATATATACATAATCGTTTAAAATAAATATTTTGATAAAAGCCGACGTATTTTAAATTTAATTTTAATTTTCAGAAGACAACATGCATGTGCATGATACACATTTCTTTTTGAGGACTTTAACATTCCGGTCTCGAGAAAATAACAAGCAGAAAAATTCAATTAAAAAGATAAACCGAACTTGAAATCTGCTTGTATTTATTTAATTTAAGGCTTTCAACAGTCGTCAGTTTATTCCATGAAAAATGGTAAGGGGCGATGTTTTGGTGTATAAGATATGTATTGCATTACATTTTTTTCCGAATATAACGATTTCATCAAGGTTATCAAATAAAAAAATGTCATTTTGTATTTCTCCAACACTAAACAATAACAACAAAAGAGCAGAACCTAAAAATAGTCCATTTTTTTTAACCTGAAATAAGACTTCAGGTAAGCTTGTCTTGATCTCGATACCATATAAAAACGAAATGGCGAATGTTTTCAACATATAACAAAATGTTGTTTACGCTAATGTACAGTTGATGAATATCCAATGTCGATTTACTAATGGTTAAATGATGTTTACGGAATTAAAGATGAGGCGAAGACAATGAATGTCATAACGGTTTCTGGTAAGATTTTGTCATTTGTTTTTAACAGTTTGGTTTTGTCTCGAATTCACACTCTTTTTAAAAGTTTCCAAATTTGTAACTTGTGTTTTTAAAAATCAGGTCCTATTTCTGAGAGAGCTAGAGATGTTTTCGAACTCCGGTATTTGTTTTCCATTATTTGATTTTTGATAATATAACTATGTTTTAATTCAGTTAACATCTTTAATTTTACAATATCATATAATAGGTAAATGACTATTACTAACATTTGCAACTATTTTTTAAAGGTCAGCTTAATGAATGTTGTGTTGTTGTTACTGGAATCAATGAGTACAAATATAATATCAATGTTACCTTTTTGACTATCTAATTGAATGAGACATCGACAGGTTTGCGTAGTCAACAGTTAAAATATAGATTCAATATAATAAGATATGTACTGTATGGTTATATCTACCATTCTAATCAATATCCAATATACTAACCGATATCGCACTTTTCATTCTGGTACCCAGCATTACATCCACCGATACAACTACCGGATTTTTTATCACATGGAGCATTTAAGCAATGACCACATTGTTGACCGCAGTTTTCTCCATATCTTCCGTCGGTACATTCTATAAGTGGTTATACAGATGCGGCAATTTCCGTAATAGAATCAGAAAATACAGTATATTAAAGAAAGCTTAGAATATCTTAAGCATCTTTAGAATAAACTGATGCCAATATTTATCCAGAAGTACCATATTTGAAAAAGTAATCCAATCTATACTTAGGCGAAAACATTTCCTCTCTATCCGATCTTGTTATTTTGACGACAGAGAATACCGTAAAATATAATGATGTTTACTAAATTTTATCATTGAACCAAAAATACATAACTGTTACACTTTGTATTATTTTAATCTGTATTATCATTCACAATATAGCTTCATAATTTTTGACCTTATTTCTCAAAAATCGAATATATTTATAACCAATATCACCGTTGACAGTAACATAAAACATATATTGCAATGCATATGTCTTTGACTTTCACAAATTAAAATAAACATTAAATATGTTTGTATTACACTAATTGATGTTTGAAGGATTAAATTTGGTTAGTGTATATAATTCTAGCTACACACATTTTAATTGTCATATCATGTACGTACATGTTATACATAGCAAGTGAGCAACTGTAATCGATATCGCTCAGTAGTATACGGAAGATTCTTAAAATATATTATACATTTTTATTTTTATATAATACATTTATCCGCATTAACGTTTTTTCGTACATACTACTATAACCGAATACTTTTTAATACACCTACCTAGGTCACACTTGTTACCCATCCACCCTGCCACACATCTTTGCTCACATGTGCCGTCCACGTTATCACAGTAACTGTACCCATCCTTGCATTTGTCACTACATATTTGAGAGCAGCTATTGCCATACGAACCAGGCGAACATTCTGTCAAACAGTGTTAAAATTTATTTGTAAAAATATCCAATATATTTTGTATTATTCGTTGCAGGAGTAAAATGTTACAAACGTTTACATGGTTCAAAATTCATTTGTTTTGTATATTTGAGTTACACAACCAATAGGCGATGACTTGAATGCTCTTATTTTCCAGTTCTTAATGCATATTGAATGTGGAATGATTCTTACAGCATTGATAATGTGAAGGTTAAATATATACATTATCGTTTAAAATAAATATTTTGATAATAGCCGACGTATTTTAAATTTAATTTTAATTTTCAGAAGACAACATGCATGTGCATGATACACATTCCTTTTTGAAGACCTTAACATTCCGGTCTCGAGAAAAGAAAAAGCAGAAAAATTCAATTAAAAAGATAAACCGAACTTGAAATCTGCTTGTATTTATTTAATTTAAGGCTTTCAACAGTCGTCATTTTATTCCATGAAAAATGGTAAGGGGCGATGTTTTGGTGTATAAGATATGTATTGCATTACATTTTTTCCGAATATAACGATTTCATCATGGTTATCAAATAAAAAAATGTCATATTGTATTTCTCCAACACTAAACAATAACAACAAAAGAGCAGAACCTAAAAATAGTCCATTTTTTTAACCTGAAATAAGACTTCAGGTAAGCTTGTCTTGATCTCGATACCATATAAAAACGAAATGGCGAATGTTTTCAACATATAACAAAATGTTGTTTACGCTAATGTACAGTTGATGAATATCCAATGTCGATTTACTAATGGTTAAATGATGTTTACGGAATTAAAGATGAGGCGAAGACAATGAATGTCATAACGGTTTCTGGTAAGATTGTGTCATTTGTTTTTAACAGTTTGGTTTTGTCTCGAATTCACACTCTTTTTAAAATGTTTCCAAATTTGTAACTTGCGTTTTCAAAAATCAGGTCTCATTTCCGAGAGAGCTAGAGAAGTTTTCGAACTCCGGTATTTGTTTTCCATTATTTGATTTTTGTTATATATAACTATGTTTTAATTCAGTTAACAACTTTAATTTTACAATATCATATAATAGGTAAATGACTATTACTAACATTTGCAACTATTTTTTAAAGGTCAGCTTAATGAATGTTGTTTTGTTGTTACTGGAATCAATGAGTACAAATAAAATATCAATGTTACCTTTTTGACTATCTAATTGAATGAGACATCGACAGGTTTGCGTAGTCAACAGTTAAAATATAGATTCAATATAATAAGATTTGTACTGTATGATTATATCTACCATTCTAATCAATATCCAATATACTAACCGATATCACACTTTTCATTCTGGTACCCAGCATTACATCCACCGATACATTTACCGGATTTTTTATCACATGGAGCATTTAAGCAATGACCACATTGTTGACCGCAGTTTTCTCCATATCTTCCGTCGGTACATTCTATAAATGATTATATAGATGCGGCAATTTCCGTAATAGAATCAGAAAATACAGTATGTTAAAGAAAGCTTAGAATATCTTAAGCATCTTTAGAATAAATTGATGCCAATATTTATCCAGAAGTACCATATTTGAAAAAGTAATCAAATCTATACTTAGGCGAAAACATTTCCTCTCTTTCCGATCTTGTTATTTTGATAACACAGAATGCCGTAAAATATAATGATGTTTACTAAACTTTACCATTGAACCAAAAATACATAACTGTTACACTTTATATTATTTTAATCTGTATTATCATTCACAATATAACTTCATAATTTTGGCCCTTATTTCTCAAAAATCGAATATATTTATAACCAATATCACCGTTGACAGTAACATAACACATATATTGCAATGCATATGTCTTTGACTTTCACAAATTAAAATAAACATTAAATATATTTGTATTACACTAATTGAAGTTTGAAGGATTAAATTTTGTGGTTAGTGTATATAATTCTAACTACACACATTTTAATTGTCATATCATGTACGTACATGTTATACATAGCAAGTGAGCAACTGTAATCGGTATCGCTCAGTAGTTTACGGAAGATTCTTAAAATATATAATACATTTTTATTTTTATATAATACATTTATCCGCATTAACGTTTTTTTCGTACATACTACTATAACCGAATACTTTTTAATACACCTACCTAGGTTACACTTGTTACCCATCCACCCTGCCACACATCTTTGCTCACATGTACCGTCCACGTTATTACAGTAACTGTACCCACCCTTGCATTTGTCACTACATATTTGAGAGCAGCTATTGCCATACAAACCGAGCGAACATTCTGTCAAACAGTGTTAAAATTTATTTGTAAAAATATCCAATATATTTTGTATTATTCGTTGCAGGAGTATCTCATATAAAGTATTGAAAGGTTTTCGTGTCTGTTTATTTATTGAACTGATTATACTTTGTACCCTACTAAACTGCACTTCAATATGGATAATGAAATGGAAGTATTGCATCGTTCAATTGGTAACCGCCAGCATTTGCACTGTATACGACGTTAGATTAAATTATAATATTTTGTTTTACTTCGGAATAAAATATAAATGAACATATTTTGATTTGATGTAATTTAAATAAGATAAATTAGCATTCACTCAACAAAAAAACTTCCTTCTTATTTTCAGTTTGAGTCATTTTAAGTATCGATAAATTGCTAAATTATCATTTAACATTACAATTTTTATTGCTTCTCCCCTGCCAAGGCTAACACTATCAACACAATAACAATATTTAACAAGTATCAATACATGTATTTACTAAATTTGCGTTGACATAAATATAACCAAAAAAATGATTTTCTTTACATATTTATTTTGTCATTTTAATTGAATGGCGTGATACAATGTAGTCACAACTACTCATAGCATAGGTCCAGTTAGTGTGTATAGACTGTCTTAAAAAAACAGTTAAATGTTAATAATCAGACTTTTACTGACAAAATAAAATAAAAATTCAACTGATAGCAAACCATGTTGAGATATTGTGTGAATACGGATCCTGGCCATTAAATAAATTAGTCATGTGGATTGTTTGTTTTTTTTCATTTTGTGTCTGATAGTATCACAATTAAATAAATTTAATTCAGTAAATGTTTTAGATTATTTTGCATGACATTATAGATAAATGTCCGTAATAACTGACATATATAACCCTTTATTTAAAAGTCATGTTCAACAAAGTTGTTTTTTTTTTCAGTGTGTACAAATATCAGAAAACTTCAATTATTTCAATTATATAGATTCAATATAATAAGACAAGTGTTCTTATATGGAATTTAACCATACTATCTACTATTCTTATTAATATCCAGTATAATTACCGATATCACAATTTTCATTCTGGAACCCAGCCTTACATCCATCGATACAATTACCGGATATTGTATCACATGGAGCATTTAAGCAATGACCACATTGTTGACCGCAGTTTTCTCCATATCTTCCGTCGGTACATTCTATAAATGATTATACAGTTGCGGTAATGTCCGTAATATAATCAGCAAATACAGTATGTTAAAGAAATCTTAGAACAGCTTAAGCATCTTTAGAATAAATTGATGCCAATGTTTATCCAGAAGTACCATATTTGAAAAAGTTATCAAATCTATACTTAGGCGAAACTGTTCCTCTCTTTCCGATCTTGTTATTTTGACGACACAGAATGCCGTAAAATATAACGATGTTTACTAAACTTTACCATTGAACCAAAAATACATAACTGTTACACTTTATATTATTTTAATCAGTATCATTATAAAAAACATAGCTTCATAATTTTGGCCCTTATTTTGCAAATATCGAATATGTTTATAACCAATATCTACGTTGACAGTAACATAGCAACGTATATTGCATTGTAGATGACTGACTTTCACAAATTAAAATACACTAATTGAAGTTTGGAGGATTAAATGTGGTTAGTGTATAGAATTCTTACTTGACACTTATTAATTGCCATATCATGTACGTACATGTTATACATAGCAAGTGAGCAACTGTTATCGGTATCGCTCAGTAGAATGCGGCAGATCAACCACAATTCTTAAAATATATAATACATTATTATTTTTATATATTAAATTTATCCGCATTTACGTTTTTTTCGTACATACTACTATAACCGAATAAGTTTTAATACACCTACCTAGGTTACACTTGTTACCCATCCACCCTGCCACACATCTTTGCTCACATGTACCGTCCACGTTATTACAGTAACTGTACCCACCCTTGCATTTGTCACTACATATTTGAGAGCAGCTATTGCCATACGAACCAGGCGAACATTCTGTCAAACAATGTTAAACTTAATTTGTAAAAATATCCAATATATTTTGTATTATTCGTTGCAAGAGTAACTCATATAAAGTATTGAAAGGTTTTCGTGTCTGTTTATTTATTGAACTGATTATACTTTGTACCCTACTAAACTGCACTTCAATATGGATAATGAAATGGAAGTATTGCATCGTTCAATTGGTAACCGCCAGCATTTGCACTGTATACGACGTTAGATTAAATTTTAATAATTTGTTTAATTTGAGAATGAAATGTAAATGAACATATTTTGATTTGATGTAATTTAAATAAGATAAATTAGCATTCACTTAACAAAAAAAACTTCCTTCTTATTTTTAGTTTGAGTCACTTTAATGTGCCTGTTTATTTCAAACGTAATAATATGTATATATATATATGTTGAGAGCTGGTAAATACTACCTACAAATACAACTTACATGTATGGATAGCCTAAATTATGTAAAAAAGGATATTTCTACTAAATATTTCTGGACAAAATATAACACATTTTAAAATGTTGCTCCTCTTCTATATCTTCGTATCTTTCTAACTTGTTTATGTTTGTACCATGCAAACAGGATTTGTTCTGAATATTATGTGAATATATCCGTATATGCAATCACCAATTAATATTTTATATAAATTAAAAGAAAGAAAATGAAGTATCGATAAATTGCTAAATTATCATTTAACATTACATTTTTAATTGCTTCTCCCCTGCCAAGGATAACACTATTAACACAATAACAATATTTAACAAATATCAATACATGTATATACTAAATTTGCGTTGACATACTAAATACAACCACAAAAATGATTTTCTTTACATATTTATTTTGTAATTTTAAATCAATGGCGTGATACAATGTAGCCACAACTATTGATAGAATAGGTTACTTACTATACTAGTTAGTGTGTATAGTATTTGTCTCAAAACAATTTAAATATTAATAATCAGACTTTTACTGCAAAAAAAAATACAAGTTCAACTAAGCTCAAACCAAGTGGAGATGTGTGAATGCGGATCCTGGTAATTAAATGAATTAGTTATTACAGTAACTGTGTCCACCTATACAGTGATCGCTACATTTAAGAGAACACGCATCGCCATACCATCCTGATGTACATTCTGATAAAATAGTTTTTTTATTAATATACATCAAACGTCTGGTTAAAAGTGACAAGAGTGTTGCATGAATGATGTGCTAAGTGCTTTTATTATTTGTTTATTTAATCTGAATGCTTTAGATGTGTTGAACATTCACGATATATGTCATATATTTACCAAGTGCATAGTAAGTTAATCCGAAAGGGATTGAATGTCATGATTCTATGTAAGTTCGTATCTTATATGTTTGAATGTATGATTGTTCATTGATTACATTTACATCATTAATGCACTCAGTCTATACAACATGCCATATTTATAGATTATTGAGGAATAACCAATATTTTAGTGACAATGTGTTCGAATCTTAAATTGACCGTTCACTGCTATACATTCATGGAATATGAATGATGAAAAACTGAACTGGATCATTGAAGGTGATTTGTTATAAAATGATTAATATGACATTGTATTTCATTTGCCAATTGGTAATCACTGACAACTGCATTTGTCTATTATTCAAGATAAAATCACAAGCAACCATTTCGCTAATCAGGAATTGAACTATATATATATATAATTTTAAACTTGGTGGACAGTTGGGTCTTTTATAAATGTGAGACAGTACTGTTGGGTCCAGAGTCGATTGTTGGGTCCAAAAGTCGATTGTTGGGTCTACCGCAACAGTTCAAAATTATTTAGCAGTGCAGGGGGTAGACCCAATAATTAGGTGTATTTGAACATATCATTATGATCACGAACTGTTTGGTTAGACCCAGAAAATTTAATTTTTGACCCTATACTAGGGCGAAATAATATGAATATGTAGCAACACTTTTAGATATTTATCACCACCTCGGTATAGATGAGTGGTGTGGCAGCCTCGGTATAGGCTGTCTGTTACATTGGTACATGTAGCAACACTTTCAGATATTTATCACCTCCTCGGTCTAGGTGAGTGGTGTGGCAGCCTCGGTATAGGCTGTCCGTTACATTGGTACATGTAGCAACACTTTTAGTTATTTATCACCACCTCGGTATAGGTGAGTGGTGTGGCAGCCTTTGAAAAGGCTGTCCGTTACATTGCTACATGTAGCAACACCTTTAGATATTTATCACCACCACGGTATTGGTGAGTGGTGTGGCGGCCTCGGTATAGGCTGTCCGTTACATCGGTACATGTAGCAACACTTTTTTGCTATTCATCACCACCTCGGTAAAGGTGAGTGGTGTGGCAGCTTCGTAAAAGGCTGTCCGTTACATTGGTACATGTAGCAACACTTTTAGATATTTATCACCACCTCGGTATAGGTGAGTGGTGTGGCAGCCTCGGTATAGGCTGTCCATTACATTGGTACATGTAGCAACACTTTTAGATATTTATCACCCCCTCGGTATAGGTGAGTGGTGTGGCAGTCTCGGTAAAGGCTGTCCATTACATGGGAACATGTAGCAACAGTTTTAGATATTTATCACCACCTCGGTATAGGTGAGTGTTGTGTCGGCCTCGGTATATGCCGGCCTCGGTTTAGTCTGTCAATTTCATAATAACACACTTTTAAATATTTATCACCACTTTGGTAGACATGAGTGGTGTGGCAGCCTCGGTAAAGGCTGTCCATTAAAATGGGAAGCAACACTTTTAAATATTTGTCATCACCTTGGTATAGGTGAGTGGTGCGCCGGTCTTGAGATAGACTGTCAATTACAAAATAGCACACTTTTAAATATTTATCACCACCTTGGTATAAGTGATGGCGTGGCAGCCTCGGTAAAGGCTGTTCATTACATGGGTAGCAACACGTAAATATTTATCACCACCTTGGTATAGGTGAGTGGTGTGGCGGCCTCGGTATAGGCTGTCCGTTACATCGGTACATGTAGCAACACTTTTAGATATTTATCACCACCTCGGTATAGGTGAGTGGTGTGGCAGCCTCGGTATAGGCTGTCCGTTACATTGGTACATGTAGCAACAATTTTTTGCTATTCATCACCACCTCGGTAAAGGTGAGTGGTGTGGCAGCTTCGTAAAAGGCTGTCCGTTACATTGGTAAATGTAGCAACACTTTTAGATATTTATCACCACCTCGGTATAGGTGAGTGGTGTGGCAGCCTCGGTATAGGCTGTCCGTTACATTGGTACATGTAGCAACACTTTTAGATATTTATCACCCCCTCGGTATAGGTGAGTGGTGTGGCAGTCTCGGTAAAGGCTGTCCATTACATGGGAACATGTAGCAACAGTTTTAGATATTTATCACCACCTCGGTATAGGTGAGTGTTGTGTCGGCCTCGGTATATGCCGGCCTCGGTTTAGTCTGTCAATTTCATAATAACACACTTTTAAATATTTATCACCACTTTGGTAGACATGAGTGGTGTGGCAGCCTCGGTAAAGGCTGTCCATTAAAATGGGAAGCAACACTTTTAAATATTTGTCATCACCTTGGTATAGGTGAGTGGTGCGCCGGTCTTGAGATAGACTGTCAATTACAAAATAGCACACTTTTAAATATTTATCACCACCTTGGTATAGGTGATGGCGTGGCAGCCTCGGTAAAGGCTGTTCATTACATGGGTAGCAACACGTAAATATTTATCACCACCTTGGTATAGGTGAGTGTGTGGCAGCCTCGGTATAGGCTGTCCGTTACATTGGTACATGTAGCAACACTTTTAGATATTTATCACCACCTCGGTATTGGTGAGTGGTGTTGCAGCCTCGGTATAGGCTGTCCGTTACATTGGTACATGTAGCAACACTTTTAGATATTTATCACCACCTCGGTATTGGTGAGTGGTGTTGCAGCCTCGGTATAGGCTGTCCGTTACATTGGTACATGTAGCAACACTTTTAGATGTTTATCACCACCTCGGTATAGGTGAGTGGTGTGGCAGCCTCGGTAAAGGCTGTCCGTTACATTGGTACATGTAGCATCACTTTTTAGATATTTATCACCACCTCGGTATAGGTGAGTGGTGTGGCAGCCTCGGTATAGGCTGTCCGTTACATTGGTACATGTAGCAACACTTTTAGATATTTATCACCACCTCGGTATTGGTGAGTGGTGTTGCAGCCTCGGTATAGGATGTCCGTTACATTGGTACATGTAGCAACACTTTTAGATGTTTATCACCACCTCGGTATAGGTGAGTGGTGTGGCAGCCTCGGTAAAGGCTGTCCGTTACATTGGTACATGTAGCATTACTTTTTAGATATTTATCACCACCTCGGTATAGGTGAGTGGTGTGGCAGCCTCGGTATAGGCTGTCCGTTACATTGGTACATGTAGCAACACTTTTAGATATTTATCACTACCTCGGTATAGGTGAGTGGTGTGGCAGCCTCGGTAAAGATGTCCGTTACATTGGTACATGTAGCAACACTTTTAGATATTGATCAACACCTCGGTATAGGTGAGTGGTGTGGCAGCCTCGGTATAGGCTGTCCGTTACATTGGTACATGCAGCAACACTTTCAGATATTTATAACCACCTCGGTATAGGTGAGTGGTGTGGCAGCCCCGGTATAGGCTGTCCATTCCATTGGTACATGTAGCAACACTTTTAGATATTTATCACCACCTCGGTATAGGTAAGTGGTGTGGCAGCCTCGGTAAAGGCTGTCCGTTACATTGGTACATTTAGCATCACTTTTTAGATATTTTTCACCACCGTGGTATAGGTGACTGGTGTGGCAGCCTCGGTATAGGCTGTCCGTTACATTGGTACATGTAGCAACACTTTCAGATATTTATAACCACCTCGGTATAGGTGAGTGGTGTGGCAGCCCCGGTATAGGCTGTCCATTCCATTGGTACATGTAGCAACACTTTTAGATATTTATCACCATTTGTATAGGTGAGTGGTGTGGCAGCCTCGGTATAGGCTGTCCATTACATTGGTACATGTAGCAACACTTTTAGATATTTATCACCCCCTCGGTATAGGTGAGTGGTGTGGCAGTCTCGGTAAAGGCTGTCCATTACATGGGAACATGTAGCAACAGTTTTAGATATTTATCACCACCTCGGTATAGGTGAGTGTTGTGTCGGCCTCGGTATATGCCGGCCTCGGTTTAGTCTGTCAATTTCATAATAACACACTTTTAAATATTTATCACCACTTTGGTAGACATGAGTGGTGTGGCAGCCTCGGTAAAGGCTGTCCATTAAAATGGGAAGCAACACTTTTAAATATTTGTCATCACCTTGGTATAGGTGAGTGGTGCGCCGGTCTTGAGATAGACTGTCAATTACAAAATAGCACACTTTTAAATATTTATCACCACCTTGGTATAGGTGATGGCGTGGCAGCCTCGGTAAAGGCTGTTCATTACATGGGTAGCAACACGTAAATATTTATCACCACCTTGGTATAGGTGAGTGGCGTGGTTGCCTCGGCTAAGGCTGTACATTACATGGGTAGCAACACTTTTAAATATTTATTATCATCTTGGTATAGGTGATTGGCGTGCCAGCCTCGGTAAAGGGGCTGTTCATTACATGGTTAACAACACTTAAATATTGATCACCACCTTCGTATAGGTGAGTGGCGTGGCAGCCTCGGTTACGGCTGTACATTACATGGTGGCAACACTTTTAAATATTTATTATCACCTTGGTATAGGTGAGTGGTATGCCAGCCTCGGTATAGACTTTCAATTACATAATAGCACACTCTTAAAAATGTGTCACCACTTTCGTATAGGTGATTGGTGTGACAGCCTTACTATAGACTGTCTTTTACATGATATAGTTATATGAGTAGCAATACTTTTAAATCATTATATCCACATTGGTAGATGTGGTTGCTGCATCCAGCCTCGGTATTGGCCTGATATGGGATATCAATGGTGTACTCCATTGTGTTATATGTATGCATCTCTTACCACCCTATGAATAGCTGTCTCATTTGTTTCTGCCATTGTGTGTTCTGAACATTTCGCAATACACAAGGTTATGATGCTAGTTAAATATGTACCACCACCTTGGTACATATCTAGGTGGGTGTTTTTTTGTTGCAGCTTCAATTTAAGGTGATGGTGCTTATTGATGCATACTGTTATAATTTGTACAGGTCGCCATGTTTAGAGTATGCTGTTATTAATACTCTTTTAAAATTTACCTTGTCATGCATATAGGTTGTTATTGATAGTTTATTTTTAATGAAAGTGTTGTGTTGTTGCCGCTGTACTGATGGCGGACACCTGAATACATGGCTGATAAGGCTTTGTCTAATTGACCATTCTTTGTCACAGGTCGACATGTCCAAACGGCAGTCAGCGAAAGCCTCAGGAAGAAAATCATAAAATGGGGAGGGCTGTATTGACTCATTCATAGACGAGGTCCTTCAGCAGATGCAGGAACGGTGCCTAGTGTTGCCTGCCTCCGATGATATATCTCCCAGTCAATCTGTTGATGTTGCATCAGTAGGCAGTTCGGTTACGTCGGATACATTTCCACAGTCATCTGCCACGGTGATTTCTGTGGACACAGTCTCGGGTCCACTTTCGACTGCGATTCCTTGATTCTCGGCAGGTCCTTCCACCAGTGTTGTTTAGGTGCTTATCTTCCGTGTCTATACATGTGTCAGAAAAACTGAGTCAGCTATTTGTTCAGATCAGGTCATTGACTTAGCAGCACTACTGCCAGGTCAGACAAGTGAGACAGTGATGGTCCATGTCACTGAGGGCTGTGCCTTATGGCTACAACCAAAGACTTAATAAAAAATGCTGGATATTGTCTTCGATTCTTGTGTCGCAATCATGAACAGAACAAACTGTCTACTGTTCCTCAGGTACAGCCTCAACATCTTGTCTAACCTGACGCTTTAGTAAATAAGCAATCAAATAGGCCCTTTCGTGGGCAACCTCAAAGGCGGCCCCCTACCAACGCCAATTTAACATGACATGTTAACTCTAATTGTGACTGAATATGATCTGAGGAAAGGATATATGATTTACAGGGGCAAGGTCAATTTGCCTTGTCGACAATCATACCTCCTGCAAAGAAAATCTTGTCAATCGTGTATGACTCCATTGACACAATAGTTTCTTTGGTTAAACAATTTGATCAATATTGGCCAATACCGATATTCAGGATGCTTTCCGTATACCCCATACATCCAGATGATTATGGGTTTCTTGGGTTCTCCATAAACAGTTGTGGTCAAACATAATTTTTCTTTGATAAAGTGTTTCCTAAGGGCTTGAGTAAGTCACGTCAAACTTTTTGCAAGATTCAGTACTGCATACCAAATGGTTATGTAATTTAAACATAATGCTTTCATGAACCACGTTATTGACGATTTCTTCTTTATAGGACGGGCGGGTTCGATTCAGTGATTGACTCAGAGCAGTTTATTGATATGTACAAAAGTATAGGTGTCCCCATCAAGGAAGAAAAAACTGTACTACCGACAGCAACCATAACAATTTATGGTATTTATATAGATTCAGTGGCTTTGATTTATCATTTACCACAGGATAAGCTTCTAAAGATCAAGATCAATTGTCTTTTGATGTCATTTAAACTTTGACAAAAGGTAACTTTACTTCAACTGCAATATCTTATCGGATTGTTAGACTTTGCAACTTACGTTGTTGCTCCTGGTCGTACTTTCCTGCATCGACTTTATGATCTCACTATTGGTGTTTCACTACCACACCATAAAATTTGTTTAAATACTGCAGCTAGAGCCTTGAAGCTTGACACTTAATTATGACGGATTTCAAGGGTAAATATATGTGTTTGAATGACACATGGCTCTCACCTGAGACATTGTTGTTAGAATCAGATGCTGCTACTTGTAAGAGGTTTGCTGGTGTTATGGGGAAAAAGTGATTTTACGGTGAATGGTCAAATGCACTCGCTTCTTGTAGTATCAATATTATGGATCTTTTTCCTGTTGTTACCGCCATAGAATTATGGTTGACACTTGGTTAATCAACAAGTTCTTTTCCTCGCCAACAATACCTGCACTGTAGCAGTCGTCAACAAAACGTCAAATGCTCCTCATATTTTCTACATGTTTTCAAGTGTCCAGGGTACACAATGTTAGCGTTAGGCTAGTTTGTGTATGCTGGCGAGCATGATACAATTTTTATTTTTATGATTCTTGACCGTCCACTGATGGAGTGATCTGCAGCATGTTAAAAGCAAAATATTTGCAAATTTTCAATTATACGATTGTTTTTACCAGACTTGGTGTACATATTTTAACATGTTTTGCCTGTCCGTGGTACACAATGTTAGCGTAGGCTAGTTGGTGCATGCGAGCAGGTATTATGCATGTTGTATGATTCATTGAACATTTATTTCTGTGCTTCTTTGTAGCATGTTAACGTTAGAATGATTGAAATTTCAATTATACGATTGTTTTTACAAGACTTGGTGTACATATTTTTAACATGTTTTACCTGTCCGTGGTACACAATGTTAGCGTAGGCTAGTTGGTGCCTGCGAGCAGGTATTATGCATGTTGTATGATTCATTGAACATTTATTTCTGTGCTACAAAGAAGCATGTTAAAGTTAGAATGATTGAAATTTCATTGATACGATTGCTTTTACAAGACTTGGTGTACATATTTTTAACATGTTTTGCCTGTCCGTGGTACACACTGTTAGCTTAGGCTAGTTGGTGCCTGCGAGCAGGTATTATGCATGTTGTATAATTCATTGAACATTTATTTCTGTGCTTCTATGTAGCATGTTAAAGTTAGAATGATTGAAATTTCATTGATACGATTGTTTTTACAAGACTTGGTGTATATATTTTTAATATGTTTTGCCTGTCCGTGGTACACAATGTTAGCGTAGGCTAGTTGGTGCCTGCGAGCAGGTATTATGCATGTTGTATGATTCATTGAACATTTATTTCTGTGCTTCTTTGTAGCATGTTAAAGTTAGAATGATTGAAATTTCATTGATACGATTGTCTTAATGTACATATTTGCTACACGTTTTATGTGTCTAGGGTACACAGAGTTAGCATGTGCTAGTTAGGGTCTGTTGGCAAACATTCTACATTTATAATTTTATTTTAAGGTTAGCAGATGCTGGTTTGTGTCTACTGGCAATTATTATTACTTGGTTTTTAGGCTATATTGACCGTTGATGCACATTCATTGATGTGCTTCTCGGTAACATATAAAAGCCGAACTGATTTCAGTTCCAATACTATGATTTAGATATATATGATTATATATATTTTTATACATATTAGTTATTGCATACAGTTGGTTAGGTTACATGCTGTATTTTAATGCATTATTGAAGCTGGTTCCTTCCTACATCATTCTTGGGTGGCCATGGAGTGGCAGAAAGTTGCCCACCTTTTTTCAATGGGAATAGTATATAGAATAGTTCAAAAGGTGTTAGTGACCTATTTGTTAAATGGTCTCAGACTTTTGAATTGATCCGGTATAAGATGTCACCGGGTTGTCAATTGCATTTTCAGTATGACATTCACATATTACATGATATATTATAATAAGGTGTTTTATAATGATTATAATGTTGCGTCATTTTATAAAAATGAAATAAAATGAATTAAAATGACATATTCACATATACTGGAGTTGTGCATTTAAATAATTCCCATATCAAAACTAGCTTCATTGATGTAGCTCGGTGATCATTTATATTCAATATTGTTTAAGCTGACACAAAGGATAATTATTGTAAATGATTGTGTTTGTGTTGTTAAACAGCAATCCTTGTGGGTAATTAAATTTCATTGCGTGCAATACATACTAACTAGGTATCACATGACTGAGATGTATCAAGTGGTCATTCGTCAGTCATGTTGGTATATTTGTTTACTACGCAGACAAGATAGACATTAATTTTAAAGACCCACCGCCACCCCTTCAGCCTTCCATTATAATTTTACATTCGGCTTGATTGCTGTTTTTCAAGATTTCAGGAATGTCAACCTGTTTGAATTCATAATTGATGTTTGTAACTTTGGGTTATTTCTAATTTCGTATGCAAAACCCAACGACTTCGAAAGTCCCATCTTTTTTGTATATATTTGCGTTATGCTATGTTATTTGCATGATTTGCTTTATTATTGTTTGGCAGAAGGTTGCCCATCTTTTTCAATGGGAATAGTATATAGAATAGTTCAAAAGATGTTAGTGACCTATTTGTTAAATGGTCTCAGACTTTTGTATTGATCCCGTATAAGATGTCACCGGGTTGTCTATTGCATTTTCAGTATGACATTCACATATTACATGATACATTATAATAAGATGTTTTATAATGATTATAATGTTGCGTCATTTTATAAAAATGAAATAAAATGACATAGTCACATATACTGGAGTTGTGCATTTAATTAATTCCCATATCAAAACTAGCTTCAATGATGTAGCTCGGTGATCATTTATTTTCAATATTGTTTAAGCTGACACAAATTGTTTTATCGTTTTAAGAATATCGTATTCATTCAACTGAAATACCTTCAAGATGACTGATATAGGTTCAGTGATATTAATAAGATATCGATTGGTGTCATATAGTGTTTCCATGAGTAATGCAATTGGATGTTATGAGAAAATTACCTGTTTGGCATGTGGGTGTGGCTTTAAATCCGTCCTTACAACCTTTAGGACAATGTCCTGTTTGGACACTGCATACGTCTGCATTAAGACAATTACAAGGAAAATCACAACCGGGGCCCCATCTTCCAGCGGTGCATTCTATGTCAATAAAACATGACATCATTAGTGTCTACTTTGTCTCATGTCAACTCTTTGTATGCTGTCTTGTTAAAATGCCGTAACGCCATTAAAGTATAACTTATTCTGATATATTTTTCGGAGGTTAGCGTATACATTAATACAATGTTATACATTGCTATAGTTACACTATATTATGTCATTATAATGTTATAATGTTTTAACATATCATCGTAATGTGTCGACTTGTATTTTATAAGTTATACTGTTAGAATGACGTAGTGTAAATATCCGGTCACAAAAACATGTCCTAGGTGAATAATTACTGTCATATCAACGAGAATCTAGCATTTTACACTCAAACAACACAAATATGCCAATTCCTCGTTCTCCAAATGTTCAGCAGCACACATACTATTCACAGGTCAACTCGAACTCTATGAACACGGCATCGCCAACTCATGTCAACGTGACCATTGTAATCTAAAGCATTCGCAGTGCTCAAATTCACGGAGCTACATTCATTATACATGTAAACCAGGTTAAAGGTCGTTCCCCGCCACAGCAACATATTAGAAATACAATACACTCATTGTTGACAGTGACACTGACTCTAGATAAAACAAGTGTTAAAACATTAAAGATCGCGGCATATGAACTATGGTGTAAGTACGGTATGACGTCAATGTGGTGTTGCATTGTAATCGCGTGTTTCGGTTCTGGCTGATTTTGTTTTAAATTGTTTTCAGATATCGGTACGATTATAGCTAAAATATAGAGTTTTGTTGGTGGTTATTGATTTAAAGAAGGTAAGTATAAAATCTGAGAATAATAAAATAAATTTTCTTTACAAATTACTTTTTTGTTTCATTTGTTTCATTGAATAGTAACCGATTTACACCTACTTCCTGTTGTTAACTAGGTAGCCAGGCTGTCGCTTTGAAGTCTTTTTCTCCCTCAAAGATGAATAATATGATATATAGCATCTTACATTCGTACCTATTTCACATTTATTTTATGAAACTCGTTAGGTGAAATATGATACTTGTAAAAGCCTCGATTCATATCATTTTATCTAACTCATTTCAAACATATGAAATAGGTACCGATATGAGATACTCTATTCCTTGTCACTACTAACCCATAATATGTCTAGACGTGTGTTTCTATTGTTAATATGACGTTATCGTGTTGAAAAATAGCCATAGCTTGTCAATTCGACATGACTATTTTAAGAATTTTGTTATAAAAAAAAATGCTCGATATCGATAATGTTAGGTTATGTTTCAACACAAACACTTCTTGTAACAAGATATATTATATATTCATGTTACATGTAACAGTTACTGTATAAAATACGAGACGACACTGTGCGACTATGTATATAAAACAGGAGTAAAACAGGAGTAAAATGATATAAACCCGTATTTTCAAATGAAATTATATTGCATAATGACATTATTTTTGGTGATAAGATGAAACGTCATCATACCAGAAATATGCAGAATCAACATATTAATACGATGTTCGTGAAGATAAGATTTATTTATGACATAATATCATAGTTAGATTAAAGTATATAGACATATCTTAACGTGATACATTCATTTTTTCTCAAAATACCATGATTTCGTTTAGACATAGATTAGTTAATATTTTGTTTCATATTAATATGTATCTTATCATACGGTATAACTTCAAAGAAATGTACACATATAAATATAACTGGTAAAAACTTAGTCTCAAGTAAACTATATTTACTTGTTACATCCTTTTCAAGTAACATTACAAACAATTAATTTTGTCATTAGAAATTATGTATGTTATATCTTGCTAAAGGAAAATCATTACCACAGAAAGTTATCGCTTTTATCTTCCCTAGAAAAAACGGACCCGTTTAGCTCTGTCGCTAGCGTGACTGATTATCAATCTAGGAATCGTGAATTTGAATCCCTGCCCGGCTATAGTCTCTTTATTGAATGATATACGTCATTGTTATTCATCTCTCATCGCTGATTTTAATGGGAAATTTAGCAGTTAATTGTTTTAATATAGGTGCTACATGTATATCCAGGATCCCAGGACAGAATGATTAGGGTAATATCCTATGTTAGCCCTCGGTGGCATGAAATAGTGCTAAATATGCGAACAAACAATCTTCCGTAGAAGTCAGATGAACATATTATATAAAAATGTCTTCATCTTATTACCTTTTTTATTTACATATGTTCACGACAAATTAGAAATTAAAAAACTTTTCAGTATAATATATCGGTATTATATGTTATGCTGGTATGCTAAAATATTCCTTCAGAAAGAAATAAAGTAATGTTACTTTAAATATATATAATGTGTAGATGCTGTAAAATAATAAAAGTAACAACATTGCCGCATATAGATATACTATCTTGGTTTTAAATAATAACTATGAAAATAAATGCCAACGTACCCCCGAATATTTGAACTTCACAGAGAATAAGTTGAACACTATTTCTTGGAATAAACAATCGTAGGTAACGTGCTTCTTCAAATATGGTAACGTATTTTGTTGGGGTATCCTTTCTGTTGTCATCATAAATTTTTGTCCAGGTGTCACTGGAATCATTTTTAGCTTGCAACTTGAAATGTAAGAGCCCTTCTGAAATTATAAAAGGAAGATAATGATAAATCACTAACAATGAAATGAATAAATACTAACCCTGTACTAAGTTAAAGAATGTTTTAAACAGTCAATCGGGAGATCGCGTTATGTATGTTATATAATATTTTGTCATTGACAGACCAAACGCAAGTTAACATAATAACATATGCAATCTTGTTCAGGAATACTCTTTCCATTCTAGTTATAAAAAGGTTAGTACAATATTATAATAAACTATATTCATTTTTTGACATGCCATTAGTTCTATAAATGCTTGGTATCTGCTCAGGAGTAATATCAAGTTCAGTTGGAGAACAGCACGCTCGACTAGTCACATGGTTGTCATGAAAAAATAAGGAAATTAAACAGATATTTTTTAGCTCATCGGGACGGAGTCCAAGGAGAGCTATTGTCATGACCCCGGCGTCGTCGGCGTCGTCGTCTGTAGACACCCTGGTTAAACTTTTGCGTTTGACTTTAAGATATCTATGCAACCACTCATTGGATGTGAATGAAACTTTGCATGTGTGTTCACCATCATCAATGGACAATAACCCTGGATTGCATTTTGGCACAGTTATGGCCCTTTTTGTACTTAGACACCCAGAGGCTAGCTTTGTTGGTCTTTTGACAACTCTTGTTATAAGTATCTATCAATTGATAAATTGAAAGAGATGTGGAATATATACCTGCTTTATAGAAGAATAGGACTTGTATAAGTTTTTAATCCATTTTATTGGGATAATGCTTAAGGAGCTTACATGTATAACGATATTTCATTTTTTTACAAAAATCGAAAATGGGAAATACTTTGTCTAACATTTAAACTAGAGTGTTGAAACATGTCCCGAACATCATGGTTCGTTACAAAGAAACACAATTTAACAATCAATAACCAGTACTATTGCAAGAGTCACATTAATCATCGCAACACATTGAAAACAAGACATTGAAGTTGGAAGCTATAATTATATACTCCTATGAAATATGCCACTACCACGTTGTTCTCTGATAAGTGTATAAACTAAACTAGTTAATTAAACTAGATTAATAAACAAATATATTAGACTATGTGTAACTTTTGTGAAAAGTGGAATAATACTATTACATTAAAGGTAGAGCTATGGAGCATTTATCTACTATATAGGAAACCCGTTGGTTCATGAAGATACATTCAAATCAGAATAATACTATTTTTTAAGGAACATAATGCCTGTTCATGCATCTTATTTATGTAACGTGTGCATAGTTTTGACTTCTTAAATAGATCTTAGTCTTAAAAGCTATCAGTACATGTATATAAATTGTCCCTACAGTCCAGACATGTTACGTGATAAATCTTGATACATAATCTACGGTTTAAACTATTTCTATTGGGATAGTTCATTCTAAAGTATTGTGTATTTGATTTGTATTTTAGCTAGATTAACTCTCAGAAATCTGGTCTGTAGATTACGTCTTCTTGTTCACTAATACGTATCCCAATATATATATCCTACCTTGTAAACGTGCATTTAAAAATATCCGCAAAATCGGTAATTTCATACAATGCACCATTCAATTGTGACATATGTGCCCTACCCAGACCGGGTCGTACCAGTCACATTGACTTTCATTGACTATTTTCTCTGCAAGCCTGGGTAAAAACCAAAATTCGTTGTCTCCGGCACCATTTATTATAATAAAACAGTTACTACTATGTATGTTTGGATAAACAAAATTGAAACATGGTAGTTATTTCACGTTTATAAGACAAAGCAACGCACATTTTGACAATTCAACAGCCGATAACCCGGAGAGTAACTATATAATCATGCAAGCTCAAAAAATGAAGCGCCGCTATGCTCGTGGCTCAAGAACTCCTGCATTTTTACGTCACTGTGGTGACGTAGATGCGGTACGAGTATGGTACTTTAGCCCGTTGTCCTCTGCTATGACCTGGTCTCCTGGAAGCCGGTGTAACAAATGATACATAATTGTTTACACATGAATAAATATTCAGCATACGTATATATACAAAATAAACAGTATCGATATTAAATTCAAGATCATAAAATTGTGATTATAAAATATCAAAACAACAGATATAGTATTTAATTAGTATTATTTATTCATATCAATTCCACAATATACAATCATAATTCATTAACCCTTGGTCTGTCATAATGAAACGTGCATCTCATACATACCATCTGCATATGTCGAAATCCGTACAGCTTGAATACGCATTATATAGCCAAGATCGGTACTCCACCATGGATTGTCTTCCGAGTGTGTAGAGCTGCATTTATCAGAAGAATTTCCTATAATGCCATCTACCGTTCGTGCAGAAATGGAATTTGGTCCTATTGAACTTTGACTTGTTTGCTTTCCGAAAGCCAAGTTCTTGCCTTAAATATATAAACATATGAGCAATGCAATTATTATAGTCAACGTGTACTCGGTCTATGCATGCTTATAACATTCAATTGGGTATCGCGTGATGTATTAATATGTGTATGTATAATAAAGTATATAACATATATGTACTGATATTAGCGTCTCATTACACACTCAGTTATGCTCCTTTTGCTGCCACGGTAACATGAGTATTGCTTTAAAAAAAATAGTCATATTTAGTTTGGTTTGATATATTTTCAAAATGATACAAGTGGCTGTGGTGTCTTGCTGCAGATGAGTAGAATAAAAGCTGGCATAGCATATACATGTACTACAATAAGACAACACTGGTGCTAAAAAATGACATTTATAGGATTTTAACAGATGAATGCATTGCTGAGTATTGGACGACTCCTTTTCTTTATCATTGCACTATCTTTAAGCAAAAACAAGCTAGTCAACCTACCAGTTATTGTGCATTTTATGTGCGAATACATTCCTGCTATGGCAAAAATACTTTAACAAAACTCTATGTGAAATTTCTATTTTACTATGGAAATCCTAGACCTTATATCATAGAGCAAAGTACAAAATCGAAATGTGTAGGGAGACCTGAATATATCACATATCATTATAATAAAAACATGATTTAATGAACATAAATCTAACCTAATATGATGAACAATGTTTTCACAAATAGATAACACTTCTAAACATATCTGCAGATGAATACCCTTGTATGCTTGAATTTCTTTATACAATTATACAGTTTTATTCATATCTTTAAAACTAACGTGATACTGCTAGTCTCTGTTTTCATAAGTTCCATTTATTTAACAAATATATAATTAAAACAGCATCTCAATGTGGTTATAGTCTCAATGGTTTAAACAACATTATAACAATCGATTTCAACATTTCCATGTGTCTCTATAACCCATGATTTGAGAAAGTATAATACAATGAATATGGAGCATTAGTATCAATTACCATTATCTTAAACGCAATTTCTTGCACACCGGACAACGACTTCCGTGTATGTTTACCGTGTGCAGATTTTTCATCCTATACTCCCTGCACGCGCTAATCATACCTATCTAGGTCTCACTGAACAATTACCTCCCTTACATGACGGTAGCAAGATTATTACGCCAAAGAAATTAGAGCTGTGTAAAGCGGTTGGGTATTTTTTTTTTTTAAATGCATAAAATGTCATATTTCTTTGTGCATATGGGAACATTGGAACATTTTCATGATTTCTGCAAAGTTTGGGTGACCCTGGGAACTGTTTGATGATGCTATAACAGTTTAAAGATGCGTAGTGATACACTGCAACAAATGGGCAGAATTGTCAAAAATGAAGGGGTGCCATCAAACCATCGAAATTGTGAAAAAGCAACTATCAATTAATATTTTATTGATCATGAATTATGCAGAAATTTCCTGTTTCATTATTTTGTCATTGATATTTGTTATCAACAGCTCTGTATCCAGTTTTCGATATACCGACCGCCAAACTGACTGACCGCCAAACTGTCGCGTTTCATTTTAATGGTATGGCGTATGACTGCCATTTTTGTTTTACTGTCATTTTTTTTCTCCTCATTGTTGATATTTATGTGGCTGGGTCTGGCTTATACACAGTATTTACCTACTCTTGGACATTCAGGTAAATGGTAAAATGCGACATCTTTGAAATGACGCGAAACAGATTCACGTAATAATTTCTCAGCATTTAGTTAACCTGTGCTTGAAACTTTTGTACCATCATCTGATTTCTTTCGGTTGTTCTTCTTACTTTTTTTTCAAATAAAAATACATGATGCTTGCTATAGAATATAGATTTTTCTCATTGAAGATGATGTTTTTTCACTGTCTGTTATTGAATGTGTACAATAGTTTACTCCACATCCAACAGTATAGCATTCTCCAATATGACAATTTCTAATTTTCATATAATTATTGCAACAACTCTATTTTAACTGCCCATTTTTTTATGCCAGTTTTGGAAAATCTGTAAAGTAAAGAGTCATCTCGCAACAAATATTTCTTATCGCGATATTCTTTGATATATTTATTTCAAACTAATTTGTCGTAAAGAGATGCGCTTTAGTAAACCGTCTTTTTGCAATGAGCTTATCGTTCCAGCCAAATATGCTGTATCCACATTTTGTCTCATTTTCATTCATCGTTTCATTTTCTTGCTTTAAAGTGACTTTTTTGCACACTTTACTTTCATTTGCTATTTTTATTGATAAAATAAACAAAATAGTATTGGAATTTAATATATGCCTAATAGATACCTCAATTGGTAAGGGATATATTCATAGTTGGTAATGAATCTAATGCATGTACAAAAGTATGTTATTCATTCATGTATTGAAAAAGGGGGCATGGTTAGTGTCAGTGACATGCAAATTATTGCTGGGAACCTTCAACATTAATATTTGTTTGTTATAGATATGAAAAAAGTCATATATATAGTTTTGCAACAAAACAGAGCATTATTAAGTTATGTAATTTTGCATATACAATAAAATGAATATGCAGTCATATAGATACACTATAGGAGGCAATACAAGGACATTTTCAAAGTATTTCTTTTTTTAGAATTATTTTAATTAAGGTACAATGGCTAAAAAATTTTGGCAGTTTTTCCTGTTTTTGAGTCGTCCGAAACGGATTTATGCATGTGTGACTGCCATCTTAATTTGGTGCATGAATTCGAAAAAAACAGTTGCGCGATGAATTCAACAGGCGTATTTTTATATTTAGAAATGGTAAAGGTTTGTTCGACAAATATTTCAGTCACATGTCATGATAATTTCTACTCTTCAAGGTCTCACTGAACAATTACCTCCCTTACATGACTGTAGCAAGATTATTACGCCAAAGAAATTAGAGCTGTGTAAAGCGGTTGGGTATTTTTTTTTTTAAATGCATAAAATGTCATATTTCTTTGTGCATATGGGAACATTGGAACATTTTCATGATTTCTGCAAAGTTTGGGTGACCCTGGGAACTGTTTGATGATGCTATAACAGTTTAAAGATGCGTAGTGATACACTGCAACAAATGGGCAGAATTGTCAAAAATGAAGGGGTGCCATCAAACCATCGAAATTGTGAAAAAGCAACCTGGTCAACCCCATGTTTTTTTCTGCATATTTGGACCAACAGAGGACTATCTATGGGAATAAGGCACTTTTAGAACCATTGGTAATGTATCCAGTGTTCCAGAAGTGCATGTCTCTATATGTAGAACAGTACAAACTTAATTGTTGTGTGAGACGTCATACGTGCGCACAAAAACACATACTGGAACCGGACTGACAATTGTTTCTTGCACACCTGATGATAGATGTATTTTTATCGGGGTTAGATATTTCTATCTTACCCTAGGGCCGAAAAAAATTCTCGCGCTGTGATGTTGGAACCATCTAGATGACGTAACGTTTAAGATATATGACATAAATCATATAGATATAATAGATATAGACGTCTTAAAAGCAGTCGTTGTAAAATGTATGATACAATAAAAGGAATTATTCAATATGTTTGGTATGCAGAAAAAATAACCATTCATGGCTTTTTTCGTTTCGGATAGAAAATTCCGTCCCTTGGGATAACTGTTTTCGCAGGGAACTCGTTATTTTATTAAAGTTATGTTGATATTTAAGTGTCCAAATGTTAGATGTTTTGTTACAATTGCAGTTCTGGTTTTATTGTATTTTTTCCCTCTTCTATACTTGGATTTAACATATTACTAACTTAATCTTTCCATCTCTTTATACTTCATTAGTGTGTTAGGTTACAATACCATCTTATATAACTAATTTCATTTGTTTCCTGTGCTCATACCAAACTAACTGTTACCAATTTTTTGCGAATCTTTTCACGGGTTGTCTACGGGAAGATTACCATTCATTTGGTTGTTTTATCTGATATTGTCGTTTATTTCTCTGAGTTTGTGTTCATCAAATTGTTTGCTTTTGTATGTAAATAACGGTCGAAAATGTTTTCTCTCATTTGGCCAACTGCCAAGCATTTGTTTTATCGCTTCACATGTTTCATTCCGTGACTCAGTCAATGTGCTATTCCATCATGTTGTTTTCGATCGCCTTTTGCTTAATATACAATCATATGGATATCTTGACAGTTGTGTCTATTTTCAGTTCAAATCACTGCCTGCATCGTCTTATTCAGACATTGTTTCGATATTGGTGCTACTGTCGTTTAATAGATTATCAGGATTTCTTTTATATAGTGTGCGTTACATTAATCCACCACTGAAGATAAGAGATGCGAGACATACGTGTAGTTATTTTTTTGTAAATGTATTTACTGCGTTTAACATGCAACAACTGGTATCATTAAAAAAATGCTAATATTTATTTGGTACATATTCGTCCATATGTGGTTTGTCATCTACACCTAATATAAAGTCTTCGTAATAAGATCATCTATCATTATAATTTGCACAGAGGTAGAATGTTTAATTTAGTCCATATAAGGTAACATACACATGCACACAGTTTTTCAGAGATGTATTTGTTGGATTAAGACAAATCGACAAGCTACCCTGAGTCGTTCTCTTGTCGACCACCTCGATATCATACCGATTTGATAAGTTTACCAACCAAAGTGCAACACCATACCGCCGGAAATTTTTTGATTTTATGTAAGTTATTTCTGTTATGTCTAAACCACATATACTCTTCAACACTCACACCAATATGTACCGTCGTGATATGTGTTTCTGCGATACCGATTATGTCTATCTTATTGTCTTTGCTGCATGGCCTTTTATCCATTCCAAAGTCGACCATGGCATTCAATAGACATTAGTATTTATTATTGTGTAATGGGTATTTGAAAATCTATTTTGCCTGATTTCATTTCTTTCTTAACTCTCATTTCGCATATAGTTGGTAATGTCTCTGCCATTCTGGTTATCGTGGTTTGAATGCTAATGGAATCTCCCTTGACTTATACTCGATTGCCGTTATGTATCGCTTCTATTATTGTCATTTCTGTATTCTATTATTTTGACTCATTCCTGCTATCATTTCTATTTGCCCGCGGTATACTCATTAAAGACATTTCCATATTGCTTTGACTGCTTTAGTTCATTCTTTTTTGTCTATCAACCTATTCTACTAGTAATGCATTTAAGGAAACAACTAGGAGAATCACGTACATAAACATAAACTCCAATTAATATACTTTATATATACAAGTATATAACATATTTGATATATTGAACACAATGTAAGAGACCAATTTTAGGGGTATACGTGAATGACTGTGCCATCCGAAATAGGGTCAGTTGTAGTATAGCGGTATGTAATGACTCTGGCAGGTCTCGACAAAAACTATAGCAATCATCTTTATTAAAGATAAAACGTAACAAGTGAGCGACCGGGCCTGAAGGGGTGGTAGACGACTGTTAGGTGGTTAACACTTGTTAGCCAATGACTTGCCTGCACTTAACCTATATTTATCTAAAAGTGAGCTTAGGTGTGTGGCGGCGACAATATTATCATAATCAATCGCGATTTCTCTTTTTATTACTGACATAAGTAGAGAAGAACCTTCTTCCCCACCCCCAGTAAACGCATGTCTAACAAAACTATATATAACTTCTCATATTATACTATACTCTATAACAAATCGACATTTACTACATTTTTCTTTCTGATTTAGCTACACATTACCTTTTTTAAGATGTTAAATTGCCATTTTTGGAACCGGCCGAAATAAAGTTATAACTTGTAGCCAAACCAACTGGTATACTTATACTTTCCATATTATTAATTCTGCAATGTGTGTTTATGTTGAATGAATGTATTTAAATGTTGTATTTACATTCATTATTCAATAAAATATGACTTTAATAAAACTAAACTAAAGGAACAACTATTATATCCGGTTTTGAAACTGTGTATATAATTTTTTTCTCCGCAGATTTCATTTTATATATTTCAATTTTAGTCTACCGTTTATTGTATTAAGCTATTCATAATTTCTGAAACATTTTCATTTGCTCTGGTCGGTTTTGTTTTCCCTCCTTTAATATTTGTTCAATTACACCCCTCTTTGACTAAGATCACCAATTTCATCTCCTAGCTTCTAATTTATAGTAGGTATTACGGACTGCTTTTTTGTGTTATCGCACCTTTAGATTCTATTGTATCTGTTTTCTTGATATCAGAGTTAATACCTTGAACCGTTCGCTAAGCGTTTTGTTTTTATGAATTCAATAACATTTGTTTCAGTTTCTTAGCAAGACCTTATATACTATTATTATAGTCTGTTCTGACATTCCTACAGCTAGCTGTAACTGTATAATTATATTCGCACTATTCCTTTTCATTTCATTTTATTGATTTACAATACGTTTGTTTACTAATTCTTTCATTTCATTAAAAATAATGAAGTTGTCCGTATTTGAACCTTTAGTGAGTGCTGTCTGATGTTGGCGGAGCAATATGTTATATTTCCAATGATTCGTTAACATTTACATTATCATTGTGATTTGTTTTTTTAAAAATGGGCGTTTTCGCTTTTCTGTTCGCAGTTTTAGAAATTTATCCTTTAAGTTATTACTTTTATTACTTTGATCTTTGACATACTTAGTGTTACTAAACTGATATCGATGGTAATCTATTATCACACTGGCTCTATCATCTGGATCACGCTTTGCTCCATATTTAGCAAACATATCCCGTATATTTCTGTAGGAAACCAGTAACAAACCAAATAACTGATAATGTTTCTGATTCTACTGTATTTGACATATTGGCAATTCTGATATTTGAAACTGAAAATATTTTATTCGTTGTTTGACTCAACATTAGTTAAAAATGTTGGTTTAATCAATTATTTACAGCTACGAACTATGATGACAGCAAATTCCTAGACGGGTTGTTTAAAACAATGGTTCCCAATATGTCGGTGTATCTTTAAACCAATATCAAAACAATCTTTATAACATTTTTGTTTCTTTTCTATTTTGTCTAGCGTTATGGTTTACAAAATTTGTTGGATATTAAGTAGAAAATATACCCTTTGACATTTCTCGTATTTACATTTAATACCAACACGTCAGTAAAAATAATAAAAAAACATATCAACTTCCGCAGAGAAATGTTAAACATGACAATGCATTATAGTACCAATATTCTTTGTTTCTGATATGAAGTTGCATTGTCATATTTAGTTCTAAATACATTAAGAAGTTCTATATTTTCGAAAAAATGTTTTAATTCATTTTTTACATTTAAATTCAAACGATTTTTAAAATCTCACTGCTTATATCTATAAGTTCCTATACGTGGGTAATAATGTAAATAATTATGCCTGTGATGAATTGTATTTACACTTAAACGTGTTACCTCCATAGATCCTGATATCACATATGACAAGTTGAGTACTAGTGCCATCTAACGTGATCCTGACTTGGTTGTCAATCAGCGGTTGGTCACATGTCACTTCTATTGTCTTACTGGGAGGATTCATATTAGGATAAGTGTAACACGTCTGTTGTCTGGTATGTGATGTTTGAGTGGTCTCATTAGCTACTTCTTCGACAGTTACTTTGAACTTTTTGAAGTTGCCTACAAGTATATATTAGATATGATTAAACGCCAGATGGTTATGCAGAGTTGATGTTATCTTATATTTAATCTTGAAAGACAGTATGAATTCATATTGATCTGGTGAATTATGCAGAAGGAGTGTAATACACCTATACTGAGAAAAAAGGGGAAATTTTACTTTCTTTAAATTTCAATAAATCTGGCACTCTTTAATCTTTGCCAATATGTTCGGCCTCTTTCGTTAATATGATCGATAACTATATCCGACAATATAAGGTTATTATACAGTTCACTGTAAAGTATGGATTTTTATTGTACGAGTCGATGTTGTGGTGAAAATCTGTATCGGACGAGTACAATAAAAATCCATATTGTACAGTAAACGGTATAATGACCTTTATTATTCCCCTCGAGTTCTTTTCACATGAAACACAATATCAAATTAAAATTAAAAATACTACAATTTTAATACAATGTATTTCGATAAATGGTCATTTTTAAGTAACATAGAAACATGAAAATATAACATGTATAGAAATTTACAGTAACTGCTTATCACATTTTTGATAATATCAAAGATGGTTCTTTTAAACATTACTTAACTAAATATATTAATATTTATATAATTCGCTTATCACAGCCATTTATCAGAGTTTTGATTAAACAGAAAATGAATACGTATCTAACTTTAAAAGGTCCTCTATACAATCATTCTGAAAGCATAACAAAGCGATTCAAGTTTTCCTTACTGACTTGTTACCAATATATATATTTACTAGTATATATATGGAGATAATTATTTGTGAATAACCAAGACATAAATGTACAGACCAGACTACGGCGAGTGCGCCTAGCTACAATGCAAACCATAGATACAATATCAAGGCCTCTGCCAAACCAATAAATTTGGTGGCGACCATGACTTATATACTATGGAATTACATGCAACGCATCTGGACAGGGTGGACAGATTTACATACATGAACTGATAGCTTTATATGAGTAAGATCCAGTTAAGGATTCATGACTAATCACATGCTATATAAAGGACAGATTTATAAACCCGTTGGATCATATAGATACAGTGAATTCATATATGTCTAATTTCATAAAGGGAGGTAATTAAATTCACAGAAACGGAGTTTACGATTTTTGGGATCTTTTCAGATGCTCATTCACAATGCATAGTATATATATTTCGATAATTATTTGTGAATAACCAAGACATAAATGTACAGACAAGACTATGGTGAGTGTGCCTAGCTACAATGCAAACCATAGATACAATATCAAGGCCTCTGCCAAACCAATAAATTTGTTGTCGACCATGACTAATATACTATGGAATTACATGCAAAACATCTGGACAAGGTGGACAAATTTATATACATGAACTGATAGCTTTATATGAGTAGGATCCAGTTAAGGATTCATGACTACTTACATGCCATACAAAGGACATATTTATAAACACGTTGTATCATATAGATACAGTGAATTCATATATATTTAATTTCATAAAGGGGGATAATTATACTCACAACAACGGAATTTACGAATTTTGGGATCTTTTCAGATATATATGTATACTTTAATCTCTTATATCTTATTATGAAATATTGAAATGACAACAGGTTTAAAATATGAGTATTCTCAGTCTGTAATGTAAACAAGATTCTATTCAATATAAAATCTACTAAAGCAACACTTTTTAAAAGAAACAAATCACAGCAATGTCGTATTATATTTGTTTGATATCATATCATTTCAATTTTCGAGTACAGTTTTTGAAAAAAAATAAATACTGTCGTTTCCATCAAGAACTTGTTGAAAAGGACATATCCATTCTCGTTCTTAGTTGTTTTGTAATAGCTACGAGCTCCTCAGTAAACAAAGTACTTGTATTGAACATAAGAGTGTTGGAATACATGGGAACATATTAGTTATTCATAAGTTAGTTAAATTTATCGAAATGGTAAAATTTCCTCCTGAAATGTTAGCACCTGAAAATAAAGCATGCTGAAAGCCTAGAATTTGGTTCTCAGCTGGTTGCATTTTGGTGACGTTTTGAATTTCAGTTTTATTTGCTTCGTATTGTGTTGCAACAAGCTCAGTATCTAAGAATTGTATAATAATCATGTCATCAGGAAACTCATTAAACTGTTCATAGATGTCTTGCAGTTGTTGTTGTTGCAGACTAGTTGCAATTTCAACAGTATCCATGGAGGCCGATGACCTGGATGCAGTTACTAAAACATTCAACATTTATTTCTGTTTCTTTGAAGTAACTGAGCTATAATGGTTGATGCTATCTGTATGCTTGTGTCCAGTCAACTGCATGAGGTCCACAACATCCACGTCTGCTTCCCTTAGGCGCTTTATTGTTGTATTTCTCCCTGAATGGTTTGTTTCTCCAAGGAAGATCAGCATTTTCTATCATGGATTTCATGATGGAACGTAGAGAATGAACTCCTAATGGTTTGCACTTGTACCATACTATCCCCTTTCCATTAGACACGATAGGCTGAAGGTAAAATGGTGAGTCTGGTTTAATCATGGCAAGTGGCTTTATTAACAAAAGTCAATAAAGAACATTTCAGTTTTAATATCTAACTTCTAAAGTTGAACAAAAATCAAATAAGTAGATCTACAATAATTTCAAATATTGCCATAAAAAAACAATGTAAGAAAAAACCTTATTTATATTTGGAATTACTGTTTAAGCAAAGCGCACTTTCAATTTGAACTAATCATCTTAAGTTTTTTTTAAAGAATGATTCATGTCAACTAAGTTAACAATGACTAAAGCACGAACATTTATACTTAAAAATGAAACTTTTTCGCTAACTTTAAAATTAATAAAGGTAGATTATCTTATTTTCCTGCACATGATATTTAAGAAAAGCTGTAGAAATTCAACAATGATAAGCTACCTATGCGTGTACTCTAGTAATAGCCTGACATGCCATGGCTACGGTGTGTCTGGTGTCCCGTATATCTTCGGCGCATAGATCTTTCATCCCCAGGATTTGTTCTCGTCTTAGTGTCACGTTCCTTAAAATTATGTATCGTCTCTGAGCTATCGCTACTGCCACTCGCCACTACATTCGTCTCTACAGAGATGTCACCCACTTCATTTTTGTGATGCTCATTGCGTCCACGAAATCCAAAAAAGTTATTTCTCCACCTGATTGCATTTTGCAGAGTTGTGGGTGTATGCTTTCCCATAAAAGCTGAAGTGAAAGAAAACATCCCAGTTTGTTACAAGTAATACAATTTATAAAAGTGTATACCCTTCTCATTTGGGACAACCAATGGATTCATTACGCTTAATAACGAGCATTGGTGCATGCCGTCAGTGATAAAATAATTAAGCAACTAATATCAGTCAAATGAGTGAAAAAAAGATATAGTTCTGTCTACATCTATTCATGAATACAATAGTAGACCTATATCACGGACACATTCGTGAAATCCTATTTATAATAATATATATAATACACTAAATAACAAGATGATGTGTGAGTGACTTTGGGAATGTTGGTAGAGCCAAGAATTTGGATGCGAGTTGACCTTTAAGGATGAGCGTTCGGATCTCGCTTGCAGTATTTTTTTCCCCAGTGATATGTTATACATTAATTCAAATACAAAATATCAGTAAAATTAATGAAAAAAGGAAAGAAATATACATTTACTCGTAAATATAATCAAATGAATACATAAAACAACCAAAAAGTCATGCACATTTTGCATATCCATCTTTATTTTATAGAATCTACAGGTCAGCTTTTTTATTTGAACTATGTCTATATAAAAATTATGTAATAATTATATTTACTTACTGCCTCTTCGTCATCTGTTACTGGATCTGTCCTATTTGGTTTACTGCCGAGCCTTTTCTTCCTCAATTGACGCCTCTTGGCCTGGACTTGAATTCATCACTCCTGAGTATACTAAGTCCATAATGTTTCTCAGTATGAAACCTGTCTATGCTGTTTTTTGACACCTTTTAACGTATCAGGCTCGTACTCTCCCCAATCCTTCATGCGAACACGTAGATAAAATGATCTGGTTCAAGTGCCTTGTTCGATCTCGTGAATTACTCTGCCGGCTTGATCAGGGGCAGCTTCATCTAACCACCGTTGAAATAGTGACATATCTGACCTTGTTTTTGTTTTGGTAAAATATTCTCGTAGACAAATGTTAAACACTCGTATATATATATCAATAAATGAATCTTCGTTGACCAACTTTCTCTCCATTGTGTTATGCAGATAACATCTTAGAATATATATGGCCTGACGTAAGAAGCGAACCAACAATTTCAACAACTTCAGGAATTGAAAATGAACGCCTTAGCTACACAGTTATTCGTGATTGCGACATGATGCCTATTTAATAATGTATTGGTTTATCAACAGTAATATCACTATTTACGTTTTGGCACAGACAATTATTTCGCGTACATATACGGAATGTTTATAAGTGCCATTTCAATCCTTACGGACAATATTGCGTCAGTTTGCTTGTTTATCTAAACACAAGTACTAATCATCCAGCTGTAATAATCAGTTTTGCATAGTTTGCACACGACAGAGTCTACATGGTAGATACACACATATGCATAACATTAACGAAATAATCGAAGTCGCATCACAATTTTGTTTCACAACGATACTTCACTAAATTAAGTATTAAACAAGAGAGCCACGATGGCCCTTATACCGCTCACCCGTAACTTGTTTTAAAACGGAACAATTTCATTTTAGCCGCTTAGGTAAATGGTCACATACTGTTTATTTGTATCAAACTATTTTGAAATCTTACCACCGGCTTTAAAAGAGATTATTTTAACGTTCTGTCTTCCTCGTTACTATGGCATTCAGAGTTTCGAGCGAATCAAGTTATTTGGATTGCGGACCATCACAGGATTCTCGTGGTGTTTAATATTTAATGGGGTTTAACGCCATTTTCAAAACATGTTAGGTAATATATGGCGTATCTAGTTATATTGGTGAAGGAAGACCTCAGAGAATGAATCTGAGCAGAACCACCGCCAATCCGCAAGTAACTGCGAAACATATTCACATAAAGTGTTTGGAACCAGCGGGACTAGAACCTACGACCTTAGCAGTGAGAGGCTAGTGATCTTGAGACGGCACCTTAGATCATTCGACCACGTAGGACCCTTGTTTTTTATTTAAATTGGATGAGCGGATTCAGAGGCTCAGTTGAGCTAAAGACAAACTTTTGCAGCAACAATGAAATACAAATTTCGGTTTCAATTAAAAACACTATATTTGGTTATGTCCCTTGTTCACCTACCGTTAATTTACGGATACAAACTACACATAAACTGTCTAATGAAACGACAGATTTGTTATAAAATGATCAACCGACACAACCATGTCAATATCATTGCAGTGTTAGAACAGAATTATTTTGTAAATACACAAATTGATAGAGAGTAAAAAAAAAATATTTGTTGAGTATTTGATATTTTTTTGGTATATTAGCCTTATATAATGTCATTTTCTCTCGTACGTAATCTGCCGAGCTATTTCCCGACTTGCACGAACATAGAAATGACGTTAATTGTTCATGGTAAGATACGATATTATGAGATGTTACGTCATACGATGACTAACATAATCTAATATACCCAATTTTTTTCGTCTAGTTGTGATCTGAAAAACGAAAGTTAATGGTAAATACACCGTTTCCCTGTATTAAGGGATAAACTTAAACTTACCCCTCGTAAAAACAAGACGTCGTTTAAAAAACATATTAATATCTTGTTATTTCTGCTGTATTTGTAATAGTTATATAAGGATTAATTTTGTGTACACATTTTCGATTTTGATTCGAATTCCATAGGTTAAACACTTATCCTATCTGGTTTATTAAATAAAAAACAAGAAATGTCACTGGTAAGTGTCGCATGCCCCAAAATAGTTTGTGAAAATAACGATATATTTTATAATAGGTAGCGGTATATCAATGAATATCAAGAGTAAGTAGTAAATATGAATAACTCCATCTATGCATGACAAAGTTAAAGACCGGACATGAATCTCAAACAGACTCAAAATGTTGTCAAACTAACTCAAAGTGTGACCTTGACCTTTAAGTTACTGGTGTGGGTCTTACGCCTGACACGTCATGTCATCATGATGAATTGGGTAAAGTGTTCTTTTTAATTTATCCATAGGTTGCAAAGTTACAGACCAGACACGAAATCTCAAGCAGACTAAAAGTGTCGTCAAACAAAGTGAAATTGACCTTTAAAGTTGGAGTATGGGTGTTATGCGCGACACACCGTCATGTTATATTGATCATTTGTAACACGTATTTAAAAAATGCACCTATGCATGACAGTTACAGGCCAGTACACGAAATCCCACACAGTGTTGTCGAACAAAGTCAAAAAGTGATACCCTAACTTTTGAGGTAAGGGTGTGCGTCTTACATGTGACACATCGTCTTGCCATGCTAATAAATTGAGCCAAGTGTTTTTGAAATTTATCTATTGGTGACAAAGTAACAGACCGGACAAGAAATCTCAAACAGACTGATGGTGTCGTCAAACAAAGTTAAATTGTGACTTTGACTTTTGAATTTGGAGCGTGGGTCTTACGCGCGACACTTCGTCATGTTATGTTGATCATTTATTGCAAGTATTTGTAAAATTCATCTTTGCATGACAAAATTACAGGCCGGACACGAAATCTAACACAGACTTAAAATTTTTGTCAAACAAAGTCAAAGTGTGACCTTCACCTTTGAGGTACAGGTATGGGCCTTACTCGTGACACATTGTCATGTCATGCTGATGAATTGAGCCAAGTGATTTTTTTAAATGTATCCATAGGAAACAAAGTTACAGACCGGACACGAAATCTCAAATAGATTGAAGGTGTTGTCAAACAAAGTTTATTTGTGACCTTGACCTTTGAAATGGGAGTATGTGTGTTACGCGCTACACGTCGTCATGTTACGTTGATCATTTATTGCAGGTATTTATATAATCCATCTATGCATGACAAAGTTACATGTTAGACACGAAATACTAGACAGACGGACGAACAGACTATTACTATATGCCACCCAAAAAATTTGGGGATCAAAAAAGATAAAATTTAATTAGCTAAGAGTCGACGTATCGAATCAAATCAATTGATTTATTTCAAAAATAGTATACGTACATCCTTCCTCCCAACAGTAACAGCAAATTTAGATTTTGGGGATGTAACATTATTTTAAAAGTAGCGAACCAGAATTACATCAACGGTATGGCAAGAGCTATTGATTATCTAATGATATTTGTTTTACTGCAGGTGATTTGCCCACACGCGATGTCATTCTTTAAATTCATCCGCTAACTGCTGTATTTTGTTAATGGGGAAACGCGTTGACAAACTATATATATTTATTTTCACCCTTTAAATGAAAAATATTGAAAACTATAGTTACTGTGTTTCATGATAAATAGAATACAAAAATTAAAGGGTCGCATTCATTACTTTGCTTACACTCGCCAAAACACAGCTGCCATTCTAAGATGCTAACCATGTAATTCTTCTGGACGTCACTGTAAGATTTCATTACACTGCAAACTAATATACCCTTACGATGTATAACACAAAGTAATTATGCAAGCAAATGCTACAGCTCTTAACGTTTATTATTAACAAACAGACGTACATCGCCGAAAAATTGCTATGTACACATCATATTTCTATTAACCAATTAAGAATGTTTCAACTGCGCATCACATTAAATAGATATAACATCATCATATTTAAAACTTTGCATTATTTCATGCATTACCCAACACATATATTGTAAAATCAGCACTGGTTTATGTAACTCACATATATTTTTCTTTGTTACTCATGCAAGTGTATTTCATTTTCTTTAGCAATATAATATAAAATGACTTTACTTATTTTGTCAGTTTCTGTGATAAGAACAAGTCTCGTGATAACTTCCTTCCGAGATAGCCAGAGTCTCCACCATGGTTTGTAACTAGTGAACGATGTTCTGCTACATGTTGATAGTAGGCCATCGTTAGCCAAATATGAATAATTTGTTGGCTTCATGTTATCTTTGTGCCGACTATATTCACCAAAAGCAATATCTCCTGAAAAACACACAAGTATAATATACATGGTAGTATACATCTATTTTGATCGGCATTGGTGTGATAATACAAGTGTAATTTAAAGATAGTTAAACTTGCAATGAATTATTATTTGAAGTATTTAATTGTCAAAAACATTTTTGTAATTCTGGTATAATATTTAAACTGGTATATGGAAAAAAAGGCAACATAAAAGCAATCTTATGTTCAGTTCATCTCTATGTTTACTTTATTTGGTTCGGTTATGCCTTGATGAGAAATATTATTATGGAGTGATTTTTATGAAAATATCTGTTGAAATCTGTTTTAGTTTATTTATAAATATTCTATTATATTTTATCTTCAAATGCAACATGTCAGTTCTTGTTAAACCTGCTGTCACATATGCTCAATGCCAAATCCTTAATATCTTAATTACTATTGTAAAAATGTATTATCTCAAACTAATTATTAATCAAGTATTATGAGAAAATATTTCAAACTTTCGTTTTATGTATAATTGATTGCATTTGAAGGTGTGAACACTTATTGAAATTGGTGTACATAACATCTTTACCATGTATTGTCCAGTATATTTTGTTTATGTTTATTTTCTCTATTGATAATTAAGTATCAAAACGATGCCAAACCCATTTATTGAGCAAAAAAAACAAAAACAATACAAGTATTTAAGAAAAAAGATCATTATTATATTTAGTGGTCTAGTGGTTAAGCATGTTTTGTAAATACGCGCGTATGTATTTGTTAACTAATGTAGTAACTAAAGAGTTTATTACCTCTTCTTATAATAATTGCTATATACAGACAAAACAGGGGAAGTAACTTGACATCAAAACTAACCCACCCCCTGGCTGCCATGTTTTTTTGACGAATCAAGATGGTTTGAACAACATTGGTAGAGAGTCACCCAAGGAACATATCTGTGAAATTATATCAAAATTGGCCTAGTGGTTTCAGAGGAGAAGTTGTTAATAGCTAAAAGTTAAGACGGACGACGGGCGACAGACGACGGACACCAGGCGATCACAATAGCTCATTTGTGAGCCTTTGGCTCAGGTGAGCTAAAAAACATTCGCCAAATTTCATTTCATTACCTACAGAATGACACGATTTTTGGCGTCGGCTGTTTATAACCTTCCAAAATGTCATACTATCAAGTTCAAGGGATTCGTCAACTTCGCGGTTTAATAACAGTAGATATTCTTTTATAGCGCGTCTATGTTCCCTGCAAAAATTTGTTTTTGATTTTTTATATGAGATATATTTATCTGAATTAGTATCAATAGGGGTCTACCATTTGCGACCCAAGCTTTACGACAATCATCGACTTTACGGCGGTAATTGTTCAAGTTTGCTGACCAGTACGGCTTTAAATAATGTCTAAAGTTAGCTTTTGGGATATATGTATGCGACGTACTAATTAACAATGATACTAGTGTCGCGTATAGAACATCAATTCTATTCGTATCAACAATATCACCTTGTAATAAATTAAGCAAATCAACATTTTGATCTAAAGACAAAGTGTACTGTAGTAGAACCTCGGTAGTCGCTTTTGACCATTTTAGTCTAGGCTCTGTATCAAAATAATTAGTGTTTAACTCAAGTTGTGGAACACACATACTACAGAACACAGGCCTATGTGTAGGTACATTAACAAAGCTATCATCAATAATTTCACAAGCATTGATAAGATCAGTTTGCTCTTGTGAAATAAAAAATGATCTATTAAAGAGCTTTATGTTCCATCATATGAAACGAATGAGTAACTAGCTCCAGTACACATGTCAAGGAAGTTAACTGAAACTAGCGTATGGTTATTATTTAATGTCAGCAATAATATACTTCTGTCACAAATGTTCTTGGATTGTTTAGAAGAGCTGAGATGTGCATTTACATCTCCTATTACCATAACTCTAACCCCGGATGAGTGGTAATATAGAAGTTCTGATAATTTATTAACCGATTTCTGAAATATTTTTAAAGAATGGTTACAGCTGGGTAAATAAACTTGTAAGATATACATAAAACAGTTTTTTGAATATTCAAATTAAATACCTGTTATTCTATCGTCCTCTATTTGAAGGACTGAAACACTGCTTGCGTGTTTAACATTCCATAAGATAGATACCCCAACCTAACGTACATTGCACACACTGGGGACGCGCAAGTCATAGTTACATACAGCATGACATTTATATTTGCTATCTATACTGTCAAAATAGTGTAAATCTATATCTCTAAGCCAGTGCTTAGAGATACCGCAAACATCAATGCTCTTGGCATTAAATATATCACATAAATATGTGCAGCTGGACATGATTTCAATTGCATTCCATGTTAAAATTATCAATCATTAAAAAGTTTCTGAGTCGGGGCACAGATACGGGTTATAGTCCATAATATATGACCGTGTTTACTGACTATTATTGTACATTCTTGACGTGCGTTGACTAGGATCATAGTTACTTTCTGATCGCTGGTTACGGCGAAATTTCAATTTATTCCAGTAGTACAGATGAATACTCATCATCCTCAACATTTAACTTAATAATAGCTGCCCCATATCTAATTTCTAATTATGAAAACCTTAGTCACTTTAAGGCCCCTCTTTCTGACAAATTCAGCAATCTTTGTCTCGGTAATCAACGGCTTAAAGCTCCCAATATAGAAACTCTTTGTCCGATTTCTGATATATGTCGTTAAATCACCATCATCGTCGACATCATCCGTTTCAACATTCCTATTTTGAGTTTTAGGCGAAGTTCTAAATTTGCTATCCGGTTTATGTCTATAATTCGTTATAGTAGGTATGTATTGTGAGTTAACTGGCCTGGCAGAAACCTCAGCAAAGCTATCGGAAATACGCGCCGACAACTTCCTGTTGCTATAAACGGTCCCGCTTAGCTCAGCCGGTTGCGCGTCTGACAATCAATCCAGGGGTCGTGAGTAATCCCCCGCCCGGCAACAGTCTCCGTGATGATTGAATTACGACATTGTGTCTCATTATCATTCGTCTCTCACCACTGATTCAAGTGGGAAATTTATCAGTTATTTGCAGAGATGGGGTGTGCTCGAGGACTGATTAATCCCAGAAAACAGTGGTTAGGTTAACTGATCGTCTTTTAGCCCTCGATGGCATAAACATGACGCTAAATAATCAATCAATCCTGTTGCTATCAATGCCCGTAAAGCGGTCCTGTGACATCGGAGTATCAGCAGTGCCATGGTCCCCGCTGCTAACATTTTTACACGACATGTTTTATTTTCCTGGACATCAGCGGTATAGTTAAAACGATTCACATAATTACCGCTATTTAACTGCTATTTAACAGGCCATTATCAACAGTTATGTTTCTTACCGTCACGTGAGACCATAGGCATGGGGTGATGCTGCCAAGCAGTCTCAACGTTGATTTGTTCAATTATTGATGACGTTTCCAGACAGACGACTTGCTGAACAGGTGTGGGCAGAGCTGCCTGGGAAATGTCACGTTGCTAATTGACGTTCTCATATGTGAGATAGTACGAGTCATCATCTGGCGAGTAAGTATTGCATGTATACCATTTTATTTGCATTTGTCCTTGCTACGATTGTTATTGTGACGATGTATTTATGTACAAGTCTGGAATAAAATATCTGTTCTGTTGTGGATAACTTCTTGGACTGCGAACCCAGAGGTCGCAGGTCCAATCCAACAATCATCCAACTAAAAAGCTAATCAGTCTTTCGGATGAGATTTTAAAAAAAAGTTGAGGTACCATGTATTGATTCTTAACACCGGGCATGTAAAATAATGGTATCCGATATTTGGACAGGGTTTTTATTCGCAAATAATCTATGTTATGGACATCGCTTTTAAAGTGTGATTTTGGTGAATTTTATACCATTTAACTTATATAATATAATATTATATTCATTATCTTTGGAACTATTTAATTATAAACTGTGTGACTTTAAAAACAATTAAAACTGAAATGAATTGATAAGTGCCATCGTATTTGCTGTCTGTGATCTTCAACGCAATACATTTATTTAGTGTCTTCAACTTCATCACCGTCTACAACATTTACACATTCTTCAGTAAACAACACTCATCGCATCGGCACGTCCGCTCGCGTACGTTTACGTTGACGACAAATCACCTTTCATAACCGTTACGTAATACTATTCCAAACGATATGAAACTGTCCAGATAACAAATTATATATTTTTTTATAAACATGATCAATAAACATGTGTGATATCAATACTTATTTGAATAACAATGAAATTCTTTGTAATTGCTATTTAAGTGCAGTGTCAATTGAAGTTAAACATTGTTGCTGTTAAAACATTAGCTGATCAATCCCTTAGGGCATATTATAATTTTTTATCACTTTTTGACAGAGTTAAATTAAATGTAAAAACCAAATTATCTTTATTTGATAGTATGGTGGTATCTATTCTTGTATATGGTTCCGAAGTGTGGGGAGTCTATAACTAAACAGACGTTGATAAATTACATATTAAATTCTGTAAATATATATTGGGTGTCCGTCAACAAACACCTAACATGGCCGTCTATGGCGAATTAGGGAGACTACCATTATCAGTTATAAGTAAAGAGCGTTAAATAAAGTTCTGGTTAAAATTTTTGAAAAAACTCACCTTTACTACAATGTTTATAGATCAATGTGAAAATATAAATGGTCGCTGCTGGACTAAACGCATGAATTCAATAATTGAGCATTAAGGGTTCCCAAATGTACTAAATTACTTTGATTATAATATTAACTGCTTGTGATTATTACAGGGACGATTAAGTGACCAATTCATCCAAGAATGGAATGCATGTATACATAATATGTCTTAACTTGATTATTATTGACAATTCAAAGACCTCTTTTTGTTACGAAGATTATTTTGACAAAATAGTCTAAGATAATGATGCATTGAGAAAACAATTTTCATGTCTTAGGTTAAGTTCACACTCATTAGAAATTGAATTTGATAGATTTAATGGAATCGATAGAGAAACCCGTTGATGTAAATTGAGTAATAAAAATGTAATTGAATCTGAGTATCATTTCATTTTATGTTGTACAAGGTATACTGATATTAGGAAAACATATTTAGGTCATATACCATGGACTTCACTACACAAATTCAATATATTTATGTCAACACAAAATAAAAATATGTTGTTTAAACTTTCAAAATTCATCGAAGAAGCATTAATCGTTAGAACAACTAATCTTGAAACTTTGGCTGTTTCTTAATTTATATTCTACTTTCATCATATATTGATTTGCATTGTATTTAACTGTATATTCTTGTCATTGCCATATTTCTGTAATTATTGTAAATGGCCAAAGGCAAATGTCTTGCCGAGCTGATTATAAACTTAGAAATTTGAAACGTGTTGAAAATAACATGAGTGCATGTAAAAGTGTAACAAAATATATAATACAAACTATATTGACATCCGGGTCCCATCCAGGTATTAGCACAGCCGGAAGTAGTACAAGTTCCATCTGCATCCTGACATTGTTCTGCGGCATCCTTGCAATGACACATGTGATTGCAGTCGGACCCGAACTTTTTCATTCCATTGGTATCGTCTGCACATGCGGCATCTATGATAAGCATTTACTATAATATATACATGTACACACTGTTCAAGTTATAGAAACATCGCATGAGGTATTAACAGTACACCCTTGTCTGCGGCAAGTTGGGGTTTATTCAAGGTTGGTTCGATTAAGTTATCAGAGTACAAATTAAACGTTAACATTCTACAAACATAACAATATATACTAGAATGAAAATAAACTTATTCAACTAGCGGTTCAACAGACTTAAACCGGCTTCATACACAACCTGTTTTCCTACACTGTTACAATGCCACAGGTACATGTATTTGCACGTGAACCAGAAATTGTGTATGTCTCACTAAGAATTATCCCCCCCCCCCCCCACAAACACACACACACTTGCATGACGGTAGCAAGATTTTAACGCTAAAGAAATTAGAGCTGTGGAAAGCGGTTGGGCAATTATTTTGTTGAAAAGACATAAAATGTCATATTTCATTGTGCATATGAGAACATTGGAACATTTTTACGGTTTCTGCCAAGTTCGAATGACATTTGGGAACTGTTTGATGAAGTTTCAACAGTTTAAAGATGCGTAGACAATGCAATAAACGGGCAGAATTGCCAAAAATGAAGTGGTGCCATCAAACCATCGAAATTGTGAAAAAGCAGCCTGGTTAACCCCATGTTGTTGTTTTTTCTGCATAATTGGACCAACAGAGGACTATCTATGGGAAGAAGGCACTTTTAAAACCATTAGCAATGTATCTGCGTTCCATAAGTGCATTTCTCTTCATGTAGAACAGAACAAAATTGATTGTTGTGTGAGACGTGTAGTTCATTTGTATCGAGCACACACAATGTGACAATATATATATATATATATATATATATATAACACACGCCACATCCGCAGTTGACAGGTCCACCTAGTGTGAGGATAGTTTGTAAGCTATTCTATGTTGAATACCCAGAATATGAAATGCGTTAATATGGTGAATATGGTAGATGCTGCACACACAATGCGACAATATATATATATATATATATATATATACAACACATGCCGCATCCGCAGTTGACAGGTTCGCCTAGTGTGAGGATAGTTTGTAAGCTATTCTATGTTGAATACCCAGGATATGAAATGCGTTAATATGGTGAATATGGTAGATGCTGCACACACAATGCGACAATATATATATATATATATATATACAACACATGCTGCATCCGCAGTTCGCAGTGACAGGTTCGCCTAGTGTGAGGATAGTTTGTAAGCTATTCTATGTTGAATACCCAGGATATGAAATGCGTTAATATGGTGAATATGGTAGATGCTGCACACACAATGCGACAATATATATATATATATATATATACAACACATGCTGCATCCGCAGTTCGCAGTGACAGGTTCGCCTAGTGTGAGGATAGTTTGTAAGCTATTCTATGTTGAATACCCAGGATATGAAATGCCTTAAAATGGTGGACTCTTGTTTGATATGCTCTGCAGTAATATGACTCGGGACAGATGTAGGGAGTATCGATCATGGCCAAGTTGTTGATGCTATTTTAACTTAGTTTAATGGCACGTTTAGTTAAATATCATGATGCGTTGTGTTAAGATTAAATGCATAATATTTTATTTATTTATTTATTTATTTATTTATTTATTTATTTATTTATTTATTTATTTATTTATTTATTTATTTATTTATTAATTTCAATATCATCATAGTAACAATAAACAATTGACATGATGAAACGGGAACACTTCAAAAACTTGATATACAATAAGAAATACATGTACATAAACCGTCACGTATTAAGTTGAGTGTGAACGGGTCTTTTTATCGCTCTCCAAAAATCTGGATTTATAAGTAAACTAAGATACCCAAGTGCAATCAGAATACACAATTTAAATGCTGGAATAATGTTCAGTTATAAACGAAATGGATTTTAAGTGAAAATGACAAAAAAGGCAGTAGTAAACGGAAAATGAGCAACGAAACTAGTGACAAAGGAATGTCAAACAAGGCGCCTAAACACGGACAATCCCCGGAGGGGGTGAGTAATGTAAATATTAGCGGTTTACTAGAACAGTCATATTCCGTGTAATATGAATCTGACACGCCTTTAAAGCTAAATACATCTTATCCTTCGGTGTACTACCCTTTAAATATGGCTAGTCTGGACAGTTCGACAATTTCAGAAACGTTGTCTGAAGGTAGCCAAGTGCCCAACGTACCACATACTTCACCTCCTGCAACAGCGAAAGTAAATAGTGTTACCTCCCTTGTTTCACCAAAACCCACAAATGCAGATATAATGGCCATATACATGAAAATGAACAAACGAATCTCAGCGTTAAACTCCTTGGAGAAAAATGTCGATGGTTTCGACAAGAAATTAAAAAAAGATATGGCTACATATGTACACATATGGACACGTTGACATGTATTGAAGAAAATAAGAGTCGTCTGACTTTGGCAAAGGTACTGTTAATGATAAATTAACACAACTGGAAATCGAAAATGGAAAACCGAAAGGCACCATGGTTTATATGCAGTCACATCAATGCGAAACAATTTAATATTCGGTGGAATACAAGAATCTGAAAATGAACGGCCAGATCAAACCGAAGAGAAACTGAGACAATTTTTCTGCGAGAAACTCGAACTCGCTCAGGTAAAATCATCAGTTCCATTTTACATAAACAAATACCGCCGGAAGATATTACCAAACGACGAAAACTAGCCCTGCAGCTCAAACAGGCCAAACAGAATGGTCTCCGCGCCTGGATCAGCTATGACACACTGTACATAAACGGAAAACCAGTGAGACCATAGGATGGTACCGAGGGTGAACCCAGTGTTCTTGTTTGGAACATAAACGATTTAACGGACACTAAAAAAGAAAACAGTGATTGTACAGATATTTTATTAAAGCATGACATTATCATTCTGTCAGAATCTTGGACATCTTTAAATAGTGTAAATGATTTACCAGAGTATTCATTTACAACTTTTACCGGAAATTAAGACATAAACGAGCAAAACGAAATAATGGTAATATAAATAAAAATGTGGTCAAAATCAATTTGATGCTACGGTATGGTTAAAACTTGATAAACTGTTTTTTAGTGACGATGATATATTTTTATGTGGAGTATATATGTGGGGTGTGGACTCGCCTGCTTTTAATAATGTCAATGCAGATCTTTTCCAAATATTACAAAATGATATTAATCATTATGAATCCTTAGGGCGGGTGATCGTTATGCGCGAGTTTTGAATAAAAGAGATCACTTTCTGTTCGATAGGGTTATTGATGAAATTCCTGATACTCATTTAGAACGCTTCTCACAAGATAGCCAATGTAACGGCCAAGTCATTAAATGACTATATACAATACAATACAATAATTTTATTCAGCATAAACATATATTATGTATATCGCATTACACCATTAAATTACTAGACCTTTGTAAATCTACGTCATTACGTATAACGAATGGTAGATTAGGAACGGATCATGGGTTGAGGGCATATACCTATGTTAACAGAAACGCATCAAGCGTGATAGATTACATCTGATTGAAGGAAAGGGATTTCACCTTTATAAATAGTTTTTAGATGAAGACTGTCAAGTTACTAAGCGACTTTATAAAGATGCTTGTTTCAATCTTAATAGAAATAAAACACACGTTAATAGACTAGAACTGGCTGACCGTAAATCTAATTATAAATGTCTTATCAAGAATAAAACGACGTGCATACAAATTTAAGCAAATGAAAGATATGAAAAAAAAATGCGCAAACCGAAACTACGCGATTTTTGGAAGTTATCCTCGAAAAACAGAACAAGCCATTCAAATATTGAAAAAGACGAGTTTCACAATTATTTGCTCAATTTATTTCAAGAAATAAAAACCTCAAAAGATAATGAAGCAAATTTGTTTAACGAAAATCTCAATATTGATGATAACAATCCTGTTTATGATGAATTAGACAAACCTATAACTATATCGGAAGTAGAGACAGTTATGAGATCCTTAAGCAAAAATAAGGTAGCTTTGGCGATTTTATTTTAAAGAATACTTCTTGTGAACATGAGATATATTAACTGTCCATATAACTGATATATTTAATGCAATATTCGACTCGGGCTGTTTCTCTGAGGAATGAACAAAATGTTATATTGTATCATTATTAAAAAAGGGGACAGACATGATGTAAATAACTATAGAGGTATAACACTTATCAGCAGCATAGGGAAAACATTTAACTAGCGTATTATATAAGCGTATTGTATCTTGATGCGATAGTATAATGATATCATATCTGACGTACAATTCGGGTTTAGAAAAGGAAAAATTACTGATGGTGCGGTGTTCATTTTACAGACTATTTATAGAAACCATACTAAATAATAAAAATCGTCTATACTGTGCATTCATTAATCTCCGCAAGGCGTTCGATTCTATAAATAGAAATATGCTTTGACTTAAATGACACAAGTTAGGATTAAACGGTAAAATCCTTAAAACCAATCGTGCAATGTATATAATCGTTAAATCGTGCATTAAACATAGCAGTACATTTTCTGATCTCTACGATATATCGGTCGGGTTAAGCCTCCCCTATAATGTTCGCGTTTTTACTTGAAGACTTTGAAATTTATTTACAAAGCAATATTGGAGGTGGTATTTCAGTTAATGACATAACACTTATCCTGCTACTATTCGCCGATGACATGGTCCTAGAAGGTATGAGTATAGCAGATCTCCAAACCAGCTCAAACAGCTTAAATACTTTTCACGAATATTGTGAAACATGGGGATTAGAGGTAAATACAGAAAAAAAACTAAAACTGTAGTATTCCGTATAAGAGGGTAAATATAAATGAAAAATGGTCTCATAACGATAATATTTTGGAAGTCGTCGACATTTTAATTACTTAGTATGTGTTATTTTTAATTATACAGGCTCCTTTGTACTGAACCAACAAGCAATATGCAGCAAAGCGCTCAAAACCATGAACTTTTTATCTTCAAAGGCTAAAAAGTATGAAGGGCATCCATGCAATTATTTAACGATTTTGTAACATCTATACTTAATTATGCTAGTAAATTATGGGGGTCTACCAAATCAAAAGAAATTGAGCGTCTGCACTAAAAATTTTGTAAACAAGCCCTAGGTGTTAAATCTTCAACTAGTAATCCATTGTATATATATAGATATGTCAAATTTATTAAGTATCGGTTAAAAATACTAATGACTGAAAATATTATCTTAAAAAAATTATTTATGTCAGCGTTAAAGAATTGCGAGAAAGGTTGTAAATATTGTGTATCGTGTAAAATCTATTTTACTCGAAAATGGTTTTATGTATGCGTGGAATACTATGAGTGTGTTTAAATCACAAAAACTTTACAAGTTGAACGTTATTTAAACAAAGACTTGTGGATAATTTTGTTCAACAATGGAGTTCCGATCTAGACTCAAACAAAGTATTAACATTATACAAAACATTTAAAACAGACTTTGAATATGAACAATATTTAAATATGTTTTGCACCAGAAAGATTCAAAGTTGTAGTACAAGATTACGCATATCACAATTTAAGAATTCAAACAGGCAAGTATTCAAGTGAAAGACTTGAACGGTATGAAAGGGTTTGCCAGATGTGTGACAGTGCTGAAATTGAAGACGGATTTCATTTTGTATTACTATGACCAAATATGTTTAAGTTTATTAAGCTTCTTCAATAAAAGAAATAAACCGAAAATTGTTAAATTAGGCAAATTTATTTCTGAAGCATTTGTAAAACGACGTTCCATAATAAATAACTGATAAATGTGTTCATCTTCAAAAAAAACTTCTTTGATGTAAAAGAAAATTTGAGTATATACAAACTTAAAACTAATTTATATGAGTATTGAAATGTCGGTAATAAGAGCAAATAAGTGTGGTGGGGCACGAACCCGTATGTATGTGCGTATGTGTATGTGAAATTATATGCATGTTATTTACTCAACTTGTTATGTGTTAAATTATTTAAATGTTATAACAACATTATAATTTGATGAGAAACTATGTATAGTTTAAAGCAATAAAATATTCTTCTTCGTAAAATGCGGACATTCTACCAGTATTATATCACCATAACGGATAACATAGTATCGTTTGAAAGAATTATAACTCAAGGTTGTGTTAAATAACAGCAGGCAAATAACAAAAAAGATCATGACCACATGATGTTTTGTAGATGTCGTTCTTTACTCGAGCACACCCCATCTCCGCGAGTAACTTTCTCAATTGAATCAGCGGTGAGAGACGAATGATAATGAGACACAATTTCGTATATCAATCATCACGGAGACTGTTACTGGGCGGAGATTCGAACTCACGACCCCTGGATTGAAGGCAGACGCGTTACCGACTGAGCTAATAGGGCCCAGCTATATAGTATAAGGTATAAAATATATAGTAATACTATGAAATATAAAGAATAAGTATCTTCATTTACATACATGCATTACTCCAACAAATTCATATACTACTGAAAGTTGATGTCGGGAACATCAGGTATAGAATACAAAGTACAAAGGTTAACTTTTAGAGAGGTAATCAGATCGAGACTGGGATTGAACGGACGAGAGGTCACAGGTTCAAACCAAGGCTAGACCCGATGACCTCAGAATCTAAAAAAAAACACTCAATACTACATAAATCCAAGAAACGGATTCGGGAGCGGTTCAAAAGTATCAACTTACTATTAGATATTAAATAAAAATGCCCACTTGTTATTCCTAGCTTTTTATTTGTGCATTTCTACCAATATTTTTACGTGATGTTTTTTTGTTTCCTATTTCAGTTTAATAAGCACAGACGTTACCGGTATCACGCCATAAGAATTGTATTTCTCCATTTGCATCCGGGTAGTAGTAACCTAGTATGTGTCTGCACCGAATAAGCCTTTATCGTGTTACTGACAAGTGAAAACATTTGACTTGTGCAAGTATAAACATTATCATAAACCATGTGTGCACACAAATATAGATCAAAACAACGCGCATATACAAGCTGTTCTAACTAATGGGAACATGGAATAACGATGTGTGTGTGCGGGTGTTATACATGGTCAACCAGTTGTACTGATTGAGGAAGAACATATATCCATATACATATATCTGGGAAGAACCACCGTTTTTCCGCAATTATTATCACAAAACGTGCGCGTGTTGTGACGGAGCTGTGATCCACCTCAGTATGCCATTTAAATAAGAATCATGTAGTTGTAGTTATATTACCTCTCAAGTAAGACTACATGTAATATAATAATACGATAGTGCATACACCTGCTCCAAACAGTACTGATTTATGAAGGTGGTATCGTCTATCATTGCACGGCGTTATTGTAACTTAAATCGGTACAGGGAAATTTGGAAATCTACCTTATTCATGTTCACGCATAAAGTCAATATTAAGAGTCTATGAACGTATATCTTGTGAATAATTATACTATTCTCCATTAACTACTACCTGATACTTCATATCTACCTAAATGTCCTCCGTGGCCGAGTGGTCTAAAGCGCCGTCTCAAGATCTCTCGCCGCTACTTAACGTCGTAGGTTCGAATCCCGTTCGCTCCATAAACTTTATGTAAGAAAGTGTACCAGTTACATGCGAAAGGACTGTGGTTCTATTCATACTGAGGTCTTCCTCCACCGACTAAACTAGATATACCATATATAGCATGATATGTGCTGATAATGGTGTTAAACCTCATTCTTATCTAAGTAATTATTAACAGGTTGTAAACAAATTATTGTGCTAGTTTTAAAAGAAAAATATTATGAACTTTTAAAAATTGATAACAATAGATATATCTTTATCATATCGTATGAAAATTTATAAAACTGAAGTATAGCTGACACTTTTTTCATACAAGGCACCTTAGAACACTTTTTCTAGGGGGACGTTAATGCTCGATCTCATTAAAGTCTACTATGAACGTACATGTACTCGTATATACTAATTATGTTATGTAATGAATTAGATGCCAGGCATTATCGGTTTCAGTAACTTGGTATAAATAATATGCACAAACTACCATGTCATGTAGCATAAGGGGGAAGTGTAATGGATAGAGTGTTGGCCTCTCACGCCAGAGCTTGCAGGTTCAATCCTCCGTTCGACCCGATGCCTCTCATAAAACAACGCCTAGGAAGTGGACTCGAGAGCGGTTCATATTAACGCTGAGCTTTCTTCGCAATGGAGCTAAGATAATTTGCATGTAGTATAAACTAACCTTTGTATGAAAATTATTGTATAACAAATTCATTATCAATTCAAAAGCAAACACCTGCGTTACAGCATAAGTATTAAATGTTATAAAAATCTCTATCTACTGATTAAACAAGTAATGTGTGTATTAACGTTTATAAACGTAACGTTCTGGTTCAACAATCAAGCTATGTATTTCGTTAGAAAGAAGAAGTGAGTGTATATTGAAACATGATATTAGTCAACGAAAAAAACCATTTCGTTTTTGTATGTACACACTGTTTATAGATCTATTTGTATGTCTTCTTTTAATATCAATGGGGTTTAACACCGTTTTTAAAAACATTTCAGGTTATGTAATGGCATATCAAGTTTTATGTGGACGAACCGGAGTAGAGCCACCACCCTTCCCGCAAGTAACTGGCAAACTTGCTCACATCAAGTTTTTTTGGAATGAGCTGGACCCGAACCTACGACCTTAGCGGGAAAGGTACTGATATTGAGACTGCGCTTAAGACCACTCGGCCGCGGAGACCACCCTTACAGACCGAGATAATAATAATTTGCCGTGGTGGGTGTGATCGATTTCGATGTTTAACAATACGAAATTTAACACACATCTTTAATACACTTGGCTCGGTGTCGTTTTTTGCATTGAGTTTAACGTCATCTTCGACCCATTATAGGTTATAAGTGGTATCTAGTTTAGTTGGCTAATAAGGACCCAGATTTTAATAAATGAGTCTAATTAAAAACCACTGTCCTTCCGCAAATTACCGACAATCTCTCGCACACAGTCGTTTTGGAACGAGCGACGTTTGAATCCAGACGGCACATATGTAATGTTTTGTTTTGTGCTGGTGTGTTTTTCGTATTTATACCCAACTTCATTTTCAGTTTTATATCAATATGATATGTACACAAATACATGTATACCAACGTGCTGGAGAGAACTGCAACTAATATCATCATAATTAAATCAAAATATCATATATTTCCCATCCTGTGATGTTTATTTGTAAATGTCTAATATAGTATAACACTAAATATAAATTGCATCTGCCTGTCCGTATCCATATGTTCAACAACACATTAACAGTTGATTGTATTGAAACACAATGAACTCGAATTTGAAGTACACTGTCAATCCATGCGTGCCTTCACCGGGTCATTTCGCGACGAGTATTTTGAGCGCTGTCACACAGGAGTATTATGCCACAGACACATGGTATGATTCCCCACCCAGTCACATTATACTGACACCGGGTCGACCAGACCTAGAACGTTCCTCTAAATGCTGAGCGTCAAGCGAGGACGCTTCTAATACCATTTCAAAGTCTTTGGTGTGACCCGGTCGGTGATCGAACCCACGACCTTCCGCATGCGAGGCGGGCAGCGATTTTATTGACGGACCACGAAAGAAATCTGAGTGTTATCACTCTTCATCCGCTAGCAACTTACAAGCGTTCTACATAAAGTTTTGGACCAGGCTGGGCTCGAACACTCGAACGGTGAGAAGAAAATGGTCAGTAAGCGACAGCGCCTTAGACCACTTTACCACGAATTACTCCTGTCCTTATGTCGTTATACTTAATGTTATACTTAAATTAATCTTAAATTAATGCACTACTAATATCTATGAAACAAGGAAGCTGTAAATATTTTTTATAGACAGAACAGATGTTTAACCGACAGCACGTTATTGGTTTAACAAAAATGAGACGTTCTGCACTTAAACTTGAATTTACACTTCTTCTTCAAATTGTGTTTTGGGTTTCGTTCCCGATGGGGTGGTCGAAAAGCTGCGGTTTGTACTTTTTCGGGGGTTATTACATTTTATACAAATCCTTTTGATTTAGACAATTAGGTCTCGGCGCTTCAAATGTATTCCTTGAGTAAACCACATGTGTTTATAATACATTAAAGGGACACACGGCAGTTTTTATAAATTGTCACTTTACACATTTTCAGATATTTCAAAATACATACCTTTAAACTAACATTAATATGCAAAATGGTTGACGTGTATATGCATATATGCATACAGATTGATATGATGCGTAAATTATGAACACAATTTCAACATTTCCGTGTGCCCCTTTAAAGGGAAATATACCGGTTATTAAGTATTTCTTTCCAAAACTATAAGAATTAGCAAAAAAAAACACCTCATGCTTAGCTTTACTTATTTATGTTTTTAAGGATATCCTTTGTCATTTCTTATAAACATAAAAAACAATGTTCCACAATTTGGCGTACGCGCCCAGGTAAAACCATAATAACTTCCCCTCATAATATAAGTAAAGCAATACATTTTATGAGGTAGCAAAGGTATCACGTGACTTCTATTTGATTTCTATTTCATCCATTTTATTTGTTTCATATTGTTGTATTGAGTTAACCAGCCTTAAAACGAATCTGAATGACAAGGTGGATGCAGTTAATCAGAGGGTGTGCGTGATAGCTATCGTTCTGAATAATTTGTATTTAAGTCCGTATAAATGATAAATAGATGCAGTGCATGTTTACCCTTTTTAAACTGAAATTATTTTTTAAACACTAATTATTATAGAGATGTTTCATCATACACTCCTTTTTAAGATGGAATGTTGAAACAATTACACAATGTTTGTGTCTAACACGCGAGAGAATACACGCTCGATTCAATATTTGATTTATAACGTTATATAATACTAAAAGGACAGCGAAAGCACAACTTACGGTTTTAAACGTCTATATTTCAAAACTTAAAGATATTTTACAACGGGAGTCTTCCGTGACCTAGTAGTGTAAAGCGATATTGCCTAATGATCAATGACCTCTCACCCTTGAGATTGTGTATTCGATCCCAGCTTGGTCCGAACGTTTAATGTGAGAAAGATAGCCAGTTATTACGGAAATAAAGCGGTTCTACCCCGTATACATTATGAGGTCTTCCTCCGCCAATGAACTAGATGTGCCATTGTATCAATGGTGTTAATAATGTACATAGGAGAGGAATTCTATGAGCTTGTCTGTCATTCCAATCCTTTTGACAAAATTGTTTGTAAATATGTGATATTGTAAGATCTTCGAAATAAAATATATTTAAACTAAGTTTTTGTTTACTTAAGAACAGTTGTAAACCTAATATTGACAAGTACGGGTACATGCCAGACAGGAATTTAATTATGCAATGATGCATTGGTTGACTAACAAACTGAAGTTTTACACTGTACCCTGCAATAGTGAACGTGCCCAATTACTAACGTACTTTGAATAGCTCAGTCGGTTACGCGTCTGACTATCAATTCAGGGGTCGTGAGTTCGTATCCCCCGCCCGGCAACAGTCTCCGTGATGATTGATATATTGACATTGTATCTCATTAGCATTCGTCTCTCACCACTGATTCAAGTTGGAAAGTTATCAGTTTCTTGCGGAGATTGGGTGTACTCGAGTACTGGTTAATCCCAGGAAACAGTGTTTAGGTTAACTGATCGTCTGTTAGCCCTCGATGGCATAAAAATGACGCTAAATATTCAATCAATCAATCATGAATCGATTACGATTATTATGCAACAGCTATACGCAATACATGATCATTTAAACCTCAGAAAAACAATCCAATAGGTAAGAAATACAAATGTGTAGTTTATATGTATTAAATCACTCAAGTAGGTAGTCTATGTAATACAAGCGGTGTTAAAACTGCATACCATAAGCAGAAACTAATGTTTGTCTATGATTTTACACACGGTTTTAAAATGTAAAACGTTAAATATAAATCTATACTTACGTGTATATCGAATCAGAAAACTCAAGGCAAAAATACAACGCAGGGTGGAAATTAACACGTTTTTTTCATACATAATGTTTTACAAACAAATAATTATACTACACAGTATTCCTTTTTTATTTCTTCACAAATTTGGCTATATCCTCAGTGTATCACATACAACATTTAATGACGGATTCAACGCTGGATCAGGAAGCAAAAATAAGTTGTATTATTAACTGTATCCGTGTCAATAGCAACTGATGCGTGGACGAACTACCGTCGATGAGATAGCTGTGTAGTATACGTTTAACCCTTTTTGTAATAATATCAAGTCCTGTGTTATTTTGGAATGTTGTTTAACGCCATTTTCAACACATATCACGACAGGTTATGTATGGTATATCTTTTTCAGTGAATTTGTGGTGGACTATCTGGGTATGGCAACCTTGTTTTCCTTCCGCATGTAACTGGCACTTTACCACATAAAGTTCCGAGAGGGATTCGAACTTCTTACCTCAGTGAGAGGTTTATGTAATCTCGAGACGACATCCAAGACCACACGCCCACGGAGGACCACTTTCATACAACTAAGTATATTATAAATTATACATACATATATGTGTATAATAAAGAGAAACTGTATAATGTCAATAAAATTAATTATATGTCTTATGTAATTATACGGGACCGCAGCGTGATCTAGTGGTAGAGCGTCAGCCTCGCATGCGGAAGGTCGTGGGTTCGATCCCCGGCCGGGTCATACCAAAGACTCTAAAAATGGTACTAGAAGCTTCGTCGCTTGAAGCTCAGCTTAAGTTCTGTGTCTGGTCGTCTCGGTGTTAGTTTATTGTGACTGGGTGGGGTATCATACCATGTGTCTGCGACACGATACTCCGGTGTGATAGCGCTCAGAATACTGTCTTAAGTAGACACCGTCGCTATATGACTGAAAACTAAGCACCATACAGTAACAATGCAATAACACATATTGTAACATGATATGTTTATCAGCGTACACAAAAATTCCAACTCAAACACATTTCAGGTTATATATGGCGTATCCAGTGTTATTGGTGGAAGAATAACCAGGCTGAGTAGAACCACCATCCGTCTTGCAAATATAGCTTGCATAAGTTCTCAAATTAAGTTTTTGGAGCGAGCGAGACTCGAACCTACGACCATAGCGGTGAGATGTAAGTTATCCCGAAATGGTGCGTATGATCACTCGGACACGGAGGACCCGAATATACGTCGTGAAGAACCAAATTGACGGGGGAAAGTAGATACTGATCAAATGACTTCTGATGCTTTTACTTTGTCAACTCAGCCATGATTGGAGATATAACATGTTTTATTTTATAGTTGAAGGAAGACCTCATAATGAATCTGAGTAAGTAATGATTCAGTCCCGGGCGATGAGTTTTTTGGCCAAAATCGTCCAGCAAGCCGGGGAAACATAAGAACGCCGGGAGATCATCGGCCACTATCGGCCGATTTTTAGACGCCGCACGGGTCGCCGAGAGCTTTTAGCGCGGAGATAAAAGTTGCCGGTGTCCCCCCGACTTTTTCTGACCCTAACTCATCGGAACCTACCCGGCAGTCTCACGTATCCCGCCCGTCACACGGTCGGCGGCCGCACGAACATCTTCCGGCTACCGTACGACAGCCCGGCCATCGTCAGATAGCCTTGCGGTATCCTTGCGATAGTCTTTCGGGCTTTCTACGGTATCCTTCAGGTGTCCGTTCGATTTAATCCGGCAAATTGTTTGCGGGGGCCATGCGGTGCCCGTATCTTATGTGATCATACTCACGGCAAATCCCAGACATCGGAAAAAAAGTCTCCAGCGCCAGGGATGCCACAAATGTGACTGAAGCATAACTGGCATACTTTCTCACTTAACGTTTTCGAATCTACGACCTCAGCGAGGGTCCACCATGGCCGAGTGGTCTAAGGCGCCATTTCAATATCGCTTTGCCTCTCATCGCCAACGAAGTAGGTTCGATTCCCGCTCGCTCAAAAAAAACTTTATGTGAGAAAATTAGCCAGTTTCTTGCGGAAGGAGGATGGAACACATTTTTGTTCATACTGTCTCCAGCTTAATTTACAAACGAAAGTTGTATACGTGTGCAATCCGTTGTAGCAACATAAAAATGTGATTTATTCATCCTTTTACAACGGATTCGCATTTAAAAACATTTGGTCCGACGTATTTATTAACTCATTATTGAACTAACCTTTTTGTTCATTATTTTATCAGTGGAAACAAACCGTTTAAAAGTTATTCACGAAAAACATTTCATTCATTATTACAATTCTATAGTTAAAGACGCGACGCAAAATCAAATAAAGTCTACGAATCGTGATGTATGGTTGACATTTGACAAAACATATGCAATACAAAACACACCAGAGACAGATAAACAATTAAATAATTAAGTCACTGGTATAGCTGGCACACTGTGTTACATGGCTTTACTCCAGCACACCTTGTTACATTGCTATTGCAAAATACTGTGTTACATTGGTTTATGTAACACACTGTGTTACATTTCTATGTATGGTACACCATGTTATTTTACTATGTCTAGCACACTGTGTTACATTACTAATGTAGCATACAGTGTTACATTGCTATATATATCACATTGTATTACATTTATATATCTTGCTCACTGATTTACATTGCCATAACTAGTACATTTGATTCATCTGATACACTGTGTTATATCGTTACAACTAGCAAACTGTATTTTATGGCTATATCTAGCTCACTTTTTTACATTGCTATATCTGCGACAACGTGTTACACAGATATATCTAGTACATTGTGTTATATTGATAGTGTAGCATACTGGGTAACACAGTATGCTGCAATAGCAATGTAACAAGGTGTGCTGGAGTATAGCCATGTAACACGGTGTGCTAGATATACCAGTGACTTAATTATTTAATTGTTGATCTGTCTCTGGTGTGTTTTGAACTGCATATGTTTTGGTCAAATGTTACCGTATTTTTTTTTTGTAAATATAACACTCGTAAACAACCATACATCACGATTTGTAGACTTTATTTGATTTTGCGTCGCGTCTTTAACTATATAATTGTTATAATGAGTGAAATGTTTTTCGTGAATAAATTTTAAGCGGTTTATTTCCACTGATAAAATAATAATAACAAAAAGGTTAGATCAATAAAAATTTAATAAATACATCGGACCAAATGATTTAAAATGCGAATCCGTTGTAAAAGGATGAATAAATCACATTTTTATGTTGCTACAACGGATTGCGCACGTATACAACTTTCGTTTGTAAATTAAGCTGGAGACAGTATGAACAAAAATGTGTTAAATGATTCACAGACGTGGACCTGGCAAATAAGCCTTAGATTGAACGTAAATTCTGTGACAAATGAGAATTTTCCTTTTGGTGAAATGAGCAAAAGTTCCCCTTTAACTTCCGGGTAGTGATTGTTTGTAATAAAACAGTTCTTAAGCCTTCCTGCATATTCATGCATGAAAGCGAACTAAAATCAATGATAAAAAAAACATAAAAACAATTCTTTCATTTTTTACCACTTTTCTCACTCTCGCGGAATGAGCAGTCTGGCAAAATAAATTGTTTTTTTGTGAATAACATGTAAGCGGATCATTTCCGCTGATCAAGTAATGAATAAAAAAGTTAGATAAAGTAGTTGTTGGCAAGCGAAATACGTCAGGCATAATGTTTTACAATGCGAATCCAAGGTGAAATGATGAAACACTCTCATTTTCATTTTGCTGGAACTGGTTGAGCACGTGTACAAGTATCGTTTGTAATTTAAGCTGAACACAGTATGAACAAAAAATATGTAAATGGTACATGGACTTGAACTCGCCTAAAAATTGTTAGTTTGAAATTAAATTCGGTGATAAAATGAGTACTTTCCTTTTGGTGAAATGAGAAAAACTTCCCCTTTAACCTTCGGGTAGTGATTGTTTGTAAAAAAAACATTTCTTAAAACTTCCGGTATGTTCATGTGTGTAACTGTACTAAAATAAGTGATAAAAAACAACTTTCAAATTATCCCATTATTATTCTGCTATTCTGCTGTTCTGCTGGCAGAATGAAAATATTTCATTCTGCTATTCTGCTGGAAATATGATTTTTTTTTTAGTATTTTTAGTATATCGCTATTTTGCTTAAGACACTGAACAAGAAGTTGGAAAATGGTGCAGAGAAATGAATCTGGTATATAATTGTTAGTTTGAACGTGAAAAATTAGAAATTTCCATTTGGTGAAATGACAAAAAGTTCCCCTTTAATTTCCGTTTAGTGATTGTTTGTAAAATTGTAAAAAAAATCAGTTCTTAAACCTTCCTGTATGTTTATGCATGAAAGCAAACTAAAATCAATGATAAAAAAAAAAAAAAAAAAAAAAATCTTTCATTTTTTTCCCACATTTCTCACTCTCGCGGAATGAGCAGTCTGGCAAAATGAACCGTTTTTCGTAAATAACTCGTCAGCGAATCATTTCCGCTGATCAAGTGCTAAACAAAAAGTTAGATAAAGTAGTTGACGAGCGAAATACGTCAGGCAAAATGTTTTACAATGCGAATCTAAGGTGAAATGATGAAAAACTCTCATTTTCATTTTGCTAGAACAGGTTGAGCACGTGTACAAGTATCATTTGTAATTTTAGCTGAACACAGTATGAACAAAAAATGTGTAAAATGGTACATGTACTTGAACTCGCCTAAAAATTGTTAACGCGTTGTTAACGCCTTCATCGTAGTCCATCGTTTTAAGACAATTAAACTCGTCTAAAGCAACTTTTCTAATCCAATTCACGGTGATCTGATCAACGTATTTAATGATCTTTTACTTCCATTATTTAGTATGTACGAACTTTCTTTAGTTTTACCTAAGTATGTAATTATATTTTGCATGTACAGTGTTCTTTATGATTGTATAATACAACTGAGATAAGCTCTTATAACTCCAATACAGAGTGACAATATACATTTAATGTGCTGTATATATTGATATTTTACATGTGTATGTATGTTGATGAGACTCAAATAAAGATATAAACTAAACTACATTTTCAGACAAAGAGCGAAGCTAATAAGGAGAAAATGTAACCATTATTATTTTCAAAATGCATAGCCCACCAGTGCAATTATCACCACTTAAATCTATTGTTATATCCGAACAATACATTTCCAGCACCCCAACTACTTTTTTCTATGTTAAACAATAGAGGCTGTGAAAGTGAGAACATACCAATTAAACCAATTTGCCAAATATCACAGGTTGACCATTAGTGTTTGGTGTTTGACAGTGAATTGTAAAAATAGCATTCAATTAGATCCTGTTCAATGTATCAGGTTTTGCAGGCAGTCAGTTTTATTATTAGAGGAATAGACCAAATGCATATATATACATGGACTCAAATAGAAGAATCATCCTTCCTCGAGTAATAGACACAGCCATCTTATGTGGACCGAACTGGGATTGATGGTTAAAGACTTTGTTGGTTGTAAGGTGTTAAGCGTTGCTTTCAGCAATGTTTCAGTTATATCGCGATGGTGTCAACTTGAGACAGTGTGAGCGCTGCCACACTTGGGTATCATGCCATAGACTCATGGTATGATACCCCACCCAGGCACATTATACTGACACATAGGCGACGAGACACCCGCTGCAGTGATCTGGGATTGAAAAACCATTATAATCAGTAACGAGGAGTAAATGCACTTGAGACGTGTTATGTCAGCGGTATGCATATAAATAAGGAATAAAGGAAAATGACAGAAACCAAAGATCAATAAAAATAAACTATTGATCAATCAGAAACCAATAGCCAAACCTTCTCTGATACGTTTGTATGTAAGAACCTTTTACATGTATATATACTGCTTATAGTTCGTATTGTTTTCCCGAATGTGATGAAAAATGATAATGATACATGATATGATGATCTACTTAGGTCAATAGGTCAAATGTCAAGGTCATAAAGAATATATATATGTTAATAAGCCAATATCAGCGTACTCCTGGAAGTTGTAATTGTTAAAATTTGTGAATCACGTGACAGAACATTGCAGTTAAGTGAAACAACATCAGTTTGTATAACGACATCAGTATAACCCTAGTGTGTAGAAGATTGTATCGCGACATCAGTGTAACCCTAGTGTGTAGCAGTTTGTATCGCGACATCAGTATAACCCTAGTGTGTAGCAGTTTGTATCGCGACATCAGCATAACCCTAGTGAGTAGCTGTTTGTATCGTGACATCAGTATGACCCTAGTGAGTAGCTGTTTGTATCACGACATCTTTATAACACTAGTGAGTAGCATTTGTATAGTGACATCAGTATAACCCTAGTGAGAAGCAGTTTGTATCGCGATATCAGTAAAACCCTAGTGTGTAGTAATTTGTATCACGACATCTTTATAACCCTAGTGGGAAGCAGTTTGTATTACGACATCAGTACAACCCTAGTGTGTAGCAGTTTGTATCACGACATCAGTATAACCCAAGTGTGTCGCAATTTGTATCAAGACATCTTTATAACACTAGTGAGTAGCAGTTTGTATAGTGACATTAGTATAACCCTAGTGAGAAGCAGTTTGTATAGCGACATCAGTATAACCGTAGTGTGTAGCAGTTTGTATCGCAACATCAGTATAACCCTAGTGAGTAGCTGTTTGTATCGTGACATCAGTATAACCCTAGTGAGAAGCAGTATGTATCGTGACATCTGTATAACCCTAGTGTGAAGCAGTATGTATCGCGACATCATTGTAACCCTAGTGTGTAGCAGTTTGTAACGCGACATCAGTATAACCCTAGTGTGTAGCAGTTTGTATCGTGACATCAGAATAACCCTAGTGAGAAACAATATGTATCGCGACATCAGTATAACCCTAGTAAGTAGCAGTTTGTATCACGACATCAGTATAACCCTAGTGTGTAGCAGTTTTTATCACGACATCAGTATGACCCTAGTGTGTAGCAGTTTGTATCACGAACTCTTTATAACATTAGTGAGTAGCAGATGTATAGCGACATCAGGGAAACACTAGTGAGTAGCAGATGTTTAATGACATCAGTATAACCCTAGTGAGTAGCAGTTTGTATCGTGACATCAGTATAACACTAGTGAGTAGCAGTTTGTATAGTGACATCAGTATAACACAAGTAAGAAGCAGTTTGTATCGCGACATCACTAAAACACTAGTGATTAGCAGTTTGTATCATCACATCAGAATAACTCTATTGTGTAGAAGTTTGTATCGTGACATCAGTATAACACTAGTGAGAAGCAGTTTGTATCTTGACATCAGTATAAGATTAGTGAATAGCAGTTTGTATCGTGACATCAGTAAAACCCGAGTGTGTAGCAGTTTGTATACAGACATCAGTATAACCTTAGTGAGTAGCAGTTTGTATAGTGACATCAATATAACCATAGTGAGTAGCAGTTTGTATCGTGACATCAGTATACCCTAGTGAGTGACAGTTTATATCGTGACATCAGTATAACACTAGTTAGTAATAGTTGGTACTGTGACATCAGTAAAACACTAGTGTGTAGCAGTTTGTATCATGACACCAGTAAAACCCTAGTGTGTAGCAGTTTGTATCATGACACCAGTAAAACCCTAGTGTGTAGCAGTTTGTATCGTGACATCAGTATAACACTAGTGAGTAGCAGTTGATATCGTGACATCAGTATAACCCTATTGAGTAGCAGTTCGTATAGTGACATCAATATAACCATAGTAAGTAGCAGTTTCTATTGTGACATCAGTATAACACTAGTGAGAAGCAGTTTGTATCGTGACATCAGTATAACACTAGTGAGTAGCAGTTGATATCGTGACATCAGTATAACCCTATTGAGTAGCAGTTCGTATAGTGACATCAATATAACCATAGTAAGTAGCAGTTTCTATTGTGACATCAGTATAACACTAGTGAGTAGATGTTGACATCGTGACATCAGTTTAACCCTAGTGTGTAGCAGTTGGTATCGTGACATCAGTTTAACACTAGTGAGTAGCAGTTGATATCGTGACACCAGTAAAACCTTAGTGTGTAGCAGTTTGTATCATGACACCAGTAAAACCCTAGTGTGTAGCAGTTTGTATCGTGACATCAGTATAACACTAGTGAGTAGCAGTTGATATCGTGACATCAGTATAACCCTATTGAGTAGCAGTTCGTATAGTGACATCAATATAACCATAGTAAGTAGCAGTTTCTATTGTGACATCAGTATAACACTAGTGAGTAGATGTTGACATCGTGACATCAGTTTAACCCTAGTGTGTAGCAGTTGGTATCGTGACATCAGTTTAACACTAGTGTGTAGCTGATTGTATCCTGACATCAGTAAAACATTAGTGAGTTTCAGTTTGTATCCTGCCAGCAGTGAAACATTAGTGAGTATAAATTTGTATCGTGACATCAGTATAACACTAGTGAGTATCAGTTTGTATCACGACGTCAGTTTAACCCTAGTGAGTAGCAGTTTGTATAACTACGTCAGTATAAACCTAGTAAGCAGCAGTTTGTATCGCAACATCAGTATAACCATAGTGAATAACAGTTTGTATCCTGACATCAGTATAACCCTAGTGAGTATCAGTTTGTATCCTGACATCAGTTACTGTATAACCCCAGTGAGTAGCAGTTTGTATCGTTACATCAGTATAACACTATTGAGTAGCAGTTTGTTTCGTGATATCAGTAAAACCCTAGTGAGTAGCAGTTTGTTTCACGACATCAGTATAACTCTAGTGAGTAGCAGTTTGTATCACGACATCAGTATGACCCTTTTGAGTAGCAGTTTTTATAGTGACTTCTGTATAACCCTAGTGAGTAGCAGTTTTTATAGTAACTTCACTATAACCCTAGGGAGTAACAGTTTGTATCACGACATCGGTATAACCATAGTGAGTAGCAGTGATTATCAGGAGTTCAGTATAATCCTAGTGAGTAGCAGTTTGTATCACGACAACGGTATAAACCTAGTGAGTAGTAGTTTGTATCCTGACATCAGTATAACCCTAGTGAGCAGCAGTTTTTATAGTGACACCAGTATAACCCTAATGAGCAGCAGTTTATATAGTGACACCAGCATAACCCTAGTGAGTAGCTGTTTGTATTGCGACATCATTATAACCCTAGTGAGTAGCAGTTTGTATCGTGACATCAGTATAACACTAGTGAGTAGATGTTAAGATCGTGACATCAGTATAACCCTAGTGTGTAGCAGTTGGTATCGTGACATCAGTTTTACACTAGTGTGAAGCTGATTGTATCCTGACATCACTAAAACATAAGTGAGTTGCAGTTTGTATCCTGCCAGCAGTGAAACATTAGTGTGTATAAATTTGTATCGTGACATCAGTATAACACAAGTGAGTATCAGTTTGTATCACGACGTCAGTTTAACCCTAGTGAGTAGCAGTTTGTATATCTACGTCAGTATAAACCTAGTAAACAGCAGTTTGTATTGCAACATCAGTATAACCATAGTGAGTAGCAGTTTTTTTATCGTGACATCAGTATAACCATAGTGAATAACAGTTTATATCCTGACATCAGTATAACCCTAGTGAGTATCAGTTTATATCCTGACATCAGTTACTGTATAACCCCAGTGAGTAGCAGTTTGTATCGTTACATCAGTAAAACACTAGTGAGTAGCAGTTTGTATCGCGTCATCGGTATTACCCTAGTGTGTAGCAGTTTGTATCGTGACATCAGTATAACACTATTGAGTAGCAGTTTGTTTCGTGATATCAGTAAAACCCTAGTGAGTAGCAGTTTGTTTCACGACATCAGTATAACTCTAGTGAGTAGCAGTTTGTATCACGACATCAGTATGACCCTTTTGAGTAGCAGTTTTTAAAGTGACTTCAGTATAACCCTAGTGAGTAGCAGTTTTTATAGTGACTTCAGTATAACCCTAGAGAGTAGCAGTTTGTATCACGACATCGGTATAACCATAGTGAGTAGCAGTGTTTATCAGGAGTTCAGTATAACCCTAGTGAGTAGCAGTTTGTATCACGACAACGGTATAAACCTAGTGAGTAGTAGTTTGTATCCTGACATCAGTATAACCCTAGTGAGCAGCAGTTTTTATAGTGACACCAGTATAACCCTAATGAGCAGCAGTTTATATAGTGACACCAGCATAACCCTAGTGAGTAGCAGTTTGTATTGCGACATCATTATAACCCTAGTGAGTAGCAGTTTGTATCACGACATCAATATACCCCTATTGAGTAGCAGTTTGTATCGTGACATCAATATAATACTAGTGAATAGCAGTTTGTATCATGACATTAGTATAACACTAGTGAGTATTAGTTTGTATCTTGACATCAATAAAACCCTAGTGAGTAGCAGTTTGTATCGTGACATCAGTAAAACACTAGTGAGTAGCAGTTTGTATCGCGACATCAGTTAAACTAAAGCAACGTAAAGTGGACTGGTGTTAGTGTAATAACAGCTTAGAACATTATTAGACCGATATTTATTTCATGTTGAGTAAATATTGTTAATTTGTATATATTGTATAATTTTATATTCATAATTTTACTGATGTAAGACTTGTATTCTAAATTGTACTTTGAGTATAGTTGTATTCTACCCTAGTGAGTTGTCGGTCCATATCCATTTTGCTACATAATCAGTTCTGAGCTAGAAAACGATGCATTTGAAAAAAGTAAAATATATTTGTCTCTAAATATCAGTAAATACATGAATATGAACATCAAACAGATGGGCCAAATGTAAATTTAAATTAATGTGCCTGAACTCCATTTTCACTATTATATTACATATAGTAGTGTAGACGTCTCTTTTGCCACAAATACATTCGCTACGGTCATCTATATAAGAAGTTACTATGTCTTATGTAAGTCGTGTTTATTTAGAAGTTTCCTTCATGCTGAATGTGGTTTGACCCCAACATGGTCAAAAATTGCTCTAACTTGGTGTTCACATCCAAGTTAGAATTAAATGCATTTCCTTTTTAAAACTGCAGCGTATTTTGTGACGTATCAAATGAGTAAATGTATTTCTCTTGATTTCGATTTGATCGGTCATACAGTATTGAATATATTAGAATTTAATTTCATTTTAAAGAGTCCAAATGACGATTCATGGTTATCAAACAGTATTGAAGTGTTTTCTATTTTTAGAATGGGGATTTTGTTTCAAGTTTACCAATTTGTTCAAAATATCGTTTTGTCACGGTTTAGAGGAAAAATTATAGAGTTTTTTTCCTGAACCAAGTACAATTGTGACTGTATACTATGGGTTACAATATTAGATCAAGTGAGAAAACACCTCATTCTATTCTTTTACTGATAAATAAGATATGACAGTCAATCTTACGCATGAGTGATTTCACTTCTGGTGTGATAAACTCAATTGATAGAGATCAAAGAGTCATTTCGTATGATCACATAAACTAGTAATTTTTGAATGAAGGAAATCACTAAATAGAATTGTATGACATCAAAATGTATATACTGTAACTAAAAAACAACAAATGTACTTGAATTTTTACCTCAAACTATAATGTTTTAAATTTAAGATCAGTTTACATGTTTAAACTATTATAAAACATCTAAAATCAGATGCCTTTGAAATCTGAACGATAAATTTGTCAAATGGTTAATTCGTCGTGTACCTTGATGAAATTAATATATTTCGAAAGGAGTATTTGTCTGCTTTACAACCATTTACAAACTATTCGTTAACGATAAAGTTTAGTTTTATGACGTCATTTCTAAACATCTCTGTCTTCGTTATATTACATTGTAGACCCGTAAAAGTATTATATATTTGAAAACTGCGCAGCAATAGTTTCAAATACTACCACACTCATACTTCTACCACTACGAACAAACAAAACGCGTTTGTTTTTAATTCAAATTTCTAGGGGAAACTAGAAGCAGATCCTTAAACATATTTGTGTTTGAAACGTCATTTTGATACCTTTCTAATAATACCTCACTCGATACGCTACAATGGCGCATGTAATGTTTTTTTTTATTACATGATTTCTGGTAAATTTATTTTCCTATTTAGTTATTTCTGTCCTTTTGTTTATATTGTTTATTATTTACTTTCGATAGTAAATATTTAATAAAGTGAATTTCAAATTACACACTTTGAAGACAGTCTTAGGGATAAACATGACCTATATGAGTCGGTGTTCATTATATATAGAATATGTCCTTTATATAGCATGTGAGTAGTCATGATTTATTAACTGGATCCTACTCATAAAAAACTATCAGTCCATGTATGTAAAGTGTCCTCCCATTCCAGATGTGTTGCATGTTAAACCATAGTACATAAGTCATAATTTACACGAAATCTATTGGTTTGATAGATGTCTTGATATTGTGTCTATGGTTTGCATTGTAGTTAGGCGCGCACGCCGAATTCTGGTCTTTACATTTATGTCCGGCTGTCCACAACGAATTATCTCCATATGAAATGACTGCAAGATTGTGTAGTGTTTATGGTCAAAGAGACTCATAAACTACTAGATAATATTTTATGACATGTAGTTTTACTGGTGTATAAATACCTAATAATGCATCCCACTAGAACGACTAAACTTATGCAAATAACTGACTCACTTTTTCACATAATATTTTCGGGATTTGACCTAGCCTGGTTTGAACCCATGACCTCAGTAGTAAATTTAAAATTATGCCATAGCCCACACATCCACAGCCACCAAGAAACACTTCTTGTTGTATGTGAAATGGCAGCGTTGGGGCTTTGGGGGACATCTTGCTATTTGTGAACGGTCAGGGTGATGGAATATGTTCAATGCCGATCATGAGTGACGTTATTCGCAAATATTTCCTTTCATTGTCAATTAAATTGTTGTGAATAATGGGAAGACAGCAGTTAGATGAACTAATTAAATTACAAATCTTTAGTATTTGTAATAAGTAAAACAAAACATTTTTTGCTAATAAATATATTTGTTGAACTGTTTAGATAGGCTATAGTCTTTTTTCTCGTATGCTTTGCTGTTTTAATTACGGTAGTCACTTTGTAATTACATACATCTGCCGCCTATGTACAGTAAGATCATCTCAATGACGTAACAATACAATATACAAGATACAAACTGTTATTTCGTAAGCAAATGCATCAGTCCCCCCCCCCCAAAAAAAACAACAAAAAAACAAACACAACAAATAATTATTTACAGTAAATTGTAAAAGTTGCGTATGTACGATATATTTGTAATTCGTTTCTTTTCAATAGACAATAAATGTATGAATAAATTCCAATTTCACTATACTGCGACGAAAATGACGCAATAACATTAATCTGAGTATTTGGGACATCTAAAGAATACATGATATTCACCTTCTAATACATGAGAGCGTGACTTCGAGCGTGATTTGCCGAAGTTGTAAGAACTTGTTTTTCAATCGAAGAAAAATAAATAAGTTTAATTTAAACTGTTCGGTTGTTTTGCAATTAAGACATAAACAATTTTCACGATTACTATTTTCATGACGACCAGTTTCTATTACTAACGGACCATTGTTGTGTTTGTAGAAACGGTGAGTCAACTCATAATTACATCTCCGAATTAAAAAAAAAAGGTTTTAAAATATTGATAGTCGTCATCAATGGTGTCACTTTAATATATATTTATTTTATATATTTTTTAATTATATTCTGTGACAGTAATCATGTCAAATGTAACTGTAACTTAGGAGAGGAAGAAGGTGAACACCATTACTGTCACCTTCAACATGATGAAATATTTATATAATGTAAATATGTTTAACATATATAAAATATTTAGGTTAAATGCATATAATGTTTCTGCTACGAATCTAACTACATGTATAATGATATGTAATAAATCGACCTAAAGTATGGATATATACTGCTTCACGTTATGTGGTCGTCGATGGCGAAGTTTTATAGTGGGTTGATATTATCCTTCTGTCGGCAATATTCCCCAAATGCATTATCTCCTGAATAAGAGAGCACATGAATCAGTTAATATGTTACAATGTCTACACCTAGGTCCTAACTACTAATATATAATGTTACGGCCATTGTGTTACATAAACTCCCTTCGTTAATACAACAAGCAGAAACGCAGACGCGGTATCAACATAATAATCACATAGTAATTAGGTCATTTTAGAATGTTAAAGTATTATAATATAAAGTATTATTTATAACTTGTTATCGGTAAAACGTTTTCGAGTATAAAAATATGTCAAAGCTATTACATGTAGGATTCGCCTGTTAATGAGGTTGGAACCCATCGATATATAGAGCAAACACACTTATACTAGTTATATTAGGAGAACGCGTATATTCCGTGTCTGTACATGTATATATCACAACAGTATGTTAATAAAATGACTTTACAAACATGTTATATTTATATCATTTTCTGGTATTAAAAATCTTGATACCACAACACCTATCCCTTTCTTACTGGTTAAACCCATTGGCAATTATATGTAGTAATTAGTCATTTTTCTTAAAAGGGTTGATTTTACATGCAAATGATAGCAAGAGAGACTTCCATAGTGCGTCCTCCAGATTTATAGTTTTCAACATTAATTTGTTTGATGTCCTCATCATTGCTGGTTAATTTCATTTTCAGTGTGTAATTTCTTTTTTCAAGAGCTTTCAGGTTGTCCAGTTATTATTTGTAAATAACATCAACACAGCAAACCTGAAGAGCCATTGATGTTAACATTTATTGTCACAAAAATAATTATCAAGACTAATATAACCTCTATTATAATGGGATGACATTTTCGAAAATAACTTTTGTTGAATGGCAGATGGTATGCTTCAATTTAGAAGTTAAACCGCCTTTAACTCGTTTCAGTCCTAGTTGATAGTAAAAGAAATGTATTTTTATGTCATTCATAGAAGGACCCAGCAACACAAGAAGGAACGTTTTATTATTTGCTCCATTTGCAATGCCAACACTAAAGCACTTTCTGTTATCAATAGACGTTTTATACATTGATATATTGTTGTTGATCAACAAGATTTATACATATACTTCAAAGACAAGAAGGAACAAAATCGATATAAATGTTGCGATATAATGTTACATAACAAACATGAAATATACAAGCTATGTAACGATATAAACATTTATCCCGAAGAGTAAATTATCAATAATTGAACACTTGGTTTATTGATTGATTGATTGATTGATTGATTGATTGATTGATTGATTGATTGAATATTTAGCATCATTTTCTTGCCATCAAGGGCTAACAGACGATCAATGTTTCCTGGAATCCTGAAAGGTTAACCCGTATTCGATCACATTTATATCCGCAAGTAACTGCTACAGACCCTAAACCGCTCAAGTACCCCAATTGCACGCAAACGGAGTGCACTCAGAGCGTAAGCGGAGCGCGAGCGTAGCGCAGACGGAGCGCGAACGGAGCGCAGATTGAGCGCTGACGGAGCGGACCTGGACCGTAAGCAAACGCTGGATTTTGAATAATAAACGCACTCCTGAACGCTTGAAATAGATCGAGTGCACTCAGACACGCTGAATGCACTCAGATACGCTGAGTGCACTCAGATGCGCAGTATATGCAGTATACGCTAGACACTGTAAGATAACTGATAACAGAACTATTCGTGCGCTACTGAGTGCACTCGTTCATTCGGATACACTCTTTTTTATTATTTGATCGTGAAGTCGATACTTAAAATCGAGATAACAAAGACATTTTTTTTACATAAATATAAACCATGTAGTTTATATAAATGTTTTATTGTAAAACGCATGATAAAACTTATTTTGGTCAACACTTTATCAATTATAACATAAATATCAATATTTAGCTGATCAAACAAAACATAGATATGCGGAAAATTATATGATTATGATTCTGTTTGTTTGAGTATTTCGGCAAAATAAAAATTACCAATTTTCAATTTAATTTGAACTTAAGTTTTATATTTTCCCCAAACATAGTTACACTGAGTTTGTGCTTAGTTGTGAACAAATCTACGTAAAACTGTTATATTGCAATTAAAGTGGAAACATTTTACTCGTGTACATCTCATTAAAATAATAGCAATAAATTAATTGTATTCTAAAATATAAAGTGGGTCAGTAGTATAGCGGATAGGGTGCTGGCTTCAGACGGCAGAGGTCGCGAGTTTGACCCAGGCTCTACCCGACCTCTCGAAACACAATTCAGTACCAGACCTAATAAGGGAATGCACTTTACTTTATAAGAAATCGCTATGGCAGCTGTGGTAAAATGACAGCCCTGAATATACATCCCTTAATACGTGTATGTCACACTTTCTACCAGTCATTCAGAACTGGCGTGGGGTTTTCGGTTCGTTAATTTAATGATATTAACATCATGATATTTACATACTAAAGCGTTCTGAAACTTCGAATAACCAATATCTTAAATGATTTTTTTATTTGTTGTTAATTGGCTAGCAGTTTTTCTTTTTTATCATTTCTTTTCAATCACATAATGTTGGCTCAATTAAGATTCATCCATCTGGCACGAATTACAATCAAAATGAAATCATACATATCTTCCGTGGTCAATAGACCGATAAGTCACCGCTTTAGCATATAACTTAATTGACACGGCTCTCACTGGCATGTGACATAACGTAATTAACACCACGGGTGTGTTGCTGCGTGTCATATAATTAGCGGTATAGCACAGTGGGTTTAGTTTCAAACAAGTTTATTATAGTTTGTCATTTTAAATAATGTATTAACATAAAGCATACTATCAGTAAAAGAATAATTTGAGAAACCCACTGAAAAAAAGTTCATTGCAAGTATATTTATATACATAATGATAACGAAAATAATTATAAAACTTAAAATATCAGAATATCTTTTCTAAGTTTAGTGAAGCTACATTTGGACGCAAATCGAGAAAAACACTACAAGATTATTATTTTTCAAAAATCATTTATTATAATGTCGAATTGCATCGCACGGATTATAATAAATTTTCTATCACCCATGCAGTGCATATTATTGATTATAAAGCTTATTTTAGTTTGAACATTAAAAAACCAGTGATATATCCACATGTTGTTAAGTCACTGCTTACACTGAGCAGATTTATGGATAATTATAAGGCCACCGAGGTATCAACAGTATGGTATTATTAATTAAATTTAATTATTAATAACAATATATTTAGTTTATGTTGATGATGTTTATGTAAATTTTGTGGACAAACTTAAATGATTTCCTGTAACAAACGGCTAACGGTATATCAAAGAAGATACTGACGCAAACACATGTCGGTCTGGATAACAGAAGCCGGTATAACGTGCGATATTCTTTGATCACCCAGATCACTGATCACATATCAAAACATAGACACTTCCGTTAAACATGCCTACTATCGATACTAGTTCAACCTTTCGCACAGCGGGTGACATAATATGTAGACAAACAATCGGATTATGAATTAATTTTCCTTGACTAAATCCCATGGATACATTTTATTGCTCCATTGGAACAGATTAAATTAAAAAGTCAATATAGAATCATTTTAAAGAGTTGAGATGTTGCGATTGGTTATGGGCCAGAAACCGAGCTGAGCGAACTGAACGTTGAGTGAACGCTGAACGAAGCGAACGCTAAGAGGAGTATTAAATAGAGCACTCAGCTATACAGCGCTCGTGAGCGAATACTTGCGTTTGTGAGTGCATAAAATTAACCGCGTTTAATCGAGTGCACGCAAACGGAGCGCGAACGGAGCGCGAACTAAGCGCGAACGGAGCGCGAACGGAGTGCAAACTGAGCGCAAACGGAGTGCAATTATGGGGTACTTGAGTGGTTTAGGGTCTGTAACTGTCCCATTTGCATCAGCGGTGAGAGACGAATGACAATGAGATATAATGTAATATATAAATCACAACAGAGACTGTTACCGGACGGTGATTCGAACTCACGACCCATTGATTGATAGTCAGACACGTAACCGACTGAGCTTATCGTGTCCCGCTTATGTATTTGACTTTTACAAGTAACCAGGTATATGACAAACCGTGTTAAAACTCCATCGAGTCTAAACACCATTTTCTTCTAATTATCTTCTCCTGTGAAATAAGCAAACAGTATTCAATCAAGGACTATGTGTGCAGATTTTTTCGAATACAATATATTTTCAAATAAATAAATGGTATTTCACATATTTATCTATTTTAATTCAATCACGAATAATTCTTCGAAAAACGATCATTCATACATGTTGTGTATTGTATAGGAGCTAAAATCGAAATAATGAACCAATATAAATACACTCTTTATTACATTAGTACTATCCAATCTTAATACTTAACACAAAATATGTGTTACATATGTACAATATCATGTTTATATAGTAAAAGCTGCAATATTTTTATAGTCATATTCCAACCAGTAATCTGTGTAACTAGTAATACAAGTACATTATACTGTATTTACCTCAAATTGTCACGTCTGCGTCTACATGTAAAACAAACACAATCACAATGCCAGCAACAGAAACAACAACGGCAGCAGAAACACCAGCGATAACGGCTGCTTGTGATGTCTCTGGGAAAGCTACAAACGATATGAGGTACAAATTTTTTTTTATTTTTCGTATAACAGACTATGATGTTTTATAGACGAGGGTTATTCGAACTGTATTGTGTATTGCCCTCTTATCATTAATAACTAACTATATCGCTAATGTCTCCATTTCATACCTAACCTGGTACAAAATACATAATTCCAATTTGTGAGTCCATTTCCTGAAAGCTTCACGTAGGATGATTGGGGTATACTACGGAGGCACTAGTTTACAGCAGAACAAAGAGCCTGTCATGACCCATATCTACGACCGGAGAGAAAGTTTTTCAATTTGGGAAAGAGAATATATGGGGATATGGTAGCACTGTCACTTTCTCAGACAAATTCCGTTACAAGGACAGAGGTGTGCGATGCAAACATGTTTGAATCCACTTACTGGGCGAATCCGTTACAAGGACAGAGGTGTGCGCCTCAAACATGTTTGAATCGTCTGACTTGGCGAATCCGTTACAAGGACAGAGGTGTGCGCTGCGAAAATGTTTGAATCCACTTACTAGGCAAAGTTTTCCATAGTACTTGTTTAGTTTTCTAAATACCGCGACACAAAAGTGTTGACCTTTGTTTACAGTACCTGTATTGCTAAACCTTGTTTTTAATATAAACTAAATTCGAATGTCTCGTCTGTCAAATATTGAATAAAACATTCTGTCGAAGTTTGAACTCTATTTGAGATATATTGTTTATCATAACTGCAAACCCATGTTCGTTTGATACAGGTTATTTTGTTTTGTTTATAACTCTAGTTCTGAATTTAACAAATAATTGAAGTATTATAGTATCTATACTATGTATAGCTGGGAGTAGTGCAGATATATTGACGATCAATGAAAATGCACCATGAAATAAACTCATTATATTTCGATACTGCTCTACCTAAATTTATCAAGGTCGCGAGCAGAGCGTACGCACGTAAATTTTATAGGGACAAGAAAAACTAAGTAATTGTCAGTTTTAAGCAGTATGTGGATAAAAATTTCTGAAAAAAGTGGATATGAATAACATCATTATGGCATAGTGTACTTTTGAGGCAACAATTTGAAAGAATGGTGAAGTTATTTTAGCTTTCTTCTAAACAAAGGATTGTGTCAAATATTTTCAAATCGCGTTAGCGCGCACGCTTTTCTGGACTTGTGTATAGTGAATGGAATGTTGTGGACACCGCTCTCCATATATACGTTAATAGATATTTATTTGTGTTACGGATATGTTAATGTGTAAGGTTCAATAGATAAGGACTAGAAGCAGCTTTCGGAGTAGATAACTACAGGCAAGCACACTTTTATTTTTTCACAAACCGATATTTCAATATGCCTGCCAAGAAAGATCAAGGCCAAGCCCAAAGACGCAAGGTCCGGGGTGAAAGTAAATCAGGGGAATCTAAATCGGACGATTTAGATAAAAGTGTCGAATCGAGCCCAGCCAAAGTCCGTTCAAACGGATCAGAAATCCCAGAAGAGAAACATGACAACAAAGGACGGACACAACAACAAAACACAATTGAAACTATGTTCAAGAAAGGTAGAAATGAGAAATCCAGTGAAGAATCGGATTCCCTGAGCAATATTCTCAAATCTTTTGAAACCAAGCTAAGAAATGTAGCTTCACAAGAATATATAGGAAGTGCTCTTAAAAAGATGCTCACAGAAGCTGTGTTTACACAAAAACTAAATGATGTAAAAGCAGACATAACACAACAAATAAAATCAGAGATCGACAAAGTGTACACACACATTGAAACAATAAAGAAAAAAACAGTGGTCCTGGAATCCGAAGTAACAGAGCTAAAGAATACAATATCAGACATGGAAACGGAACAAGAAAAAATTTTCGAATCTAACACAAAGATCAGAAAGGAAAATTCAGATCTTAAAAATACTATTGATGAAATGAAAATGTCCTTAAAGGCCAGAGAAAACGAAAACAATGAGATCGAGCAGTATACTAGAAGAAACAGTGTAAGAATATATGGTATTCATGATGATAACCCCAGGGAAACAGCTGAAGTGACGACGGAAAAAGTCGTAGAAATGGTTAAAAGACACCTAGATATACAGATCAGTGCACGAGATGTTGATATAGCGCATAGAATGGGACAATTTCGCGGTGATGGAAATAGACCAATAATATGCAAGTTTGTATCCAGAATGGTGAAACTATGAGTAATACAAAATCGTAAAAAACTCAAAGGTAAAACAACAGTTATTAGAGAAGATCTCACGTTAAAAAATGCTAAAAGACTAGAACTGGTCAGCAGGATAAGTAATGTTACCAGAGCATGGAGTGAGGAGGGACGCATATTTGCCATTATTGAAGATGGTAAAAAAGTTGTTGTGGATTGCAAGACTGACATTTCTAGGCCATTAGTATACGTTCAACCACAGAGACGGTAAACACAGTTGCCGTGAAGAAAACTTTTCAATCATCAAAATAATTTTGTTTGTGTCACCTCTGTTTTTATGTATGCCTGTGTCTTTAGATTATAAAATACAGATCGATTAGTTTTCGACAGAACAAGAACTGAAACACATCAGTTTACAATCGAACCGTGTGCACTCGTCTGGAAATTCCAAATCTATTTATAGTTATTATTGTCTTCTGCCTGGGTCAGTTTTTTTTTATAAATTAAATAGTAATTTCAAGCAGGGTACCATTCTTTTTGGGTCATATCCGGTGAAAGTTTGGGCCATGCGGATATATTGTTAAAATCATTTGTTTCTTCTAATTTATTTTATAGGACACTTATGTGAAGGTTAATCTGGTGAAGGTGTGGAATGTGTACCCAAGAAGTAACTGGTATACCAATTAAGAAGTTATTTATTGACTGACATAAGTTTGTGGGTTAAAGCACAGGGACTGGTGTCTATATGAATTCTATATAGCTATGTATAGAATAATGAAGTCTATACTTTGCTGTAAATGGTGATATAGATATTAGATTAACAATAGCCCCTGTGGATAAAAATGTCTAATATAATTTTTTGAACACTAATATACATTCTAATTGTGTCCTTAACAGGTAAATGAGCCATAGTTATAAACAAATGTTTGTTTGATAATTACTATAACTTAGTGATAAATATATCATAAGATATATATATATGTATAAAATATATAATGAAGCTGGAATATCAATTTAAAAAAGTTGTTTAACAATGGACATGTATAGTGTGATTTAAAGTGTCTAATATTATTTTTCCTACACTGATATTTATGTAATTTCTAATGAACTAAAATAATGATTGATAAGTAAATCAAGGATAAATATGGATATAACCTGGTTTTAGTACCATACAAGATGAAGGAAAGTAACAATAATGTGAGGCAGATCTTAAAGAACACCTTGTCTTTTAGCTTTCGGACAAGGCTTCTAGTATAGATCTGAGGTATACATGTAGTTTTACCCCCTAATAAAACAAGAATAAATACAACATGATTCTTCACTTCAAAGAAGAATTTTGTCTGATTTATGTGGGAGATTCGGGTCAGAGGTTTATATATTTTGGCATTAAATTTTGGTTAACCTCATCTTGTATGGTTTGTATATGCCTGGGAGAGTATAGGGAACAACTAAAGATGGTAACAAATATAAGCAGAAGAAATGCTATTTTATGTGCACTATTATTCAATTAACTGGAATATTTTATAAAGAACCTGTCAATAGCCAGACCTCAAATGGTCAAATAGTTAAGTAACTAAAACATTATAGATGGTTAACTTATATTGTATTTAATAGGATTAAGCCACTGATAAAAAAAAAAAATACTGTGCTGTTCGTGAAAAGTTGTGTTAAAATCAGAAAGATATGAAGATATTGTAAAAGTTTACAAAATATCTTGCTAGGTTGTTATTATATATTATTTTACTACATATGAACAGCTGTTATATGCCTACCTTTTTCTCATTTTTATTTAGGTTCTGGATATAATATCAAAACTAGGGGTGCAGTTTAGAAGCTGAAAATAGGCTACTACCAGTTCTACAGCTAGGAAAGAAAGACATATTAACTAGGATGTAATTTAATAAATATTTATATAGTAATAATAATAGTTTTTCACTCACCTGAGCATATTGACCATTGGTGAGCCTACCAGATTGCCCTTTGTCAGTTGTAACCACTATGTCATAGCCTTTTGTCTTTGTTTTTAAAAATAAATTGGTCTGCGTGTATATGGCCTCAGAGGCTGAAAACTTTTATTATTAAATTATCTTGGAAGACCAGTAAATATATGTATATGTGCAGGTGTATGTATGTATATGTATGTACTCATGTGTATATGTATATACATATATATGTAGGTGTGTATGTATGTATATATGTATGTGTATGTGCATGTATATATATATGTGTATGTGTATGTATGTGTATATGTGTATATATATATATATATGTATATGTGTATATATATGTATATGTGTGTGTATGTGTATGTATGTGTATATGTATATATATATATATATATATGTATACGTATATATGTGTATATATATATATATGTATATATATGTGTGTATAAGGGAGATAATTGATATGTATATAAAGGGAGATAATTAAAATGTACATAAATTTGGAGATAATTATTGATGAACAACCAGACACATATGAGTGTGTAGAGTTGTGCTTGTATGAGATTATATGTCTGTATATGTGTATATATATAAGTATATCATGTCAGTTCTTCCTGTTAAAATATTGGATTAATCTTGAAAACAATGAAGTATCCTAAAGTGAAAGAATGTTTTTTATTACCGCTCTTTCAAAGAGTTGCCTTAAATTTTTGTACAGATGATGTTTTTGTGTTATTTTAAATTTTTAGTATTATCTTGTTGGAGAGGGGATGGAATTTTAGATATAAATGTATACAATACCTCCATTAACGATGAACAATGCAACTTGCATGCACACAGGCTTTGCCTTTTTACTGGTACTGGTACCTTACATAACAACACTGCCACAACAATGATTAGTACATTTTTTGTTAAGAACAATTTGGGTCTCTGCATATATTATTATTATATATTATATCTTAAATGACGAGTAATATTTTAATTATATCTATGAATGTACAGGGTCTTGGAGATAAAAATAAGCGACAAGATACATTTGACTTTCTCAAAAGTAAACATTATTCAATTTATTTTCTTCAAGACACTCATTTTACTGATGCAGATATACCTGTTATACGTACCCAGTGGGGAAATGAATGTTTTTTTAGCAATTTTTCTAGCCAATCTAGATGTGTAGCTATTCTTTTTAACAATAATTCTGAATTCAAAGTACATTCAGTGGAAACAGACCAAAATGGAAATAAAATTATATTAGATACAACTTTATGTAATAAAAAAATTAAACTTATAAACATCTATGGCCCAAATAGAGATGATCCTATTTTCTATGATAACTTAAAGCAGAAGATTCTAGCAACTGATTCTTTAACCATCATTGCTGGAGACTTCAATGTAGCTCTGGATCCTAATATAGACTGTTTTGAATACATTAATATAAATAATCCAAATGCTCGAAAAAGTCTTCAAGATTTATTGATTGAATGTAATTTGACAGATTGTTGGCGCGATCAACATTTAGAAGAAAAAAAATTCACATGGTTTAAAAAAAACTCTCAAAAGAAAGCAAGACTTGACTACTTTTTAATCTCAACATGTTTAATGATGGATATTGATACTGTAGATATAAAACCAGGATATAGAACTGACCATTCTCTGATCCGTTTAATACTTGAATTTGGAAAATTTGAAAAAGGAAAATCATATTGGAAATTCAACAATTCACTTTTAAAAGATATAAACTATATTGATAAAATAAAGAATACAATAAACCGCGTAAAATTACAATACATTAAAGACACTTTTAATAATGATATAAATAATGTTCCAAATGCGGAGTTACAATTTAATATAAGTGATCAACTATTTTTAGAAGTGCTTTTATTTGAAATTCGTGGAATAACTATTTCTCATTCCTCTTACATCAAACGACAACAAGACCAAAGGGAAGCAATACTTTATAATGAAATTGAAAACCTAGAAAAAGAAATCTTACAAAACCATACTTTAATAGAATCAAAAAAAAAAGAATTAATTGATATAAGACAGAAAAAATTAGAAGGGATAAGAATAAGATCACGGGCAAAATGGGTGCAAGAAGGAGAAAAGAACTCGAAATATTTTTGCAATTTAGAAAGTAGGAACTATACATCAAAATCAATGTTACAGCTTCAGGCATCTAATGGCCAAATTTTAAAAACACAAGATGCAATACTTAAAGAAACAAAACGGTTCTATAAAGAATTATATTCTATCAGGGAAATTAAAAACATAAATTTAAATGATACTTTTTCAAATTTAAATATATCAAAATTGAATGAAGTTAAGAAAACATTACTTGAGGGTCCCATTACCTATGAGGAATTGCTAGCTTTTTTAAAAAATATGTCAAATGAAAAAAGTCCCGGCTTTGACGGATATACGGTTGAATTTTACAAATTCTTTTGGATAGACGTAGGACATTTTGTACTGCGTGCTATAAATGAGGGATATACTAAGGGAGAACTTTCAATTTCACAAAAGCAAGGGGTCATAACATGTTTACCAAAGGGAAACAAAGATAAATCGTTTTTAAAAAATTGGCGCCCAATTTCACTTTTAAATGTTTCTTACAAGTTAGCATCTGGATGTATAGCTAAAAGAATGAAAGATATTTTACCATTTATTATTAATGAGGATCAGACAGGATTTTTGTCAGGCCGATACATTGGCGAAAATACTCGATTATTGTATGATTTTATGTTTTATTTAGAAAAGAACCATGTACCAGGCATGTTACTACTCATTGACTTTGAGAAAGCATTCGACTCAGTCGCCTGGGCTTTTATTTTTGCTGTTCTTAAATTTTTTAACTTTGGTCCATCCTTTATTAAATGGGTCAAAGTATTTTATACAAATATAGAATCATGTGTAATAGTCAATGGACACTTGTCAGAGTGGTTCTACTTACAGAGAGGTTGTAGACAAGGAGACCCATTATCCCCATATATATTCATTTTATGTGCAGAGATCCTCGCTGTTCTAATCAGAAATAACCCTAATATAAAAGGAATACAGATTGACAATACAAACTTTTTAATTTCACAATATGCCGATGACACAACACTCATGCTTGATGGTTCAGAAAAATCACTTGTAAACACACTTCAAACACTCAAATTCTATGCTGAGATCTCCGGCCTTAATATCAATGTTGATAAAACTAAGGCAGTGTGGATAGGTTCAAGGAAAAATAGTAATATTAAGTTATGTGAAGAATATAATCTTTCTTGGGACAATGAATTTACTGTCCTTGGTATTCGATTTTCAGTAGATTTAGATAAAATGATTAATGTGAACTTTGATGATAAAATACGCGATATAAAACAACTTCTTATCCATTGGTCAAAACGAATATTGACACCAATTGGTAAAATAACAATCTTAAAAAGTTTAGCCATATCAAAAATTAATCATCTTATCTTAGCTCTACCAAACCCTAACTCTGATAAAATTAAAGAGATTAAAAGCTTATTTTTTAAATTTATTTGGAATGATAAACCGGATAAGGTGAAAAGAACTACAATTTGCAACCCTTACATAAAAGGGGGCCTCAAAATGTTTGATATAGGCCTTTTTATTAACTCATTAAAACTCACATGGATAAGACGCCTTTTAAACTCAAATAAAAAATATCTAGATATATTTAACTCCATGTACCCATTCATGTCAAATGTTGGCGCATATGGCCCAGATTTTATTAGTAGACACATAAACAGAATACATAATCCCTTCTGGAAAGATATTTTTAGAAGTTATCAAACATATTCAAACCTACTAAAGCCTGCAAATTGGTACACATTTCAAAAAATTCCAATCTGGTTTAACCCAAACATTAAGGTCGGAGGCACAAGTATATTTTATAACCATTGGTTCTCTAAGGGTGTTTTATTGATAAATGATATTATGAACGCAAATGGTAATTTTTACTCATTGACTGATTTTATTAATAGGTACAACATAAATACAAACTTCATAGAATATGAAGGATTGCTAGCATCTGTTAAAAGGTACTTATTTAAACTTTCTATTGTTCATTTAGCTAGTAATGGAGGGGCACCTACATGCCCTTTATCAATATCAATAATCATGAAAGATACAAAAGGATGTAGGGCAACTTATCAGTCTTGTATACAAGAAAATATAATCCCTCAATCCGCTGCAAAATGGGAAAATGATTTGGATATAAGAACCAATTTCGTTGAAACTAAATTTTACTGCCTTCCATTTAACATAACAAATGACACAAACTTACAATGGTTTCAGTACAGAATAAACCACCAAATATTAGGAACCAATTCGCTTCTTAAAAAAATGAAAATAAAGGATTCTGATATTTGCAGTTTATGCAACAGAGAAATAGAAACAATTAAACATATTTTATCGAATGTGACATTTCTAAACAATTTATCTCCTGTTTGATGAACCATATTCGCGAAAAATGTATAGGCACTAATTTAAATTGGACAAATACAGACATTATGTTCGGAAATAAAATTTTTGACAAAGTTTTGAATAAAATAATATTAATTGCAAAGAAATTTATTTACACCCAGAAACTTAAAACAGTTAAACCTACACTTGACAACTTTAAAAAACATATTATAAATCTGTATAATACAGAACGGTATCTTGCAACAATAAATTGTAAAATACACACTTTTGATATTATTTGGAATGACTATAAGCCTCTTATATCTTGATACAAATTTGAAACATTTTTCATGTTATTCTTTCAGTTTTAATTTAGACACATTTGTTTGATTACAAATACATACATATTTTGTAGATAATTAATTATATCAATCCCCATCCCCTCCCCAGAGTGTTTTTATATTTTCCATTTTTTTCTTTTCTCCAATCAACTATAATATTTAACTGCTCATTATCAAGACTAGACCTGCAATAAGAATAATTATTTAATGTTATATACATCAATAAAGCATTACTTTCTTCTCAAAATAATAAGTTTACAAAGTCAGATAAAAGATTCAAAGCGGATAGTTTTATGACAATTGGATGTTTTTTTTTTATGCATTCATCTATCATAAATAAATGAACTCCAACATTCAATTTAACATGTATTGTTGCTTTTTAGTGTATACGTTACAACAAGTGAAAAGCATTTTGATAACGTTACAAAGTTGACTCTCATCGATGTTTGTTAGACTGGATGAGTACTTATTAAAGATTTGTAGATGAAATTTTGCACTTTTTAAGTTGTGTAGTATTTTCTTAGGAATTTGCAGAACTTAAGCTTATACACTTATTGTTTCAAAATATCTCTAATACAAATGATTAACCGGCCAAATGTTTAATGATATTCCACTATATAACTAACTACTTTATATTAAATTGTGAAAATTGATTTCAATTACATGTATATTGTTCTGCACGTCTACAAATGCATATATGTACAAGTTATCTTAATGTCTGGTAGCCATTGAGTTGTTGACCCCGGTTTCACTAATTTAACATATTTTGATATTTTGAGTTTCCTCAGCGATACTTTTAAATGCTAAAACATCACACTTACTGATTATGTTGCAAGTTATATTTTATCATCACGTACAGAGGTGTTATGATTGTATGTGATAAATTAACTGTGAAGTATTTCAAATAATAATTAAAAGAGAAACTGAAATTAAATTGTTTGGGGGGGAATTTCGGTTTCAACATTTTTATTAATCACAATAATACAGCCCTTGAGATTTAAACTACACAAACAAACTATCTGGATTTACCTGGGCACTGTTTGTTAATCATTCATTTTCCACAGACAGTGAGACTCTCAATGGCTATTAGAAATTTCTAAATGTATATATAATTGTCATGAACTATTTTGTACCAATATTTCTGTTTTTGTACAACTAAATTGAAATAAAAGTTACAAATTTTTTTTATCAAAATTGAACATTTCAGAGCCTTTTAGCAAATAACCATTGGAAGAAACAATGAAATGTGAGACTTATGTGGAATGTAAATGCCTTCAATATTAAAGTGTGAAGAAAGTTCACAAAGCAGTACCGTGTGTGACCACCGTTTTTATACTTATCCGAATGTCATCAGCGTCTCATACTACGAATAAGTCGTATTCGATATTGAAGAACAGCAATACACTCTTCAGTAATTACTTGTACATGTACAAGCTGTTCCTTACTGTTGATCACATGACGCTCGTTGTACATCTGACCACCAAGCTGGTCCCATAGATATTCGATAGGGCCAACATCTGCAGACAACACTGGCCAGAGCAGAGCTTGAATGTTACTTTGTCCCAAGATTCTGATCTTATTCAAGAGTGGTGAAATGCCACCCCTCGATATCGAATGCAACGTCTTATGAAGTATATGATTATTTTGTGTATTAATCTTACTTAGAAATCAATTTATTGATACGCATAGTAATTTCATAAGCACATTTTATATTGTAACCAAATACTATTTACGTTGACAATGTTATGTTGTAATGAACCTAAGGCCAAAAGTAGTGCACGGAAGTTTTAATCATACATCCCATACATTCCTATATTCCTGTAAAGCTGTCAATTTTGAATATAATATGTTCTTAAATGAAGAAGTGTTTCTGAATGTATCGTTTATAAGAGAAATTAAAAAAAATATGTCCAGAAGTAAGCTACAAATATGCGAATACCTGATGATTCGATGCACGATGTCACAACGGCTTATTGTAAAGTAATACCATCACGACTTTGCTTTTGTTCCATTGCATCATGCATGGATGTGAGGGGGGCATTATATAGCGATGTTTTAATTTAACCTTTACTGGAAACTGTCAATATCAAACAAATGCTTTTTTTGACAAAGCATTAATATTAAAAATAAATATTTGATAGATTATGGTTATACACATATAAAAAGTAGTAAAGTAAGAAAAAAATGACCAGATAACATTTATTCAAACAATCCGCATATCGTAGAAACAAGAATACCCTCATATTCATGTCGGAGTAATGAAAGACTGACAATTCATATTTTAAAATTGGCTGTTTCACATGTAGGTGTATCTTTATATCTTCCCTTACACCCTCATGGACAATGTCCTGTTTGAGCGCTACACAAGTCTCCATTGAGACAATTTCCACATTTATAATCACATCCAGGGCTCCATCTACCAGCTGGACACTCTACAGAATATTAAGTAAAAACACGCCTTAGTCAGACATTGGATCAATAGTGCTTTGTTTTATAATTTATTCCATCGTCATCATTGTGTTCCCATCGTCATCAATGTGTTTATATTAACATGAAAGCACCAAAACATTTTGGATGGTACAGTCCGTTTTTCATTTGAGAACATACTGTCCGCGATACGAGTAAAACAGGTGTAGGTCACGGACGTGAACAGATTGAAATTTACCTGGCATTCATGAATATCCGTATACTTTTTTTTTTGGTGTTTGAACATAAATAGTAATATAACTGTTGATAAACCGATACCACTACCTTACTTAATTGGCGTTATATACTATTCACCAATAGTTGTTTGGGGGGGGGACGCGTTTAAATACCGAATACATTTGCGAATATTAATGAGAGTCAGGTAAAATTTTATGCACAATAGTTTGAACTAGAAAAATATCAACACACCCTCAATACTTCAACCTCACAGATCACAAGTTTCAGACTTTCTCCAGGACTATTCAATCGCAGGAAACGCGATTGATTTGATACACAACTGAAGGTTTGTGTCTGGCGGATCATTCTTCATACCGTTTCGTAGTGGTGACCAATTGGCACTGGAAGACTTGCTTGCCTGAAACTCTATGTTATCAATCGGTTCTAAAATATAAAACATTGACAAAGAAAAAAAAAAAGAATGTAAAATTAAATTATATATGAAAACTTAACAATCTTAGAAATTATACGTTGGTAAACCCATAGAGACGTAGATGATTTAGAATTGTCTTACTTTTGAGCTGTTCTACATATAGAGACATGCACTTCTGGAACACTGAACACATTGGCAATGGTTTTAAAAATGCATTGTTTACATAAATTTCTGTCTGTTAGTCCTTATATGCAGAGAAACAGTTTTGGTCATCAAACAGTACCTAATGTCTACAAACTTGGCAGAACTCCTGCAAATACGCCAATGTTTGCATAATTACAAAGAAATATGACCATTTTAAGTATATTCAATAAAAATAATGCCCAACCGATTTACACATCTTTCTTCAGCGTAATAATCTTGGTACCGTCACTAAGGGGAGGTAGTTGGTAAGTAAGACCTGCAGACAGACCAATAAGCTTACTACAATACTTCAAACTAAAAATAACTATGTACAATACAGATAGCACATATCACCAATAGAGGTATGAACGCTTGATATGGTTTGTTATATAATATGTTACATACCAATATTAATTGTTGAAATGCGTACAGCTTGTGTATTCATTATATAGCTAAGGTCCACACTCCACCATGGTTGATCTTGTAGCTGTGTAGAGCTATATATTTTGATAGAAGTTCCTATTATACCATCTACCGCCAGTCCATCAGGGCTAGCTGTAACAATTATACTTTAGTGTGCCTGCCTTCCGAAAACTAGGTTTTTACCTTTAAAACATTAGTATTGTAGCAATCATAATGTGCGCAAGTAATAACCTGTATATATATGTACACGTGAATTCAACAGAATGTATCGTCGTGAAACTATATTCACATACGAGGGACGGTTAAACAATTTTTTTCGTGATTCTCGCATATCACTTTTGTTTATCCAGCAATTTGATACATGTGTTACAATAGAAACAACAATCCCTCGCTGGTGTTTGACTAGATGAACTCCAAGTTCGGTTCTAAAAGCTCCGCTTGCAGCGCGTGTAAAGTCTTTTGATATGTTTCAAAGACTACTTGAAAGATTTGACGATGCAAACTAGCAGTCAAGTTCAGCATTAATTTTAATAGATATATTTCATAGTACCGTAACGGTCAAACCAACGCTTGTGGTTCGCCTATGTCTGGAAAGTAAGCTGGGACAAAAATAGTTAAACATTTTGAGCTTTTCGATATAAGAGATCAGCGAGTAACAGCATATGAGGAAGCTGTTAAGCATAGGCAAAGAATCAGCTTATAAATTGTTGCATGAAAAAAGTAGGCAAGTAAGCAAAGTCAGTCAATGTTGTTGCCGAACTAGCTGAAAGACGGCCAAAAGACGAACAGGCTGGCCACATCTAAACAATGAAACTGTTTAATCGGGAGAAGAATATGATTTTGAATCACAATGCTATTTGTAATGAATTATTGGTGCATCATGCCTAGTCTAAACAATCGAAACGAGCTACACGCATAGACTATCGCACATTTCTAAAATGCCCCTCTCTGCTGGAACGGCCATGTTGGATTTTTGGGATGCACGTGACATTGAACTTACTCATTATGTGTCAAAAACTAGAACTGTTACTGCTAAGTACTACTCCAATAGAATTCTGACAAAGCTACGTCAAAAACTGAAATAGCTTCGACCTTGATCAGGACACAAAATATCAGTTTTATAATAGTGGAAGTTATCGGTTCCGCGGCAATAATAATCACACTCTCAATATAGCACAGACCTTGACCCATACTGAAAGAAATGCTTGAGGAGATCAAATTCGGAAATTATTTCGACTGTTGAACAGTACTTCAGACATAGATTCATTGTTTGCAGCATCCAACCCAACACACACACGATATAGATGGAGAACATACGATGATTTAAGGACATGTTTATGTTTTTCTTTTAAAATTGAAGGTATTTATTTTTTTGGAGAAAAAACATGAACATGAACATTTTTCAAATATCACGTTTAATACGTATGTAGGTTCGTTTTCTTTTATTCTTACTAATTTGTTCAAGGTATATTGTTTTTTGTGTAATATAGTTCGAACAAATACGAAATACTTGATTGTAAAAACAATTGTGTTCATGTTTTCAAAACAAACTAGCGTGACACGACGTTATTTATCAATTTCAAAAGAAATAGATGAAGATTCAGATTATTTGTTGTTCTGATGAAAAATATGCATACGTGTATTAATATGCATCTTGCATTCAATTATTTAATAGGTTTAGAATATTGGTTCGCATATACTTCTGATAACGATATGTGATTTTCTTCTGTAAGGCATTGCCGATATATCGTATGTACATGTATATAACTATAGTACAAATATTAAGCTTGCATCATGCATCTAGTAACCGCAGTACCAGCGGTATTAACAGGTAACAAAATATGATTATTTGCTGTATGACTTTAACCGGACAATATGGCTTTGGATTTCATCTGGATCAGGAGGGAAACATGTTTAGATTAGAGTATATAGAATGTGTGATACCCGATACAATCATCTATGTTGAAAATATAAATCAAATATTTGGGTTAGTGATATCATAGAAAAGTGAATGAATTATCATATAATTTGTGTTAAAAAGTGAAATATTTATTGTAGTGAAAAACAAATGAACTATTTTTTTTAAAATAAATACTATAATTATTGTGATTATGATTGATATATATATTGTATATATAATAAGACATAGTCATTTAAGCATTAAAACAGTACTGCTGTAGAGTTGTTTTTATTTTTTTGGAAATGTGTTTATATGTAATTGTATGTATATATATGCGAGACATTACATATTTCATATCATACCGCAAAATGTATTGTTAATAAAATCTGGGGAAGTAAACCTTCGATCAAAGCAAATTATTTTTCACGCAGGGCAAGTAGATTTTTTCAACCTACTTGCCCTGGGCTAGTACCCAACATTTTTCTTGGCGTACTGTATGTTTGTTGTTTTGTTTAGGGGAGGGGGGAGGGGACAATATTTTTGTGTTTTTTTTTCAAATGGTAACAGTGATAACAAATGTATTTTTATTAAATGCAACAATTGCTACAAATCTATCAATGTGATATAAGCTGACAAACATTGACTAACATGTCAATGATTTTCTGTATTGGAGCAAATTGATAATGTTAGTAGTGGAGTAACCTATACGTGACAACAATTTCTTCGCTTTCGAGGCGATTGCAGAAAGCATTTTACTTAATGAAAACCCCTGGTTTTTAGGTTTAAATTTGTTCATCGGACATTTGTGTATATGTTATTTTTTCCATTTAGTATATTTATTTTATTTCATAACCATACATAAAGTCCTATGCTAGAATGTTGTTCCATATAGTACTGTATTAAGCATATATATTCTGTTTTAAGTTCAATGTTACCTCCATTAACCCTGGTATCACCTATGACAAGTTGTGTAGAAGTACCATATGACGTGATCCTGACTTGGTTACGCAACAGGAGTTTGTCACACGTCACTTCAATTGTGTTACTGGGGGGACTCATATAAAGGTAAACGTAACATGTCTGACTGTTTGTATTGCTTTTTCTGATTGTTCTCTTTGATCACATCATCGAAAGTTATTTTGAATCGATTGAAGTTACCTGGAAGCATATATTAAATATTATTAAACTGCAAATGCGCGCGACCACGATATATGGGCTATGGGCGCGTGATCGCGCGCATTTGTAGCGTATATAGTTAAGTTTTAAGTTATAACATTATAGGAGGTTTCTCAGTCCATCTGCAGTATCGTCAGTCAGTCATTTCAGCATTGTACGTTAACGTCTCACTACACATTTACGCCCCTTTTTTCCCCACGGTAGCAAGATTCTTACTCTTAAAAAAAAGGCCTATGTACTTTGGTTATGAACTATTTTTAAAATGGTTCATAGTGGCTGTGATGTCTTGCTGCATATGAGTAGAGCAAAAGTTGGCACAGCATATACTGCAATAAGACATCACTGGTGTTAAAAATGTGACTTTTATAGGATTTCAACATATGCATGTATTTATAAGCATTTGAGAACTTCTTTTTCCAAAAAAAAAAACTCAGGGTGTCACTGCACCCTCTTTAAAAAAAACAACGTGGACAACCTACCAGTTATTGTGCATTTTTATGTGTGTATACATTCCTGCTACATGTATGAAAAACAAATACTTTTTTTACATGTAAAATATTAGACCTTATTTTATATAAAACAAAGAACAAAATTCAACTTTGTAGTGAGACTTTAAAGATTGTTTGTTTGTGTGTTGTTGTTTATTTTCGTCCTCTTGTGAAAACGTAAAGCCGAAAGCTTGCGAATGATATTTCGTAAAGTTTGAGCACTATAAAATGGAAATTCAATGGTGATTTCAATGGTCTCCCTATATCTATATATAGTTTATTATATAACACATAGAGAAAATGTATTTTTCTTTGTTATTGCAACAAATGATTTAAGTTTGACATTTCCCACCTAAAATTGTTTGTTTAGACAAATGATATATTAAAATGACTTTACTTAATTTGTCGATTTCTGTGATAAAAACAAGTCCCGTGATAAGTTCCTTCCGAGGTAGCCAGATTCTCCACAATGGTTTGTAACTGGTAAACGATGTTCTGCTACACGTTAATATATCGCCATCGTTGGCTCTGTCAGCATGCTGATTTAAGGAAAATGGGTCCTTTTGCTGACTGTATTCCTCAAATGCAATATCTCCTGAATTATAAGACTATATAAGACATAGTATTGCACATGTATCAAGTCGGATTTGATGTAGTAGAAAAGTAGTGTTCTTCACAAAATGGTATGAATAAGTAGTTAAATGATGAAACTATAATTATATTATATGTAAAAAGGTGTTTATAATAATGGTAAACTAAACGACAGGCATATCAATATAATGCCAAATGTCACTTTAATATTCATCACACTTTATAGCTTAGTGATGTTACGCTCCGCTGACAACTTTAAAAGCGATGCTACAGTTATAATAATACCTTTTTGCTCAGGTTACATAACGGTTTACATTATATTCCTTCGGCTCCTATAAAATACGAGAGCAGGTGACGAGCTTAGAATGAAAGAAAGTGGAGTGAAAACAGTTATTATATTTATTTTAGCATTTGTTAATAGTTTATAAGGATATAATTTACAGAAGATGTGTACCGTGCACCAAATAGTCATTTTAAATGTATTCATATTTCACTTCCCCTAATAACTTTCTTGAATAAAAACAATGTGTTTTAAACGGAGCATGTTTTCTTTTTCTATGCCATTGTCATAAAATACATTATTAAACATTGTTCTGAAATACTACGGAGGCAAACAATGATCAGGCACGTTTATATTCAATGAATTGAATATAATTACAAAGTTTGAGTCTGAAACATCAATCTCTAATGTAAAAAAACGACCATCTATGTAGGTTTGTTGACTGAAAAGTCTTGTGTTAAGAAACAATTAAAATTATTAAATGCTGGATGAGATATTGACTTGATAGTGCTTATTTCTTTAACAAAGAAGAGCTGTAATTTGCATTTTATCCAAACGAGGTTTATCTTATTCAGTTAGTGTGGTGGGTGTGACGCCTGCGAAGACTTTTGTAATGTTTAACTAATATACATCGAGTAGTTGGTGAGATATGAACTTGTTGTTTCTTGCACTCAAAAACTTAACCAAACAAGGGCTATACTTTGCTATATATATTTAATCAAGAGTTATACATTATAGATATATAATGTAGTACTTCATGTAGTAGGTTTGATGACTAGAAAGAATGTGTGAAGTTTCAATCAAACACTTTAAGTGATTAGTAAAATATGGAATTGATGATACTTGCACAGAAAACTTAATTTGCATTTCATTCATGCAAGTGTAATCGAACTAAGTTATTGTAGTAGGTTTGGTGACTCGAAAGTATTGTGTGAAGTTTAAATACAATACGTACAATAGCTACGAAATATAGCCTTGTACGCAAACATTTTAATAAGGTCTGACGCTAGGGTGAGAATAATCCTTTTAATTCTTCGAAGACTCGAGCTAAAACATTTTCGTTCACACATGCTTTAGCAAAATGTTTGCTATTTTCTTCCAAGTTGGAGACGGTTAGACATAAAACTATCAACTTTATTTAGAGTTCTGTTTTAGGCACCGGCCTGGTTTGGGTGAACACAAACATAAATCATAGAATCTATCTTTTAAAAAGTTTCTAAGATTTATGTTTGTGTTCACCCAGTTTTATCAGATAAACACTATAGTTACATGTATTGTTACGTGTCATTACGTAAATATAAATTATTGTTGAATAGAGCATTGGATATATATACAATACACGTGTGATACGTATGTAAATATATATAATACATACTGTATTGACAATCAGGTCCCATCCAGGCATTAGCACAGCCGGAAGTTCAAGTTCCATCTGCATCACCAAACTGTTCTGTGGCGTCCTTGCAATGACATGTATTAGCATCCGGACCCGTACTTCTTCAGTCCATTGGTATCTTCTGTACACGCGTCATCTGTGAAATACAATCATAATGTACTATCATTCTAGCAACGACACAAACAATCATATTGTATTTGCGTACTGCGGAAAGTCCACGCTTTGTGTTTGTACAGTAATGCTTATTTATCTGATGTTTCTTTAAGTTTTATGTATTGCTATTTATATAATTTGTTTCATACATTCTAAACCTCAAATTGGTAAAGGTAAAAAGAAATATTGGGCCAGTCAAATGTTTAAAATCGCATTCAAAATCGATCAATATCGTCAGGGAGTTATTTAATCGTCTAGGGTTGTGTTTTTTTTAAACCTTATTTCTCAAGAAATAAACAGGAAAACCTGTCAAAACCCATTTTTTTCATATAATACATTTTCAATCGGCCATACTATCCAAGGTACTTAATAATAAGTTTAGCTAGAAAAAATTACTAATTTCCGAGCAAAATATCTTGTTCTGAATTTAATGATTAGTTTTTCAACCTTAATTCTCGAATGATATTAGAGATATAAACATGGCGTCCTGATAATAACCGTTTGACATACTATATTTTCAATAGCCGATACTGTGCAAGTTACCTAAATAAGGTACCCATTTCCGAAAATCAACCTTTCATCGCCATTGTTTCTATATGTGGTCTATTAAAAAAGATCTTGATCTCAATATACAGTGGTCTTTCCTTTGTTTGATGACCTTTAAGAATTGCAATTTTAATATTTTATTCAACAATACACATATAACGATATATTTTTCATTACGGCGTGAGGGAAATATAAGAGTTTAAATCCGAGTATTTGCTTCGCAATTTTTTGCTCCACCTCGAATAAGGAAACAACATGTCGAGTAATGATGTTAAGTATAAATATATTAGACAATCGACTGTCAAGTAAGAACATCTGGTGTCAAGTTAGGATGTCAATATCGAGTAAGAAAATCTAGTGTTAAGTAACAAAATATAGTGTCAAATAACGCAATCGAATGCAAGTAAGGGTGTTGTATCGATTAGGAAAATCATATGTTGACTAAACTTTTGATTTAAGAAAGTCAAATGTTCAGAAAGAAAATTGATTGTCAAGTGAGAAAGTCAAGTATTGAGTTTTATGTAGGGATGTTGAGTATCGAGTGAGGAAATTGAGTGTCGAGTAAAAAGTCAAGTGTCAATTAAGGATATGTCTATAGGTATCATTACACAGTTGGATTTTGTTGTTTGTTCTATATAAAATAAGGTATAGGATTTCCCTTGTAAAAAAATAATTCCACATAGAATTTTTCTGTAAGTTTTTAAGTTCATAGCAGGAAAATAAACCTACACAAAAATGCATAATGACTGGTAAGTGATTCACGTCGTTTTTTTTTAAAAGAAGGTGCAGTGATACCCTGATATTTTTTTTTAAAAAAGAAGACATTAAATGATCATAAATGCATGCATATTTTGAAATCCTATAAAAACACATTTATAACACCAGTGATGTCTTATTGCAATGTATGGTATACCAACGTTTGCTCTTCTCATATGCAGCAAGAAATCACAGCTACCATGAACCATTTTGAAAATATTTAAAAACCAAATTACAAAAGCCTTGTTTTTATGCGTAAGCATCATGTTACCGTGTGGAAAAGGGGACGTAACTGTGTAGTGAGACGTATAGCTCTTAGTCAAGAAGAAATTCAAGTGTCGAGCAAAAATGTCACGTGTTGCATAACAACTTCAAGTATCGAGTAAGAAAACTGAATGTTGAGTTAGGTATTTGAGTATAGATTAGACAATTGAGTGTCCAGTAATAAAATCAAATGTTGGGAATGAAAATTGTAGGTCAAGTAAGAAAGTCAAGTATTGAATGTCAAGAAGGGATATTAAAGGGTACCGCACGTCAGAATATAAATGGCTATTTATCGTTAAATAGACATATAAATAACACAAAAATCAACAAATTTTAATTGTACGAAATTTATCAAATGAGAAAAATGACATTAAATATCATGATTTCAAGCGTTTCCTAAATGCTATGGGCGCCGCCATTTTGTAGCTCTTTTGTGATGGAGGTATTCGGTGACGTCATAACTGCACTTCCGTTCTAGTTATCGCGCAAATTGTATTGTGTCGTTAGTGACTGCTCTCTACTGATACTCTTTTGTATATACACTAATTCACGTAAACAATTGATAGATAGATAAACAGTACATTAGTGAACATCGAAGGAAGACAATTAAACGCGAAAACTATTCTGAATTGAAGGACTTAACCATAAATATTGTTTTCTTCAGCGGAATAAGTGAGTGGAGTAATGCGATATGTTTTGTGGGCAGCGTTGTTTTTAGTTTTCCTAATATGTGATTTCACATTGCCTCAGTGTCAAGCTTCTGGTGACATCACGCGCAAAACACCTTTATACTTTGGGGTAGGACTTAAGATTGTAGAATGAAGCGTTCCAATGCCTTGGCGTACTACTACCCAAGGATACAATTTCTGATGATTTCAGTACGAAGATGACCATATGCGACATACATATAAACTTAGTGTATATTATCCAGTGGGAAGCTCTTAAAAATGTGCTAATAACATATAGCTCAGCTGATTTCTAAAATTTAATTTGTAATTTTATATACTCTTCCAAAATATTGCGAAATTGATATAGCAAACTTTCACAATATTATAATTGCAGTCTGTTTGAACAGGTGTGATAATCCAATTAACAATAAAAACAAGAGGTTAATGCCAAAACATAAGGTGTGAAAACGACATGGTATCTAAAAGTTATTATTAAAATACAAATTAAGGCCAATTAATTGTGACAGGCCCGATTAGCTCAGTCAGTTACGTGTCTAACTATCAATCCTGGTGTTTCGAGTTCGAATCCCAACCCGGCGACAGTCTCTGTGATGACTGACATACAACATTGTGTCTTAAAATCATTTGTCTCTCACGGCTGATTCGAGTGGTAAAATTATCAGTTACTTGCGGTTGTTGGGTGTGCTCGAGTACTGGTTAACCTTTGCAGGAAACAGTGGTTAGGTTAACTGAACATCTGAACAGTAAACCCTCGATGACAAAAAATGATGCTTAATATTCAGTCAACCATTAATTGTTCATAAACTCATTTTATTAATTTTATAATCAATAGGCAATTTAGTTTATTGATATATGGCTTTTTCACAGTCAACTAGGTCATTATTCTTGAATAGACATTTGAACTACCTCAACTTCGCAATGAAAAAAGATAAAGTAAAACCTTTGTTCCTTTATTTATTCATTAATACATGAAAAGTTTTTTTTACTGTTAAAATAGTGTTCTGGTATACAATTTATGAAAAATATTCATAAAATCATATAACTTAATTTTTTTACTTGTAAGTTTGCATTAATATTGAAACCCTAATTAACTGAAAATGTTTAAATTAGTAATAAGGCATAATACTGTGTGATATAACATCCTGTCATAAACCCTGGGGTCATTAAACCTGGGGTGATCACGCTTATTAGGGTACAATATGCACAATGTGGCAGGGTATTTCTCATTACCACATGGTGTGAATGTGGTGTTGGTGAATTATGAAAGCTCAGCAGGGTGCCAGTAGCTGGACAGTAACATACACTTTGTGCAATATGCCTGTAGACATTATATTCCATATGACACTCCCTATAAGGAGACACATTCATATATGTTCAGAGAACTGGTAGAATAGATAATCATCATATATCAAATTGGGTATTAACACCATTTGAATAACCAAAAGACAGTGCCAGTTATGTAAAACAACACCAAAAAAACCCCAACTCATTCATGCTTCATCTAAATTTACTAAAAAGGATATGAAATCAAAATTTTATCAGCCATTTCTCAGTACGCAACAATGGCCGCACCAGCTAAACACGATAAGAAAAGAGATATAATATTATTTCTTATTCTCTCTTAGACAGGTAAATATATGTAACAAAACATTTTCCCTTAATTCCATTCTTGGTCTAATTAGTGTTTTTTTTTGATAATGTATTGACTGAGTAGCAAACAGTATAAACCCTGATAGTACAGCATGAATGTGCAGGCTCGTCTGGATCTACATCAACACTGACGGCAATAATTACTTTTTTTATCAAGCTAAGGGTAATTTTACTATTTTGAAAAATTCAATCATCAATGTCAGGCTACATGATAAGATGTCAGAGTTGTGATTGATGGGTTTCGGGTTTGATCTCTGGTTCATGATCGGTGTGACTGTTTAACAGTTATCATCTTTTTGGGTGAAAACTTCATAAGACATTGCTGTGACATCTCTGTATTATTTCTGTGATACATTCTAAATCTTCTGAATTTCCAATAGTGTGAAATTGCATCTGCAGCACGTATTTTCGTCAGACGAAAGCATCATTACACTGTTTTTGCAGCTGCAAAAATCTTTCACGTGTGTGAACAACTGTGCCGTCTCACTATTTCTCTCGTCTTCTAATTCATTTAACTCTGCTTCTGAAAATTCTGGTTCAAAGTTGTAGGCAAAAAGTCCTTCTCCGTTACTAAAATCCTTTTTATTAGTCTTGCGAGTACTTTTGCCGGTGACTATAATTGCACGTTTCTACATCTGCTGTAGCGTATAAATCAATTATGTTTTAAACCGGAAGTGCAGTTATGACGTCACGCAGGTATCCAATATGGAGACTTCCACCATAAAGTCGATGTGCGAAAATGACCGTTACAAAACGAGCTGATATATCTTTATGGACTCGAATTTATGCATAATAATACTATTAATAGAAAGCTGAACTCATAGCTATTCATATTATCCTGTTTTATACACAGGGTTGCGTTCCCCTTTAAGTATCGAGTAAGGAAAGTAAAAGTCGAGTAAAAAATTCAAATGTCAATTAAGGATATGTATATAGCTGTTAGTCAAGAAGAAAATCAAATGTCGAGCAAAAATGATGTCAAGTGTCGCATAACAAATTCAAGTTTTGAGTAAGAAAATTGAATATTGAATAAGGTTGTTGAGTATAGATTAGACAATGAGCATCGAAACGTTTTTAGATCTCACTGAAGAATTACCTCCCTTACATGACGGTAATACGCCAAAGAAATTATAGCTGTGTAAAGCGGTTGGGCATTTTTTTTTGTTAAAAATGCATCAAATGTCATATTTCGTTGTGCATATTGGAACATTAGAACATTTTCATGATTTCTGCAAAGTTTAGGTGACATTGGGAACTGTTTGATGATGCTAAAACAGTTTAAAGATGTCAAAAATGAAGGGGTGTCATCAAACCATCGAAATTGTGAAAAAGCAACCTGGTCAACCCCATGTTTTTTTCTGCATATTTGGACAAACGGAGGACTATCTATGGGAATAAGGCACTTTTTGAACCACTGGTAATGTATCCAGTGTTCCAGAAGTGCATGTCTCTATATGTAGAACAGTACAAAATTATTTGGTATGTGAGACGTTTAACAAACCTTAGCTACCTGCTCTAAATATAGCCTTTTTCATTCCAATAGACACGTACTAGCTGATTCTACTAAATCAGGCCACAATATCTTAACTATTTTTATTACAATCGGGTACACTGTTTAATGAAGCTATAACAGTTTAAAGATGCGTAGTGATACACTGCAACAAAAGGGCAAAAAAATCAGCAAACCATTTTAAATTGTGAAAAAGAAACTTGATCAACCCCCTGTTTTTTTTACATATTTGGACTAACATAGGTCTGTCAAAGGATTGATTGATTGATTAAATAAATATTTAGCGTCATTTTTATGCCATCGAGGAGGGCTAACAGACGATCAGTTAACATAAACACTGTTTCCTGGGATTAACCAGTACTCGAGCACACTCCATCTCCTCAAGTAACTGATTACTTTCCCACTTGAATCAGTTGTAAGAGACGAATGATAATTTGACACAATGTCGTATATCAATCATCACGGAGACTGTTGCCGGGCGGGGGATTCGATCTCACGACCCCTTAATTGATAGACAGACGCGTAACCGACTGAGCTAATCTATCAAAATAACAAGGTATTTGAGAACCGTTGGTAATGTGTTCAGTGCTCAAGAAGGGCATTTCTCTATATGTAGAACAGTGTAAAATTAATTGTTGTATGAAACGTTTACAATTTAGACACACCAGCTTGTATTAATGCTTTTACTGTATCATCAGTAGCTTACTTAACTCTCAGAATTTAAATAAGGTGTAAAGAACAGGATTTGAAAGCAAATATGGACATGATTTTTGTCTTGTGTAAATGTGTACATAATTGGACAACTGGAATTAAATTCATAAAATTTAATGCATCATAAAAGCACAACAATAGTGTAGCACATCGTCCAGTGGAAGCGCATCGGACCCAAGACCGGAAGTTCGTTTGTTCGATCTTTCTTCACGGCTTTGTATGGTCCCCTTGAGCCAGCCTCTTTATCCGCATATGCTAAGTATTGAATTTACCAGGAAGACTTCATGTGTGATTTGTCCAAACTTGTTTTACAATCGAGGTTAAATAAATAAGTTTATAACAATAAAATGTAACATGGTAAAAAAGAAATATTTTAAACATTTCCTATACGAAATATTGCTGAAAGGTGCCTCGTACATGAAATTTAGCTTAGATTACGTCACTTCATTCATAACAGGGTACTGTTAAGAGAATTGCCCACACGCGACCCTTTCTATCACTTTATAATAGCACAGAACCGACAAGTCTTAGAACTAAGATCCCAATGCTGAGCGCCAAACAGGAGATACATACTTTTAAGACGAATAACATGGTATCAAACTACATGTATTGATTCGATCACAACACGTAACCACCATGCCCAGAACTGTGTTTTATAAATAAATCTAGTTATGCAACATTCACAAACAAATGCCAAGTTTACAACTGCACTTCTGTGAATCCTTTATTCACCTGTAACACTCGGTTCAAAGTCCCAGTACTGTTTTGCCAAATAATAATAATGAATTAATCAATCAATACATCAATTAATCAAAGTCTTCTCTACCGGTATTTAAAATTACGTCTCGTGTATAAATCTAAGAACAAAGATAACTATGCAATAATTGCACAGATTATGTTAATATACTGCATGTAAAAAGCGTATTTTGTTAAACTATAAGCTGAAAAGGGAGTAACGCGAATAAAAGTCCTCATTGCTATTAACGTGTAGGAGGCTAAAGGGGCTATGTGGACAAAGGTATTATTGTTATTAAATTAACATTCCCTCAAAAGGACCCGGTTGTAACAAAATAGTTAGGTTGCTGTGGCCTAATTTAGTAGTGTCAGCTTGTACGTATCCATTGTAGTGATAAAGGCTATATTTAGGTCAGGTAGCGTGGAATTGTTAAAACGTATTACTAGCTCGATAGGAGCAACGTTTTTAAGATATTTTTACTTTTTCATTCTTCGATAAAAGAATAAATCATTTTGAAGTTTAGTTCATCAAATTCCATTAAATATCAAGAAAGTGAGAATAATTAAACGGGTTAATTTGTCATGAAACTAATTTTAGTTTAAAATGACCTAATAGCGTAAAATCCGCATCTTAAAATGTTTGAATTTTTGTTGTTTCATGATTTACACGAAGGTATGTGGACTGTTTTGCTATATATGCTGGCTGTGTTATGGAAGCAATGTCCAGTTAGCAGACATTGGGTGTAGTTACGATGAGAAAGATTGAACATGTTACTATTCCAGTTCATAACGGCATATGGGTATGCGAATGTTAAATTATGCTGTATTTAAATGTCTGATATATATTTTTTGACATAATCAGATCTAAGTAAATTTGTATAAATTGTTCATATCCATTCCGACGGTAATGCATGTAATTTAATACACATCCACGGTATTGAGAAGCGTTTTGTTAGAATATAGGCCGAGGAATCTGAGAAAATATTTTGAGCTGTTGATATTGTGTTTACGATGAAGTATTTGAGATTCACCATGTTAGAATTGATTGATATGTGTAATTAAATTGTATTGATGCTTATTCTGACATTCACAAAATGAATAGATACAAAATTGGTCTGTAATTGTTCATATAATAAATGAGAAGTTATGTAGAGATATAATTGCTATGTTGAGATTGGCGGAGGGTCGTATATGGGATGTTGTTTAAATTGCCATGCCACTGCAGATAGTAAACAATGAATGAACTGTTATAATATATTGATAAATCTACCATGAAACTATTAAATTGTTAGAGATGCATGCACTGTTATCATATATAATTGATAAAAATACCATGAAAATGATAGATGGTAAGTAATAGACGCCACGTCAGTACATATTTGAGTAACTAGTCAATCTGGGTTGATATATATATATTGTAACCGTTTTAAGACGTAAGCGAGGAATGTGTCCTTTACGTTAACGACGTATAGACGTGACAGAATGTCAGCTGGTGGTAGTACAGTCGTCATAAGGACAGCAACCCACATACTCGTCATATGGACGAGTTGACGTTCCTGACGTCGGAATACGGTCGACAATCGGAACGAGGGGACGTAAAGCCATATACTCGGTAAAGAGTTCTAGGGGAGATAACCCAGTTTATATAGCCACCGCCGCAAGGGAAGAGTGATGTTAAATCTACGATAATTCGGACGCGGGTAGTATCTAGTATATTTTTAAAAACAGTTTTACATTCAAATGATATAAGCATTTTGGATCGCGATGTAGATTACGTACGTGTAGGAAATAGAACTGTGTGAAAAAAAGTGTTAATACCACCATAGGATGTTTTTTTCAACCGGCTGTGTTTTTGTGTTGAGTAATTATCTTTAATTGTATATATTGTATAATTGTATATTCGTAATTTCATATATGTAAAAATAAAATTGTAAATTTTACCTTGTGTATGATTGTATTCTACCCCAGTGAGTTGTCGGCCCTTGGTCATTTTACTACACCGGTCTTAAAGGGAATATACTGGCATCTCACCCCAATCCCGTGGCCTAAATACACGCGTCCAGCATACAGATGCACCTATTACTTACAGATATACCCGTCCAAAGTGTCTAATTGTATAAACTCTTCATTGCAGGCCACCTTATTGTTTTTGTTTACATTCGCCATTTTCAACGAGCCGCTATCGGGTTTCAATCATCGTATAACATCGTGAAGACTCGTTCTCAATCTCGTTGTCTGAGGTAAACATCCGGTTTTCTCATTCAACAAAACAATTGCGCAATTGCAAAATATTAGTAACTAAACCTGATATATTTCAATATTTGTTTTTACTGTATGCGACAGAATAAACATTGAAATTGTGAACGTAAATGTTTGCAATATTTCACCAGTAAATTTCGCGTTTATTGTCAAAGAATGATTTGAAATTAATTGAGTTGTGGATTGACTAGTGCATATCAAAGCATGTTGTCGAACGTTTTGATATTTTTTATTTGATCTTCCGCTAGTCTCATCCCTATTACAGAAATTAAATGAGACAAGGTATAGACTTTCTTGTCGCATAAACAAGAGATTCTAAAGAGTCTAGTGTTACTTTTTGCGTTTCTATATGCGAACAGGATATTTGTTTAAGTTGCATTCGATCCAGACATTAATCACTAGCGAATTCAGGAGGGTTGTAAACAGTGTTAACAGGAATATATCGATATGTTAATAAAAACAGAAATTAATCATATACTTCCTTTTTCTCTGTTTGTAAAATGTCTTCCTTTATCTCCCTTTATAGATCTCTCTTTCTTTCTCTCTCTCAATCACTTTGTGTTTATTTATAATTGTTTGTAATAGCATACACATGTAATTTGTTTTGTTATACACTGATTAATTATTACTTGTAGGAAGAGAGCCGAATCTTAGTTGGAAGAACTAGCAAGAACTAGCCCAACCCCATATCCAAGTAAAACTTGAGTCCCATTTCAAAATAAAATATGTTTAACTTAAAAAAAACACCATCATTATTTTGTGCCCACAACATAAAGGAAAATACTGAATTAACAGTATGTATGTGTTATTTTGCAAATATAATTCTTAAGATGAAGCTTTTTTTAAAGTTTACAGTGTTATCCCTTTTTGGAGAGCCTGCCGATCCAATAAGCATATAAATGCACTTTGGTGAATGGAGTGTCAACTCTGTTGACTCAATAAAGAACCAGATCTTCAGATGAATGCAATAAATTCTACAATAAAGTCTTTTTTTGTTTTGTTTGTAATATTCCTATGTCAAATCCTCAACCCTTAAATGGATACCAACTGATCATAGCCCCTGCAAATTAACAAACTTAGAAATCGTATTTATAAGGATAATTAAAAAAAAATAGACACATTTGACGTCTCGATTCCTTTTTGCCACACATGACCCGTTATAAATTATAAATTTCGTTTGAAAAACCGAATATTAACTGTTATAATTAAGCAATGCATCTATCTATCTATCTATCTATCTATCTATCTATCTATCTATCTATCTATATATCTATCTATCTATCTATCTATCTATCTATCTATCTATCTATCTATCTATCTATCTATCTATCTATCTATCTATCTATCTATCTATCTATCTATCTATCTATCACCGGGCCGACCAGACCTAGAACTTACCTCTAAATGCTGAGCGTCAAGCGAGGAAGCTTCTTGTACCATTTTTAAAGTCTTTGGTATGACCCACGACCTTCCGCATGCGAGGCGGACGCTCTACCACTAGACCATGCCGCGGTCTTTGAGAGTGTCGAAGAGGATATTCTAACATAATGGATAAGCCCCATGGATTAGTAGTAGTAGATATATTTGGTATCGCTGGTGTAAAACATGGTTAAACCAATATATTTTATACAAATATGTGTTTGACGTGTTGTTTTTACTCATTCTAAACCGTACAATACAAATACTAGTAGGTTACTAAATTGGGAACTAATAATGGGACAGGCAGTCGAACGAACCTGACTGTAACAAAACCTCACCCATGTAATCTAGAGCAAATCCTGAAATAATATTACAATATTGAGAACAAGTCGATTGATGAACTTTTGTTCAACAGGTAACCAGTTAAGATATTTGAAATAGCTAGCACCAATATATTGTATATAGTCTGACAAAAAGAATCATCCTATTATGAGTAGTTTGAAGCCTTTTTCCAAACTTTGAGACAAACCCGAGTACTGCAATGAACATGTGTGGTCAAAGTGTCACTAGTCATGAGTTTCTTTGTATTCATGGTCAAGAATTTACTTTTTTCTATATAAAATTATTAACCTGTCACTAGCGTACATAATGACCGACCTCATCGCATCGTATCTTCAGTACAAAATTATTGTGCAATGTTATTTTTGTTTATTTGAGTAAAGCTTAACACTATTTTCAAACCACTGCAAGCTATGTATGGTAAATCTAGTTTTATTGGTGGAGGATGACCTTTGAACGAATCTAAGAAAAACGCCATTCTTCAGTAAGTAATTGGCAAGTTCTCTTACATAAACGTTTTGAGTCGAGTTGGGCTCGATTCTGCGACATCAGTATTGAGAGGTAAATGATTTTGAAACTACGCTTTAGACCACTCGGTCGCTGATGGCCTTTAAATTATTCAAAACACGCATTTATTATCAATTATGTTACGGAATAATTTGATAGCAGATATCACCAGTGTCGATACCAATTTTCTCCAGAGGCGAGATAACTTTATATTAAAAAATGACATGCACAACCTAACTTGTCCTTATTCAACAATAATGATATTTCTAGTACCCTAGCAATTCAAAACCAAACACCTGCGTCATAAGTTATAAATGTTGAAAAACATTCGCCATACTATGGTTCAACAAAATGTGTGTCTTTTTATGTTTTCAAGTATAATATATTTTGTTTAGTGGAAGTGGTTATAAAGTATTTTAAACATGGTAAAATATATCGAAATAAGAGCTATTTGTGTATAACTAGTCATTTTTTAATTGTAAAACGTTAAACATAAAACCGTACTTACGTACATATCGAAACAGAACACTCAGTGCAAAAATGCAATGAAAGATGAATATAAAAACGTGTTTCTCATGCATAATGCTTTCGATGTAAGCAAGTTTCCTTCGATTTTACACAACTGGCGACACCCTTTCATGAACACATGCAATATGTTACAACCGAAACCTTAACACCGATATATGAAGCAGGAAGTAATATACATGTAACTAGATTGTATCCGAGTCAATAACCACTGATGCGTAGACGAACTACCTAAAGTATATAGCCTTAAACTTATATACTATTGATAATGATGCAAATTGTAAGTGTCAATAAAATGTCTTGTGCGTAAATCATACTAAAAGGACTCTTTAGAGACATTATATCATACAAACAGTTTATATTTTCGTTAATACTATAGGTGAAAGAATAACATATAGAATTTGTAAATTACCAAATTGACGGTAAATAATTAGGTGCAGAATGTTCTTTTAATTTATTTTAAAAAATAAGTAACGACCTTATTATTATAAAGCATAATGTTATATGTAAAATTGGTTTATACATGTATAACTAGGTTATTATACAGTTCACTGTATAAATGGAGTTTTATTGCAACTTTCACGGCACAAAACTATGCATTTAGAAAGTTAGATGATACAAATCATATGTTTGTGATACAGCAGTATATGCAGGTAAAATCAAGTATATAATGTAACTATACGCCAGTTTCTACACCTTTTAAAGTGTATACAAATATGGCATGTGGTATAACACGTGGTAAAATAGTCAAGAATTAATCCGAGTAGAACCACTGCCTTTCTGAAAGTAGCTGCCACATTTTTATCAATTAACGTATTCGATATTTGGACTCCCAGTTCAGTGCTCAAACCTTTGACCTCAGCAGTAAGTTATTGCTACTTGATACCTTAAACCATTCGGCCATCAAGGACCACCAATGGATCAGTAAAGATGCTAGTATAAAAAAACAACAGAACGATAATTATACACTTTTATTTACATAATGAACAGCGTAAAATTAGAGAATAGTATTTGAATTGTTACAATGTATATACTAAAGCTTTAATGTCCACTACTTTTCCCACGGTAACATGATTCCAACGCTAAAAAAGATGTACATTTGGGTTTCAAACCTTTTCAAAACAAATGATATTTGTTGTGATTTTATGATGCAGGTGAGTATAGCAAAAGTTGGCATATACTGCAATAAGACATCACTGGTGTTGAAAAAGTGACTTAAATAAGATTTCAACAAATGCATTCATTAATGAGCTTTTATGGATTTCTTTGTTTAAACAATCTTAGAGTGTCACTGCACCATCTTTATAGAAAAAAAAACTAGCTGGTCAACCTACCAGTTAATCTGCATTTGTATGCGGGGATATATTGCTGCTTTGAAAAGAAAACATTTTTAAATTAAAGAAATTACATGACAATTTATTTTTTACCGCGGAATACCTAGACCTTATTTTACATAGAACAAAGGACAATTTTCAACTTTGTAGAGATATCTTAATGTATCTCATTACAATGTATACATATACATATTGTGTGTGACTATTGTTGCTGGTAACTCAAAAAAAGTTCACATCTGGCTGTTTGCGAATGGGTATTTTAAGATTTGGGTCTATTTTGCTATATGTGAATAGGTAGGGGTGATTGGGGGTGGATTCATGAGTAGTAATATTTACAAATAGTGTTTCCCATTGTCAAATAGATTGTGAGTTGATTCGTATTATCGGATAACAAGTAACAACAATAACCTATTTATATGGCAATTGTTATATACATAAAATTATATCTATGATTTTCTAAATAAAATATTTTTGGTTTAAATATTCTTTTACTGCTGGTTTGAATTTTGTTTATCCATATTAATACTCACATCTGCATATATACAATATTATCATTTCTATGACGTAAGTCTATACAGATATCATTACCTTTGACATCTAACGAAATCAACAGTAAGAATATTAGAAAAAAAATGGACCTACTTGAATTTATTATACAAAGTGTATACACCTTTTTATGGAATACGTATACCGTGATTTATTAATAAAACTTTAGACTATTCGGCCACAGGTCAGTTTATTGTTATCCTTTACAACTAACAACAATAATGTTGCAAATGTCATTTCACTAAGTTGTCTTTAATATTAAAGTGGCATAAACAGTACATGTAACTTGAGATGTTTTAATAAAAAGATAAACAACTTGTTTACGAATGACAGATATTTGCGTAATTTTTTACCGACTTGCAAAGACTTACATCGTATAATGGAAATTATCGTAACATTTTCGATTCCGAGGTATCTACTCGGCCACTTCCGCCATCCTTGGGTATTAGTACAGTGCCTAGATAAAATGTATGTAAGCTATAAAAGCATGAGTGGATATTTTTTTTTCGTTTTGTTTGAACCTATATTTAGAATATCAGAAGCCTTTTATGGAGTAATGTTGATATGAAATAGGGTCAGAAAAATGAACAAAACAACATAATTATTATCACCGGCTTCGAGCTCTGATCGCGCGACAATTCGCAAATCTAAACACTGCGCTGAATAAGAATATAACAAGATCGGCGGTTAAAATCTCAATTTACTTAAAGTTGCTTACCTGAACTGTCGCACTTTTTTAAATCATAATGCCTGGAAATTTTCGAAAATTTCCGGATATAGCCGAGGCAATGACTAAATCATTTAGTAAAAGTTATTCTACGAGTCAGGTCTAATTCAAATATTGACAATAATAGCGAGTTCATATATATGTACATGCTATTTATGATAAAGAACGGTATGTTGCCCTGGATATGATCAAGATAGTCTCAATTTATGCTAAATACTGCTATTATACCATATACATTTAACTAAACGGGTAGAACCTACTGTGTATGCCACTTAAACGTTATACAATATGCACTAATATTATATATTATCCCAATTTTTACGGTAGAGGAAGTTAAACACCATATAAGTAAGTAAGTAAATATTGTATTATAGTGACATGTGCATACAATATATATTACAAATAGTTATATACAAAAAAAAAAACAAGCACCCGGCCCATTGGACCTATAAGTCACCTAAACTATTAGGTATAAACTGTACGTGAGATATTTGATATTACTTCCGATATGTAACACGATGTTTTCGGTTAACTCAGTCCTCGTTCATAAAATGCGGAGCATATTTCTAACTTACCTGAACGTCTAAATGATGCTGATTTGTCACGGTAAAATGATTCTGATTTGTCATGGGGAAATGATGTTGATTTGTCATCGTAAAATGATGTTGATTTGTCTTGGTAAAATTATATTGATTTGTCATCGTAAAATGATGTTGATTTGTCATTGAAAATGATGTGGATTAGCCTTGGTAAAACGAGATTGATTTGTCATGAAGAAATGATGTTGAAATTCATCATGGTACAATTATGTTGATTTGTCATTGTAAAATGATGTTGATTTGTCATGTTATAATGATAATTATTTGTCATGGTAAAAACAATGTTGATTTGTCATTGTAAAATGATGTTGATTTGTCATTGAAAATGATGTTGATTCATCACGGTTAAATGATGTTGATTTGTCAAGGAAAAATGATGTTGATTCGCCACGGTTAAATGATGTTGATTTGTCATGGAGAAATAATGTTGATTTGTCATGGAAAAATGATGTTGATTCATCACGGTTAAATGATGTTGATTTGTCATGGAGAAATGATGTTGATTCATCACGGTTAAATGATGTTGATTTGTCATAAAGAAATGATGTTGATTCGTCACGGTTAAATTATGTTGATTTGTCATGGAGAAATGATGTTGATTCGTCACGGTTAAATAATGTTGATTTGTCATGGAGAAATGATGTTGATTCATCACGGTTAAATGATGTTGATTTGTCATAAAGAAATGATGTTGATTCGTCACGGTTAAATGATGTTGATTTGTCGTGGAGAAATTATGTTGATTTGTCCTGATAACACGATGTTTATTTGTCATGGCAAAATGTTGTTGATTTGTCATAGAGAAATGATGCTGATGTGTCATGGTAAAATGATGTAGATTCGTCATGGTAAAATTATGTTGATTTGTCATGTTAAAAAAGTGTTATTTTGAAACGGTATATTATACAATGACTGACATAAACTAATATGAACAAAATGTTATTTACACAATCATAGATACACAAGTGTATATGCATATAACAAAATATATATATGAAGTTATACAATGTAAGAGAATGATGCACATATGATAGCAGTTTTTCATGTAAATGATGAAAATAGCAAAACAACAATATTTCATGAACTGATAACACAAACGTATAGTGGTAATTATTGATCAACTTGCTGCTTAAAAAAATAAATAAATAAATTTAAGAAAGTTTATAAAAGAAAAATAAATATAGTAATGTACCAAAAATATGTCTAATAATGACATTATGTCTTTATATTATTTGCCGTTGATGTAAAATACATATAAAGTGAGTAAACATTATTTTATAACATTCACTTTGTTCTATAAAGACATATACACTAGGTAAACATTTTTTCAACACACACGAGTCAAAATATTGCTTGTATCATGATCAAGATACATGCTAACAGATCATTATCTTGCAAAGATGAAATTAAAGGAAAATTCAATGTTTAAAAATACTATCAAGTCAATTTTGACCTATGAATGTGAATACTCTACTTACTGATAGGAATCAATGGAAAAGTCGCCATTAATGAACTGATAACATATGAGTCCATGACCTGTTGTCAAAATGATAATTTTTGAACAAATAACTTGGCCAATATGAATTCATTAAGGTATAATTAAGCAATAGTTACGTAATAATAAACACGTATGCTGAATCCCAATAGGTCAATGAGTTTTAAAATATAATATTACTTTCAACAATGGATGGGATTTTAAAAAAAAATTCACATAGTCCTTCGTACGTTGATAATTCCAATGCAAATATATGTCAACATTGTTTTAAAAGTACTGATTTTACAACAAATACAATTAACCTGCTGTGAGTAAATATATACTGTCAAACGGCTAAATATATGATAACCTGTTGCCATTGAGAAACCGTTTCACAGAATACTAAGGAGGCAAAAACTGATGGTGATGTTTTAAATACGAGGATAGGCAATAACCACGTCACTATCATGATCGAGCAATTCATTTGGATTTTAGATTTCTAACAAATTTGAAAAGTAGACCTGACACATGTGTTAATATAATAGTTCAATGAATGTTCTCAATGAAAATTAGTATTTTTCCACAGGAAACTTAACAAAAAGAGAGTACACCGCCTTTCAAATTCCTCAGATTTTTATCAGAAACTTGTGCAAATCTCAACATAATCTATTGTCGTTTGGAACGTAAGGAATATCATTAGATGCTTGCATAATTCAGATTACTCATAACAATGGTTTCAATAACCGCTTAACCGGATACTATTGAAAAAGTTTACATTACAATTAATATTTAATTTTGAAAGATCAATCGACAAAAATGATTTTCTCGTGCTACATGTGTATGAAAATATGATATATTATATTTAAGCATAATGGGATTAAGCATTGACAGTAACATTGCATATATCTGGAAAAGGCGGTCCGCTACTTTAGCGTTGTCGTCATGCAATAATAGATGTGGTACCTAATCAAACAATTATAGAAGTTAGTTGATATAAAACTAGTTTACAATCAATACAAGTCCTGTAGTTTAAATGCATTCGCTACTTCGCCCAACGCATGAGTATAAATAAAATGGGCCAGTTTTTAAAGATCTCAAAGCAATTTCCAGTTTTTGTTTTTAAATAAAATTTGCACACGTATCTTCCATGAGATACATTGATGAATAGAACGACAGTGACATATTTATATGAAATACCAATTTAAGATTTACCCTGTGGATGCGATAAAATGCTCAAATAATTGTATTGTATTTGAGCACTACTTTTGTGCGGTATAACGAAATCAATTAGTTTTGAATCATGTTGGGGTAACAATGATCATTATGCCAACCTTCGGAACATTCTATAACTGAGAAAAAGAAGAAGAATGACACTATTGCTGTTACCTTAGACAGAATATATCATTTATATAATGTTATGTTGAACATATAGACGATGATGAGTAATGCTTGTAATGTTTTGATAAAACTAGGATGTTATGTTTTATGAAATATAACGAATAATCCCAATGTATAAGTTTCTGTGATAATTACAAGTCCAGTGAGTTCTGTCCGAGCCAACTAAAGTCTCCACCATGAACTGTTACTGCATGTGGATGTTCTGCTACACGTTGTTATGTAGCCGTCGGTGTCAAAGTAAGGCTTTTGTGATGATATAATTTTTCTGTCGGCAATATTCCTCAAATGCAATAGCTCCTGAATTAGAAAACAAGTGAATCAAGTATGATATGTTAAACTGAGTATAACCAAGTCATAGTTAATGAAACACCATTTTCTTTAAAACACTAAGCAGACGCGTATGTGGGTATTGACATGTTACTTACAAAGTGATTTGGTCATTTTAAACATTTTATGCTATGATTATATAATATGCTACACTATACTTAACACACCCATTGCCGCAAATTATAAAAAAGGTATGTTTGTGTTAAGCAGAACATTTTATTTTGTACTCTCTTCACGAGACGATTTTACCAAAGGAGGTTTGTGGGGGGGGGGGGGGGGGTGTTGGGGGGCTAGATGGTACATTTTCGCATTCATGTTTATAAAGATTTTTAATCTTAAACTGGATATGAAGTTCGTTTTATACAAGCCATAACATCGTTATGCCTGAGTAAACAATACAAGGGAGAGAAAGGATACCACAATGCCCAGTTCACCCGGTACTAATAATATATCAAAATGGCCTATATTTTCGACGTAAACAAACATGATCCTCAGTCATTTTTGAAAATATAAAATATTACTACAAAGAATTGATTGATTGATTGATTGATTGAATATTTCACGTCATTTTATACCATCGAGGGCTAACAGACAATGTGTTAACCTAACCACTGTTTCCTGAGATCCTGAAAGGTAAACCAGTACTGAACACACCATCTCGCAAGTAACTGATAACTTCCCCACTTGAATCAGCGGTGAAAGACAAATGATAATGAGACACAATGTCGTATATCAATCATCACGAGGACTGTTGTCGGGCCGGGATTCAAACTCACGACCCCTGTATTGAACTACAAAGATAGTAGGAATATGTTATCATTGAACTGTATTACTCCACTAACATGGTTACGATAGACGGGGATTAAGAACTACATGTATTTGAACATCATACATGTATGTATTACTTAATTGGAACAATGAGAAATATAATGCCAAAGTATGGTGGCATTACCTTGTTTTGCTTCATTGACATGCTGTCGTTTTATTTATTGATTGAGAACGCTTTAATAATATTCCTTATTGCACAGTTGTGGTTTATATAATATTGCTTCCTTAGACGCTCTTGTATGTGCAGTGTGGAAGTTTTCCACAGCAAGCAGCAAGGATTTTAGACATTTGGGTACATTAATCGGATATAAAACGTAATGGTTGCAAAAAAACACATAATTTACGTCTAACCTGTAGTGAATGAAATGAGTGGTAAATAATTTTCAAGTGCGTAATTTGTTTTTATTAAATACCTGCTCTTTTTGTTGTAAATATTCTATAAAATGTACACTTACGTTTACATTTGGATACATTCGACTTGAAAATTATTGGCGGAGCTTAACTGTATTCCATATAAGATGGCAGGGAATCAGATTATCGATGTACATGTATGAAATATGTATTTGGTGACGAAAAGAGTATTTGGTGTAGAATGGTACAAATCTGTGTTTGAATAGAAATGTTCACGACAAAGTCATGTTTAGAGATACTGTACCCTTTTGGTTGTGCGTACACAACGTTATAAAAAATGAAATTAATAATTGATCAACTGTTCAACAGTAGTAAGTACAAGGAAAAACAATACGAATAGATATATTAAAAGAAACTTTATGATGCAGTCAAACATGTCTTCGGCAGCGAGTCAGGGGATGGAGCAAAAGTGGCCTATTAAGATTTTGAAAGCATAGCAATAGGAAATAGGAAATGCGGCAGTTTTAAACAAGTGACTGCTTAATAAAGGTTTGGCTGTATATGTTTCCTGGAGTACAATGATTTGCTCCTGAAGCAAACAATTAGAGCCTGATAAAGAAATGTTCCCTTTCTTACTGGTTGCAAACTACTCATGTAGTTACTATGTTTATAGATTGGGTGTACCATTTACCAATAAGACAGGTTTCCGGTAACGGGTGATTTTACATAAAATTGATAGCTAGACAGATTTGCTAGTGACTCCAACAGATTCATAGCTTCAACATTTATTTATTTGAAATCATCGTAATATTTTATTTTCATTTTATTTTATTTTCATTTTAGTTATATATATATATATATATATAAATACTCAAGACTTATTTTTTCTTAATTAATCGTAGAATGTGATTGAACATTAAAATAATCATACATATATAAGATAAATATATCATAGAGTTTATTGAAAAGCAGAGAAATTATGCAATACGGGCATTTTGATATTGCCATCTGGTTCCAAATAAGAATGGCTATGAATGTGCTGCGTTTTGTATGGTCCATAGCAACGTGCATGGTGTCGCATTTCTTTTAAGATACGTTTAATTTTATTATGAATAGTATAGGTCTTCAGATATTGGTTTCCGTTTCCTATATCTTCAATGTGTATGTTGTTTAATATTTATATTGTCTATCGGATTTCACTTTTAAAATACTGTAAAACCGTGTGCGTGTGGTCATATACAGAGATTGTCTTGTGTTTTGTGTCACTGTCAAATAGGATCAAATGTTGTATTTCAGATTCCATTCCATTTGTGCTTGAGTCTAGCTGTGGTTCAACGGGGATATTATATTTTGGATGCACTTTGATGTGGCTACCATTCAGTAAAGATATTGTTTTTTTGGAGATCCCTTTCATGTGTACAGTCGTTTTAATCAGCTTTTAAAGTGATCACGTGTGAAATATATCCATATATATTGTATTTTTTTACAATCAGCCACATGCTTCATTATCAGATAACTAATTGTATCAATACAAATATCAAAGCTTGTGGCACAATAATTAGTGGATGGCATTTGCGAAGATAATTTGCTTTGTTTTATGATTTGCATTTATATAAAGACGCATACTAAAGCAAGAGATGTTATAATTTTATTTTTTGCTTAAATCTAATGTGACATACAATGCATGTGCGTTTACGTAAATATGTTATCGACATAATCAGCATGTAATACATAGGCTGGGTAACGATATAAACACTTATCTAGTAGAGTGAACAATCAGACATTGACAATTTAAACATTTGTGGTTGTATATAAAATTATGTGTTATACAGGTACCTAGATTTAGACAACCATTGTTAAGGCTCCATCGCTTCGTAAACACCAGTGTCTTCTTCAGTAGTATCCAGTGTATCATAAGGATTTACCTCTCCTGTGAATACAGCAAATATTGAATATCACCGACTATATTTACAGATTGTATAACTCCAACATATATTCAATGGAGTTTTATATACAGTTATAATTTGCATTCCAATACATCCAAATGCGGTTAACAATTAAAAACTCACGCAACAAATTAGTTGGAGAATCTAAATTGGTTATGTTTACAAAAATAGTATGTGCTTCCTTACCCTGCGTCACTTGTAAGGCATCGTACTTGTTTGCAGGATTGTCAGCAGTATAACTTACACTTGGTAAAGCATTGTGTTGGTTTTCGTTCCCTTGGGTGCTGCTTCAATAAAATGTATTATTAAAATGGCATTGTGTGTTTTATTAATGCACGATATTGAACAATCAGGTAAATTATTGATTAATTTGAAATTTTAAATATATTACATTTAACTTTTTTTTTTATATTAAATTTAAATATCACATCAAATAATTATTATGATCTCAATAAGTTAAAATTGATGTAGTGATGTTATTTGTATATTTTGTTTTTTATTTTACTTAATTCAAATATCAGGTCAATGGCTTGAGGATATGACATGTATAAATGCCATATTTGTTATTTTTTTATTTATTTAACATATTTTACTTATTCACTGTTTCGTTACGAATTGACACTATAATATGCACAACAAATGCGTCACAAAACAAAAAAGAAAATGATAAATGTCAAGTATAAAATGTAGAATGGTTATTTTCATATTTTCTGTTTAAAATAAATCACGAGGTTTATTTAAAACAATGATCGTTCATACATGTTGATAATTGTATTGTATCTTAAATCTAAATCAATAATTAATTCAAAACATTCTTTATTAAGTACATGTACACTTGATCGTATTGTACTATCCAAACTAAATACTTAACACGAAATAATGAAATGTGTCAGATATGTACAATATAAGATTTACATAGTGATCGCTGCAACATTGATATATTCATATTCCAACCAGTAATCTGTGTATATTGAAATCAGTACAATGTATTTACCTCATACTTTGACGTTTGCGTTTTAAAACAACCACAATCACAATAACCACAACAACAACAACAGCAACAGCAACAACAGCAACAACAACAACTGTAGCAGACACACCCCCGGAAATGTCTGCTTGTTGAGACGGCGACACTTTGAGAGCTACAAAATATACGATGTACAGCAAAATATTTCTATTTTCCTAATAACAGAAAATGATGTTTATATTATGGAGAACAATATGAATGGAACAGTGTCGAAATCAAATATGGCGGGAAATCGGTAGCCTCGTCTGAGATTCATCTGAGATTAAATCCATTAACTCCAGTTTGTTAAACGAAATTTCTACAATTGTCGCAACAAAAGCGATCTAAAGGTATTATTCCACAAAATACAAATAGAGTGTCGGCTTGTGTATTGATATTTTCTTGTTAAATAGTTAAATAACTTCAAGCTTTTTTATCTCCTTTTCTTTTGTTTGTACTTATATTTCTTTTTTGTGTGTTTGTTTGTTATCTGTTATCAGTGTTTCTGTAGAAACTGGACAATTAAAAAAATTAACAAAAACTCAGCTGACAGTGTATGTAGTGCTTTTTGGTTCGGTCGAGGCTCACATTGTAAACAGTGATTGTACACGAAGAAAACATATTTTTTAAGAAAGGGTCAACCCCGCTTGTTTTATTATTATAGTTGACTGGCGCATGGGAAACTGATTATCACTCTTCAGTATAAGGGGTTATTGTTTTAGTAACCTGGTCTCTGAGACAATATATAAATATGATATTTAATGGTGAATAACAGCTTGTATGGGAATACTGTTGTAAGTCGCATTATAATTTATTTATTTGAATTTCGAGTAGGTGAGTTCCCTACTTAAGCCAAATCATATAATACATGTGTACACATAATGATGACTATAAAGATAAAGTTTAGATTGTGTATTGGTGCACGTTTGTTGTGTATTGATTTTTAATAGTATTGCTTTAATGTATTACATATTTCATATTATTTATATTTTATTGTAAATATATTTACCTTTAATACAGACATATCCAACAAATCCTTCCGCACACCCAAGCACACAGGTCCCAGTCACCTTTTCACAATTCACAATTCCTCCAGTACAATTTCCACATGTTCCTAAGCAACTGATACCGTAGGTACCGTCAGGACATTCTAAAGAGCACAAATGTTTAAATGATATTTCTTGTCATTAACTATATTTGTATGCTCAAAACTATGTTGGTAGAGTAAACTATCCAAATAGCAATAATAATTGAAACACGTCAAAACATGACACAGCAAAGGTAGCAGAATCAGAGTGGTGAAACTGAAAATTAAATAACAGTTAAATACAGCTTGGTGACCTTCATCTCATGATTTGGACTTGTTCAACTAATTCTACAACATGCAACCAATAACGACTGACCAACTCACAGTCAATATAGTTGCCCTATATATATAATGATAATGAGTTGGTTTGTATTAATTTCCAAAGTAGTTTATTTCTTTGACATTTATAGTGATTTTTTCTGATAAAAAATTAGATAATGTATCCATCCAACTGCAACCTATTTTTACCGCTTGCGTTGCAGCGCACAGAATCCAAACACATACGAACATAATAGTGGTTGTATAGAGCACGTGGTCCAGAGACGGAGCATCGGACCAATGATCGGAGCTCGTGGGTTCGATCCTCACCATGGCTATTCGTAGAGTCCTTGGGCAAGACCCTTTGTCTGCATAATGCTAAGTACTGGTTTTACACAGGAATACATCGATCGAGATGTGTCTAGGCTGTAAGAACTTGTTTCACAATCAATGTCAAATAAATATTCACACAAGGAACTCGCTTTGAATAACAAAATAATGATTTAAAGTCTTAATTGATACTAAATAAAAAACGATAACATGTTCATTTTTTCAGTACATTGTCAAAACCTCAAACGGTAGTATAAGGCAATTCTTCAGCGTCTTCAATACTAGATTGTTAGGAAAACAGGCATTGCACTCAGTGTGAAAACATGTATATTTGGCTTGCGACAGCATTCATATTTTAGGAGAACTGACTAACAGAACAAATAATGATGGCTTTTTATCACCATTGCGTTGATCAAGATAGATAAATTGCACAGATTAGCCACAGTGCAATGATGACTTTATAATTGAAATCCGGCCTTCAAAAGCAAACGACTACGCGGGAAATTATTGTAGATTTGATGGCTATTGATAACGATAGTGTTCATATAGATAGGAATTCAGCATTACTGCCGAAACAAATGGCACCATCTTGTGAAAAAAACGGATTGATCATTTATATGTGAAATATGTAAATTATTAAAATGTGCCTGTAAAACAATTACTGTAATTGACAAAACCTTATGATCATAAACATTCGAATGTACTTATAATGACGGTTATCAAATGTCATTAAGAAAAAAATAACCTGTCGAATGCTGGTCTGGGTAATTAGTGTGTGTAAAATTGGAATCATAGACACGATTTAGAAACAAATAATATAGCACGTTAATGGTTGAAAATTGTACCGAAAAGGGGGAAATCGTTCATTGTAGGCGCGATTTATCGTCCCCCAAATTCTAAAATTGACCGGTCTTCAAACTTATTTTGAAACACAGTTCATTGAAGACATCGGCAATAATATATAAAAAGAAAAGCACCAACTACTAACCTATGCGTAGTTGATAAGGTGACTTATGACTGATGTTATGGGTTCGATCCAAGACGACTATTCGCGATAGCGCCTAGAAAAACAATACTCAGTATTGGTATGTTTCAGGAAACGGCCAATAAAACAATACATATCAGCTCTAAGATTTCCTTGTAACTGCGCGAAATTAAATAGATATAAGTAAAAAACCAACTCAAAATCAGGAGTTTTAAAATCAAAACATAAAGATGATAGATAAAGTTTCTAGAAGAACTCATCACTTATTGTAATAAAGTTGTATTGAAGCCTTACGTGTACTTATTCTTCCAAAGGTTTAAACGAAAAGCTTGTCCTTTTAGAGATAACTTGAATTGCCCACTTCTCAAAATAGATATATCGAGTACCATATATATGTAGTACATAGGTGATTGGGGTGAAACGCTATTTAACATTTATAACATACTTGATTGTTAAACACTTTACTATTTAGTAAAACTTTTTTTATATCAAATTCGTTTTGACTGCGCTTGGCATGATTCTTCTCACGTCATCAAGCGTCTCAAACCACTTGATCACGTTATATTCTTGTATAAGTAGAAAATATATAATTTGATGCTCATACAAACCCTCAGTACAGTGAGATGCATATTGGTACCCAGGTTGACATCCGCCATCACAAATACCAGAATATCCGTTACATGAGCCGGTCAGACAATGACCACATTCCCTGTTGCAGTTGTCACCCCATCTTCCAATGATGCATTCTGAAAATCGTTTGTATTACCTGTTTCATTAGATATGAAGTCGCTTTCTCAGACAGTTTAATAAGTATCAATAATTTAGTATTGTTTTAATGATATTAATCACAACTCTAAATTTTACAGTTGACAGAAACACATTTGTTCCAATCATGTAATCTATTTGTCAATAACATGCAAATGTCACAAGGATAATATTATCCTATGCAACAAACATAGTATCATGGAAGAAATGTTTCTTACTTAGCGTAACATTTCATTGCGTTGTTTTCGAATGTGGGTTTACGCTATTTTCAACCTAGTTCAGGTTATGTGTGGCATATTAAGTTTGATAAGCTCGACAGAGAAAAATTGAGTAGAATCACGGGTTACCGTTTTTCAACAAATAACTGACAAACTTTCTTATATAGAGATTAAAAAGTGAGCGGAACTAAAGATTAACTTTATATATGAGTATATGTATTTGTAAGTAATCTAACGATAGCGCCTTCAACCAGTCGGTCAACACTGCATTATTGGAACGTTTCGAATACTGGGAAATTATTCAATGTACATGTTGGTTTTTTATGTCTTCATGAAGTTATCAACATTTTGTTTGTGTTAGCTTCATTAATATTTTTGAAAATCAGACTACTTTTATTAAATATATTAGTATATCTCGGTTATACACTGCTCTAGTAAAACATTTCGACTTTTATCTACACATTGGTTTGCAATGTGTTTATGTTGGCTATTATGGATATTAGGGTAGAACCATCGTCCTTCCGCAGGTAACTCGCAAACATTGTAACATAAAGTGTTTTTTTTTAGCGAGTGGGAAACGAACATATGGCATTTGTGGTGAAAGGTCAGTAAATATTATCATACTAACATCTTGATTACTTTTAAATTAACGTATGTCGAAATAATTTTGAAAATAGATATGTAAGTATGTTAGTATGCCCGGTTGTCAGTTACACTACTTAATCAATAATGGAACATCCCGACTATTGTCTACACTTTGGCTGGTAATGTATTATTTGTTGAAAAGGTGTTAGCTGTTGTGGATATTGCACAAAATGTATTTGATTTGTATTGATGCAGTACAACCAAAATACTTAAAACTTTGTTTGGTTGTTGTTTATTTGTGTGCCTATGTGATAACACAAGTTAATTACTAAACTTACTAAATGTAACCTTCGACCACTATGTGTTACATCTTTGTTCTTAAATACATGCATTCTAATCAATTTTACAGAATGTGTATACAGCATATTTATATACTGTCAAATTATTATATACTATGAACGATTATCTACGAGAATTCTTATTTTATTTTATTTTTTTCTTTCTAAATACATTACTTAGTGCATACTTTCAGACAAAATCCATTGACTTTTATATTCTGATCAAATTTATATTTACCCCTTTCTAGGAATTGTTTTTCCATTTTCTATTTTTTCAACTATGTTTTCACGGAACATTTCATTATGTTCAATTTTGTTGTCATTTAAATTTTTAGCGATTGTCTTCTACTTCCAAATGAATCCCTTTTCTGCCGGTACCCCGATATTCTCCCCATTAAATTCATATGTGTATCTCTTTGTTCTCTCCCAATATTTATTGACTTAAAACTTTTACCCAGCAATAGGTTATGACATAGCTTCAAGGAGAGTATCAATAGTTCTATATTACAACGGTAGACAGAGATTATCAAAATCATATTGTTATGTTTCATATTCGTTGTTATCTTACACGTATGAGAAATGAAGTGTTCAAACATGCTACAAAAAGCACGCGTCATATACCGTACGTTATCCATAACATGCAGATGTTTTATTGTCAGCTACTGTACTATATTATTTCTCCAAATTTATTTGTCAGCAATTACCAAAATAATTAAATCAGGAATTTTCAATCACCATGTAACACAGACAAAAATGTAATATTGTATGATTCCTTTTATAACATCTTTTTAACTTTACTAATCTTATTATCAGGTTGTATTGAGATTAATCCAGGCCCAACTAATTACACGGATCATTGCCTTTCAATAGTACACCAAAATATCCGCAGTATTAGGAATAAGATGAATTATATTACGGATTTTTTTTTTCTTCAGATTTTGACATTTTATGCTTTACTGAACACATTTAACAATAGAAGTAAACAACAGCTTTTTTACTTTGGATGGTTTCGGGAAAGACAATACTACACATTGAGGTGAATTTCTTGTATATGCTTCATCTCATTTAAGACCTCAAAGATTATATTAGATGTAAAAAACTTTCTCCCAGAAACACTTTTGATTGAAATCAAAGATAGAAATAAATCATTTTTAATATGTACTATATATAGGCTACCTCACTTTACAGTATATTTTTGGCAAAATTTAACATATATATTGAAAATACAAAACATCATATTAGTCGGAGGTAAAGATAAAGACCAGCTGAAACCGCTTAATAGAAAATTTCGGGTATATTAGTCTGAACAACATGACTAATGTTATAACAGTTCCAACGCGTGTAAGTGACCATTCAAGTACTCTAATGTATCCGATTGCTAGTTCAAACAACATTTTAACATATGCATCAGGTATTTTTGAAATCGACAGAGTTATAAGTGATCAGGCACATATTAAAATTGATTTTAAATGTAATGCTTCTTACATGTATAATCGTCGTGTCTGGAACTACAAAAATCTAAATTTTAATAAAGTAAATGTCATTATACAATCAGCAGACTGTTTTTTTTTTCTAAATAACTCAGTTGATATAGCTTGTAATTCATTCATTAGTTAATTTCTGGAAATGGCAAAATCCTGTATCCTAACCTACTTTGTTACAGTTACAGTACGCCCTTGTGATAAGCCGTGGTATAATTCTGAACTACGCAACACATCCAGAAAAACACGACAGATTAACACAAAAGGCTATTCAATCTAATAAGATGGCGGCCTGGACTAACTATAAGCGAATAAGAAACAAAGTTAATTATATGAAAAAACATGCCAAAGAAATATCTTGCAATAATATTGAATTTTCATTATAAGATTTAAATACTACACAACCCTCACAGTACTGGAAGCTGGTAAAAATGCTTATAAAGAAAATACAACAAAACGCGATAAAATATCACCATTAAAATGAACACAATAATTATTCAATTTCTGATGAAGAAATAGCCAATACCTTTAACAGCTACTTCGTTTCAATCTCTACAGTTGATGATTCTCACTCAGAACTTTCAAATTTTGTTCTGAAAACTGATGCCACAATTCATAACATTAATATAACAGAACAAGAAATTGCTGATGTTCTTTCTAATTTAGTTGTTAAAAAAGCTAACAGCCCAGACGAAATAAGCATTCATAAGTTAAAAGAAACAGCTAAAACACTATGCCGACCACTTTGTAATATTTTAATAAGTCTCTACAAGAATGCACTTACCAAAATTGTTTAAAATTAGCAAATGTAATGCTGCTATTTAAAAAGGTGCTTAAGATATTACATGTACATTAAACTATAGACCTATTTCATTAATAATTGTATTGGTACGGTCATTGAATGAGTAATATTCAAGCAGTTATGCAATTATTTACATTTAAATAACCTGATTTACAAAAATCTGCCTGGGTTTCTTCTTGGTCATTCAACAGTATATCAGTTAATTGACATGTACTACCAAATTAATCAGGCATTTGATGAAAAGAAAACAACCTGTATAGTTTATGTGATATTATAAAAGCATTCGACAGAGTCTGGCATTCAGTCTATAACAGAAACTGCGTCAGTATGGAGTGACATGCAAACTAAACTCTTTTTCAAAAACTAAATATATAAATCCCGGTGTTCTTCTCTTTTATTCTTAATTTATGTCAATGATATAGTGGAATCTTTAATAAGTACTACAAGACTCTTTGCTGATGACAGCTCTCTTGCAGTATCATCATTAAACACAAAACCAATTGAAATAACCCTTAATTCTGATTTACAAAATATTTCTGCTTGGTCAAGACAATGGCTGGTAAACTTCTATCCATTAAAAACACACGTAGTAGCTTGTCTGGTGGGCAACAAAGAACTTCCAAAATAATCTTGGATGGAACTGATCTAGTTTCTGTTAAGTACCCCAAGCATCTTGGTGTCACTTTAATTAAAGACAATTCCTGGCACAAATATATATTGAAAATCTCTTCTCCAGCATCAAAGTTTAAGGTTCAATGCAAATGTTAAAATTCAAACTAAAATGCTCAACACTCAATCAAATTTATATTTTATACGGTAGACCTATATTAGAATATGCATCAGTTGATTGGGATCACTGCACCATTATCGAAAAAGACTCATTAGAAAAAATACAATATCAAGCTGCATGAATAGTTCCTGGACTGACACGCTCTGTCTCAATAAATAGGTTATTAATCGAAATTGGTTGGGTATCTCTATCAGACAGACGGAAAATGCAAAAATTGATTTTGGTATATAAAGAAAAACATGGTTATTTACCTACATATCTCTCTGAAATGTTTTTTCAATCTGTTGTTGATGCTAATCCGTGTTATTTGAGAAACAACTTAAACTTTTCAACAATTCAAAGAAGAACAAATTTTTTGTCTAAATCTATGATCCCTTCTTCTGTTAAACTAGCGAAAGAACTTGACCAAAATATTCGTGAAAAAACCCAGCTCTTTCGAATTTTAAAACTAAAATTATGGAACATTTTAAACCACCTATTGTCCCAAGATATTTTTTAAGTGGTGTAAGAATTTCATCAGTTTACCATGCTCGAATTTAAAATCGTTGTAGTAATTTCAATTCAAATTTGTTTATAAATCACTTGAGACATAACTCTTCATGTGACTTTTGTAGTGACATTGAGGATGCAGAGCGTTATTTGTTTAAGTGTAAACGCTATGCTTTTCAAAGACGCAACTTATTTTCAACAACTAGAATTTTCCATCCATTGAGTACAAATAAACTTTTGTTCGGGAATAATCATCTTACAAAAATAGATATTATGCACACCGAACGTTTCCAATAATACTATCTATTGATAATGCCAATTAAATTCAGTTATGTTTACAAAACAACAACTTTGCATTAAATTGTTCTGTGTATTATACCATGTAATTTAGTATATACATCATAAATTACGCATTAAAGTTTCTACGAAGAAATATAACCGACTGTATTCATAACTAATAGTGTCTTACAAAGCAATATGTAGTAGTATTTAAGGGAATTTAACACTATTTAGCCGTACAAAAATCGAACATCAATAGAACTTTCACTTTTCGTCAATTTCACTGAAATATCATAGCATGTCAGACGATTCCTCTGCTTTTAACAAATAAATATCAGTCGCGAATAATTCGTCATCATACATGTGTTGTAATTTCCAGCAACAATACTTGCACATTTCATTATTATCAATACTGCTAGCTAACAATACAGATAAAAACGTTGTAAATCCAATCATTTCTTATAGATTATTGTTGTCATCACATCGATATCGAGCTGTAGAGAGTAGAACTACTAGACACGGATATCAGTTCCTACTGTTATGAATCAGCTTAATAGGATTTGTACCCCGGGGTTCGGCAGGTTAGGAGTTCATTTTGTCAACTTAGGATTATCCTTTTTCATTTCAAATCAGGATTTCTATTTATTGATATTATATTATTAATAGATTTATTTTTTTCTTTTCATTTTATATATATATACGTTTATTTCTTTTCTTTTGCAAAATGTCTTCGACAAAAGAATTAATGTGATTACATGTATAGTATAAAAAAAAATGTGTACAATTAAATGTGATTTTCTCTTTGGGGAGGGCTGATGATGATGTTGTTAAAACGTGTAGCCAAACCCATTTGCATTATATATAAATTAAAGTTATTGTATTGTTATTGTTCAAGTAATTGTATATAATAGCTGCAATAAAATATTATTGAACAAGTGTATATTCAAAGTCAAATTTCATCAGTTTACCATGCTCGAATTAAAAATCGTTGTAGTAATTTAAATTCAATTTTTTTTTATAAATCACGTCTTCCTGTGACTGTGGTAGTGACATTGAGGATGCAGAGCGTTATTTTTTAAGTGTAAACGCTATGCTTTACAAAGACGCAACTTATTTTCGACTATTAGAATTTTCCATCCATCGAGTACAAATAAACTTTTGTTCGGAAATAATCATCTTACACAAATATATATTATGCACACCGAACGTTTCAAATAATACTACATATTACGCATTAAAGTTTCTACGAACAAATATAACCGACGGTATTCATAACTTATAGTTTCTCAAAAAGCAATATGTAGTAGTATTTAAGGGAATTTGATACTATTTAGCCGTACAAAAATCCAACATAAATAGAATTGTCACTTTTCGTAAATTTCACTGAAAAATCATAGCATGTCAGACAATTCCTCAACTTTTAACAAATAAATATCAGTCGCGAATCATTCATCATACATGCTTTGTAATTTCCAGCAACAATACTTACACATTTCATTTTTATCAATACTGCTAGCTTACAATACTGATAAAAACGTTGTCAATCCATTGTGTGACAAATTTATCGGAAATATTCCATGTGTGAATTCTGTAAACATCTGAAAGACAAAGGCTTCCTGTCGATAGGTAAAATAACCGCGCTGCTAAAATTCTTATAGATTATTGTTGTCATCACATCGATATCGAGCTGTAGAGAGTAGAACTACTAGACACGGATATCAGTTCCTACTGTTATGAATCAGCTTAATAGGATTTGTACCCCGGTGTTAGGCAGGTTAGGAATTCAATTTGTCAACTTAGGATTATCATTTTTCATTTTAAAACAGGATTTCTATTTATAAATATTATATTATTAATAGATTTATTTTTTTCTTTTCATTATATATATATATACGTATATTTATTTTCTTTTGCAAAATGTCTACGATAAAAGAATTAATGTGATTACATGTATAGAATCAGAAAATGTGTACAATTAAATGTGATTTTCTCTTTGGGGAGGGCTGATGCTAATGTTGTTAAAACGTGTAGCCCAACCCATTTGCATTATATATAAATCTAATTGTATTGTTATTGTTCATGTAAATGTATATAATAGATGCAATAAAACATTATTGAACAAGTGAATATCCAAAGTCAAATAACAATGTAAATGTAATTTCGTTATCAGTTATCCTATTTATCCAGCTTGATATCTTGTTTGAGATATTTTATTCATATAACAACTTTATAAGGTGAAAATCTAGTAAAATATGCAAGTGGAAGATTGCCCACCGACATCATTTATCCGATTTTGGGAGATCTTGAACTGTTTTTGACGTACATTGTATTATGATTTTGTAATTACTATGCCTGTTTAGTGAGGATACTGTCAGTACTATCGTGCACACATGGCTCTGTATGAATTTGTGGAAATCCAGTAAAACTGCCAGCGCAAAAGTGTGCAAACAGAGTTAAAAACGCAATTTTGCTATTTCAGTGTTAATAGCTCCAACATTCATTATCAAATTTGGACAGTTCAAGAATTTGTTTCGGCTATTGTGGTTATATAACTGCTGTTAAGTTTGGTTAAGATACAAATGAGAAACGGTTGCTAGAGCGCACAACTAAATGTAAATGGAATGATCGTGATGACCAAGCGACGATCTGATAGGTGTTCGCTATTACAATTTCTAAATTTGGACAGCATCATGAGATCACCAAATTAAAATAATTTAAAAAAGTTAGTTGTCTATAAGATAACACAACGTGTTAGATAAAGACAACATTTATTGACACATTAGCGCAAATAATCTATACTGTAACAATTCAATGTGTTTTAAATGAACTTACTCAGAAAGTTGTTTATCCATTTTATTTCGAATATAAATATTTGGGTGTTTTATGTATTTTTTTATTGAAGCATATTTATTGGTTGTGGGGAAAAATGTAAAATATCTCAGCAAAAGGCCTTCAACCTTTCGCTAAAACTTTAATCCAGCTACCTAGCTAGAATAAAATTGGTAGAGAGTTATTAAGCAATGTTATTTGTTAACTATCTAGTTAGTTCCTTGTGTTTTCGGAGAAGAATATCTTTTTAAAGTTTACTCTATTCAACACTATGTAAAACTTTGTCTATGTGGCTTTCCCAAAATTTACCAAATGTCTGAGGTCAACAATTGCAGAAGAAGATTTGAAACATTTATGTTTTTCCAATAGTAATACTATGTAATTGTTAATTATAATGGGAACTGAAGGAGGCAAGCTCTTTATTTTTGAGAAACGTGTAATTGCTTCTCACAGGGATCATTTATACCAAATATGAACTCATTTGGTCGATTCCTGAAAAGACGAGTTATACTCCCTGTCGACCCGATATCAAGATAATTAAAATAAAATAACTCTTAATATAGATGGAAAAAGAAAATTTCCTCTCTCATAATATTTCTATATTCAAATCAAAGTCACACTTCTAAACCCAAATGAATGTTAGACCCTTCCATTAGATCAACTTCAACTTGAAACCTCTACCCACAGCAATGAAATCATTTATATCAAATCTGAACACATTTGGTTGGTCGATTAGTAAGAAGAAAAACATCAAAATGTCCCTAGAAATTAATCAATAGAAATTAATACAGAATACAATAGGATATACATCAGTTAAATCTATAAATAATATGGTATTAAACATACCCTCAGTACAGAATGACGTTTTTTTGTGTCCGGGTTGACATCCACCGTAACAAACGCCTGAAAATCTGTCGCATGATCCAGTCAAACAATGACCACATTCATTGCTGCAGTTGTCACCCCATGTTCCGTTCTTACAAGCTGAAATGCATCACTGTTTTGTTAAACATTAATTTGTTTTTCTTTCGGAAAACTTATAATTATATGATATATAAATAAATGTTGATGGTTTGCCAGAATGACCCCTCATTACCATATGGTAACAGTTTATAATTTAGGTTTTGAAAAGCTGAGCATGAAATTACGATATACCACGGCTACTAAAAACAGCCGGTGGGTATTCAATAGTTTAGCCGAACGCAACGATCAAAACTGAGATGTTCCGAATGCAGCGTTGTTTTCAAGTGACTGTCAACAAGATATAAGCGTCCTATTTCAGCATAATTATCGATAATAAAGATGCGGATACTACAAAAAAATCAACTATTTAATCAGATAATATTTCGCCACTATACGAGAGAAACAATTGTACGCTCAGTTTAAATATAACAAGAAATGTCACTGTTAAGTGTCGCATGACCCCCAAATGGTCTATGAAAAATAACAATATATGATATAATAGGTAGCGATGTATCCATGAATATCAAGAGTAATGGACTGATGTTTCAGACTAGACATGCAATTTCATGAGTTTTTTTTATATAAAAGCATGACCTTGACCTTTGTGTAAACTTGACCTTGACATCTGATGCAATGGTCTGGGTATTTCAACAGTTAAATGCAGGTGAAACACTATCATGACATGCTGATCACTTAATGTAAGTTACAGATCAATTGTTGATCAATTGATAAATTGAGCCAAGTGTTTTTGAAATCCATCAATGTATGATAAAGTTAAAGGACAGACTTGAAATCTCAAACAGATTGAAAGTGTTGTCATACATATTCAAAGTGTGACCTTGACCTTTGAGGTACGGGGTCTAGGTTTTACCTATGACACGTCGTCATGTCATCTTGATACATTGAGCCAAGTTAAAGACAAAGTCACAGACCAGACATGCAATATCAAACAAATTGAAAGTGTGACCTTGACCTTTGAGGAAAGATTCTGGGTCTTACATGCGACACTTAATTATGTCATGTTGATCAACTGAGCCAAGTGCTTTTAAAATCTATCCATAGATGACAAAGTTAAAGACCGGACAAGAAATCTCACACAGACTGAAAGTGTTGTCAAACAAACTCAAAGTGTGACCTTGACCTTTGAGGTACGCATGTGGGTCTTACACGTGACACGTTGTAACGTCATGCTGATGAATTCAGCCAAGTGTAATTGAAATTTATTCATAGGTGACAAAGTTTCAGACCGGACATGAAATCTCAATCAGACTGAAAGTGTCTTCAAACAAAATCAAATTGTGACCTTGACCTTTGAAGTGGGATTCTGTGTGTAACGCGCAACACATCGTCATGTTATGTTGATTATTTGTAGCTAGTATAAACAAAATCTATCTATGCATGACTAAGTTACAGGCCAGACACGAAATCTCAAACAGACTGAAAGTGTTGTCAAACAAACTCAAAGTGTGACCTTGACCTTTGAGGCACGTGTTGTGGTCTTACTCGCGACACGTTGTCGTGTTATGTTGATCATTTATAGCAAGTATCATTAAAATTCATCTATACATGACAAAGTTACAGGCTGGACACGAAATCTCACACAAACTAAAGGTGTGTCAAACAAACTCAAATTGTGACATTGGCCTTTAAGGTACGGGTGTGGGTCTTACTCGCGACACGTCGTCATGTTATGTTGATCATTTGTAGCAAGTATCATTAAAATTCATCTATGCATGACAAAGTTACAGGCCGGACACGAAATCTCACACAACTCAAAGTATTGTCAAACAAACTCAAATTGTGACCTTGACCTTTCACGTACGGGTGTGGGTCTTACTCGCGACACGTTGTCATGTTATGTTGATCATTTGTAGCAAGAATCAACACAATCCATATATGCATGACAAAGTAAAAGGCCGGAAACAAAATACCGAATGGAAGGACGGACTGACGTCCTAACGAATGGGAATTTAAGTGGCTTTTTGTGTCAAGCTTATTACTTGTGTGGCTAAACTTTAGACAATTTTAGTCACATAAAAGAAAAAAAAACACATAAAAGCTGTTTTTAAGTGTCTAGAAACAGCCACGTAATTATTTTTCAACTGCTTTTCAACTGTCCATAAAAATTACTAACCATAAACTTTCAGGATCCAAAGAATGAGTGGTTAGATAAACTGTGTTCTTTTGTTAACCTCAATGACATAAATATGACACTAAATATTCAAATATATCAAACGAACTTGCTCTCATTGCAAATACTATGTTTATCCAGAGACATATACACATTAAGTCAATGATTTATTACTTTGAACTTGCAATTTCAATTATAGTAAGTTTTTGATCCTCATTTTAAAAACAATAGTCAATGTATTATTTGGTAAATTCATCATAAAAGCAGAGCTTGTATCATATGCCAATGCCGCAAATTATTGGTATCTTCCAATAAAACATATTATGGAAAAGTATCGTTTAAACTTGGAACAATGTCTAATTAATGGCTAGCAGACGATAACAGGACCATTACAAATCCTGGTTTGATCTTACAGTATTAATTAGTATTGTCAGAAATACACACAGCAGGGCGTAAACGGAAAGCATGTTTGCGTAATATCGCACCGTGTAACACTGCAAGTTCTGTGGTTAGCTGTAGCATAGCTATTTATAGGCTATTTACATTAGTGTATTCTTTTTTAAATAATCAATAAAATAATGGGAAAGGATTCGATACTTACATTATTACTTAAACATGACTATATAATTAAAATATAGTAATAAAAGGTCGGACCCTTAAGGATATAAAATCCCATTTAGAGAACCAAGTTGTAACTGTTAACAATTACTGTAAAAAGTACTCCAGACATCAAGATATTTAAACTAAGATAACTCCTAAAATAGATGGAAAAGGGAGAATTTCCTCTCTCATATTATTTCTACATTCTGAATTCAACAGAACCTTAGACTCTTCAATTGCATATACTTGAAACCCCTAATAAAGGAAATGAAATCATTAATATATCGAATCCTAACACAATCGGATGTTTGGTTCTCAAGAAGAAAACATCAAATTTCCCTATAAAAAACTGATCAATATTAATTAATACACAATATCATAAGTTTTATATCAGTTAAAGATACATAATATGGTATCAAACTATACATACCCTCAGTACAGAGTGACGTGTTTTTGTACCCGGGTTGACATCCACCGTAACAAATACCAGCAATTCTGTCACATGATCCAGTCAAACAATGACCACATTCATTGCTGCAGTTGTCACCCCATGTTCCGTTCTTACATGCTGAAACGCAACACTGTTTTGTTAAACATTTCTTTTTTCGGAAAATTTATTTTATTTTATGATATGCAAATAAATGTTTGGACAGAATGATCCATCATTGAACAAAATGCCATGTAGTTTATACATTGGGTTTTGCAAAACTGTGAATGAAATTACGATATACCACAGTTACTAAAAGCAGCCGGTGGTATTCCAAGTGTTAGCCAAACTCAACGATGAAAACTGAGATGTTCCTAATGCGACGTTGTTTTCAAGTTACTGTCAACAAGAGATAAGCGCCCTATTTCAGAATAAGTTTTGATAAAAAAGAAGTTGTAAAACAGGCAACTGTTTAATCAGATATATATTTCACCGCTATACGAGAGAAACAATTGTAAGATCAGTTTAAATATAATAAAACAACACTTTATCAGAATGTGTCCGTGGTCGAGTGGTAACGACGTTGGACGTTTTTAGATTATTTTATTTTCGCCATGGTCGAATCCAATCCGATGATTTTTTTCTAAATAACTGTTTTTTTTTTAATTAAATTTATGAACGAAAAAACATAAATATTTATGTTTCTAGTGCATAGTACATCATATTTCACAGCTAAAAGGTCAATAATGGTATTAAAGTTTATACCGTAATAATGTAAACTTGATGATAGATAATACAACACGCACAACTCATTTGTGTCTGGATAACGAAAATACATTTTGATTTGATTTGAATGCACGTTTACGGTATAACATGTTAATGTGTGGTGTTTAGCGTCGCTCTAATAAGAATTGGAGTTTAAAACAGAAATAAAATTGGTTAAACCCAGTTATTAGTATTTCTGTTTTATTTTCCAATTATTAATAGCAAAACATATACTGTGTAACACATAATTCCAAACATCCTATCCATGTTAGGTATATATACTAATATTACCAAATACCTCTAAAAAGTTATCAAGCGGAAATATGAGGGAATATAATCCTTTACACGGTTGTTCCATACACGATATTGTGATACGCTGTCTTCTGTATATATTTGAAAAAATTCAAGCAGCGTGTGTTCGAGTTAATGCGCGGACATTGATAGTAAATGGTACAGTCATGACGATCTCAACCTCTGCATAATTAGACATGTTAGCCCCACATGCAACCCCATACAAGATCATTGATGAGAAACATTGTGTATACATTCAAAACAATAATTAAACAACAATTATATTTCGAGTCAATGAGCGAGTGTTGATTTAAATGCGGTAATTATTGTTATTGTATGATATCTAGCGTTGATTTCAACATATTTTCAGTCATATCACGACAGTGTCTACTTGGGACAGTACCATTGTACAGACGCTGAGTATGATATTATACCTGGTCATATTATACTGACACGGGGCCGATCAGACCTAAATGCTAGCCGACAAGCGAGGAAGTTTCATTTTTCAAATTTATAGAACGACCTGGCCAGGTATCGAACCCATGACCTTGTTGATTAAAATATATATTTAATATCAACAGGTTCATAACTCAATGTACAATTTGATTTGCGGAGCTGAAATCATCTTCCGTGCAAATTATTATGATAAAGATGTTTTAGTTTAATGTGAAATTGGAAACGCCTGTTTGAGATAGTAGGTGAATGTCACATACGAAACTGTGACGCCAACGAAAGGTTGGAGTAGGCAAAATCTTATCTATTAATTTACTTACCTGGATAATAAGGATGAATTAAAGAAATTTAAATGCAAAATTGATAAAATAGTTTTACTACACCAATAAATCTATATAACTTATTTAAATAAAACAATGAAATAAAAATCAATTATAAAAAAAAATATATCAGTTATAAGTTATAAATAACCAATCATTAATTAAAAACTTATAATAATAGCACAGTCATAATAGATGAAAAGAAAAAAAAAAGAAAATTTAAAGCAAATATATACAAAAAACAAAACAAACAACAACAAACTAACTATTATGTATAAATTAGTTATCTAACTAAACATGATAAGGAATTCATAATATGTGAGAAGAAAAATCTTTATTCGTTCTGACAATTAACGGGTTGTAAACACATACTACAGAAGCTAATTTAAAATAGACTGGATATATGACTATCGGCTATAAGAAACATGCGGTAACATAATCTTTATAAGGGGCTGACAGTTGAAACTGGACGGTTTTCGAGCTCAATCAAGATACATGTGTTATATACTAATAACGCTCTAAGTTGGATAACTCCCATACAAATACGTTTTATAAAACATCCCGAGAAGTGTTTTCCGATAAACAAATGGCGTATCATCCTGTGACAACAGAAACTTTAAATTACCGAACGTTATATTCTCTAGATTTTTTATATATAACACATCTAATTTGATTGAAAGCCAAACATATATCAAACGATAACTGTCGACGTTAAGGAATCAATAACCATCCCATAGGTCATTCTGACATTCAGTCAATAGAGCAATAAATGCAACTTTATGTTTAAAGCACAATGATGTTTATATAAAGATGCATGTGTCAGTACGAGACAAACTGGCATGATACAATAAGTCTATAAGTATCAGTTTATTAAATGTCTTATACAGTAAACAATTAAATTCACCTTGATCACACATGTTCCCTTTCCATCCTGAAGTACAGTTTTCACAGTGACCATCACTTTTCCTGCAATTCGTAGAATTAAGGCAACGCTCACTGCAAGAATGTATACAGTCTTGACCATAACTCCCAGCATCACACGCTAGAATATAATATACAGCGTATATTCTAGTTATTTCTAGTAAAGTTAAAAAAACATTTCACTAGGAAGACATTTTTAATAGGGATCTTATATGAGCTACTAACAATACGAAAGCTTATATGACTATCACAAATATTGAAGGGAATGAAAATCAGTGAAATGAGATTCAGCAGTCAAGTCTGATAAAATTCAGAATCAATTATAAACCTGATTAAAAGGGCGATGATTGACCCTCACAATTCTATTACGAGGTGATTACATGGATAACTTCTTAGTGATAGAAATTTGAAATAAACGTTTGCAGAAGAACACTATTAATGCATATATGTAAAAGTTATCTTATTGTTTTGTAGCCATTGATTTGCTGACCCCGGTTACTTTGGTATTATTCTCAACGATATTTCTAAATGCTAAAACTTCACACCTACTGATTATGTTGCATGTTATTCTTTACCATTGGGTACAGAGGTTTAATGACAGACTGTGGTCATTTAAATGTAAAGAATTTCAAATAATAATTAAAGGAGAAACTGGAAAAATGCGGTGAAATAGAAAAAAGGTAGGGGTCAAAATAATTACTTATCAATTTTAAGACACTGTCAAACACTTTTTTTCTCGTGTAAAAAGTACAGGTCCAATGCTAGTGATCATATGCTACGCTGTGTTTCAACATATACCAAACAGGTAAATTTAATATTTAATCCAAAATGACTGCTGATTAACTACACAAACCAAATTATTTACAGTTATGGTGAACTTGTACAGCGTTATGTCTGGTTATTTCTAGTAAAGTTGTAGAAGGTAAACATTTTTTTTTGCTAAGTAAATGTGTGTTTTTGATTTCGTATTATTTTGTCATACTTTAACGATACATGACTAAATAATAACTTCATTTTGAAAAAAGAGTGTTAATATTTGGAACAATAACAGTTACTTAAAGCGTTCATTGTTGAATCCTACAAGCAACTGGTCAGTAAAACTGTTGCTGTATAATACAGATCACCCGTTATGTTAGACAAGCGAGGCGGTAGTGTAAAGGATATGGTGTTGGCCGCTCACACCAAAGGTTGCGAGTACGATCATGCCACAGACAGTGGTATGATACCATCCCGTCACTTTCTATTGACACTTCAAATATCGAATTAATGCAGGATATCATTAAGATGTTTGTGTTGTCGAACTGTTATGCTTAATGACTGATAATTGAATGACGTCTAAATTCTATTCATATCTAGTATCCACATTTTGTTTCAATAACGTATACATATTTGTAAAGCTGGTGTCTCTAATAAAGGGAGATAATGTCCGATGGGTTCTTCATCTGAACATTAAATTAGACTTCAAGTCAATGTCAGTGTTTTTGAAAATATAACTGGAACACAATTTATATGGATAATTTTTAGCGATTATTGACAAGAAAACATGTGTTACGATAACATTTGTTTTAAATTATCGAACATGATCTTTCCAGTTTAATAACAAGTATTAACACTGTGCAAATATATAACCACACTAAAGATAATATTTCAATCAAAATTCCAATCACCAACACTGGCCTGTGTAAAGTACATCAGGATGGGTTTCAAAACCTCCGAATCGGTGTCACGTTCATTTTATCATTTTTGTAATGTTCACTATTGTGTTTGAATTACCAACCCCTGTGTGGCTCTAGGGAGCCATATTTATGATGGCAATAATAGGATCACTATGGCTTATGCATGTCGTAGGAAGCGACAATTTGAGTTATACGATAGCTTTTGCTGAAATTCTGTAGTTCTGCTGGTATCAAGTTTCTAGGTTCATTATGCATATTCATTTGCTGATGTATCTTTTTGATCAGATTCTATAGTATTATGCTAATTTCTTTCGTTGTTTGTACATGGAGAGTGAACCTGTAATTTTACTTCCTGTTTGCGTTGAATAACATATAATGTGTTGGTACGCCGAAAAAACATATTCTTTCATTAATTCATTTGAAACCAAGCTAGCATAAACTAATACATTTAAATTGGTTCGTCACTATGATTTGATTTCTTCTTCAAGTTATTTCATCTCCATCTGGCATCAATTGTTTTAACATTTATTTAACCTTTTTTATGTCTGATTTGCAAACCTAGTTTTGTTATGTCGCTTTTGTATAGGAATAATCATTTGCAGTCAATATTGGTGCTGTTGCTATAGTTGTTGTAAATGTTATTGTTGTTGTTGTTTTTGTTGTTGTTGTTGTTGTTGATGATGAAGTTTATGTTCCATTGGTGACTTAGTTTCTCCTGGAGTAAAAGGCGATATTTCTACCCATATCTATAGCTGGTTAAACTTTCAGGATCCAAAGAATGAGTGTTTAGATAAACTGTGTTCTTTTGTTAACTTCAATGACATAAATATGACACTAAATATTCAAATATATCAAACGAACTTGCTCTCATTGCAAATACTATGTTTATCCAGAGACATATACACATTAAGTCAATGATTTATTACTTTGAACTTGCAATTTCAATTATAGTAAGTTTTTGATCCTCATTTAAAAAACAATAGTCAATGTATAATTTGGTATTTTCATCATAATTATGCCAATGCCGCAAATTATTGGTATCTTCCAATAAAAGATATTATGGAAAAGTTTCTTTTAAACTTGGAAAAATGTCTAATTAATGGCTAGCAGACGATAACAGGACCATTACAAATCCTGGTTTGATCTTACAGTATTAATTAGTATTGTCAGAAATACACACAGCAGGGTGTAAAAGAAAATGCATGTTTGCGTAATATTGCACTGTGTAACACAGCAAGTTTTGTGGTTAGCTGTAGCATAGCTCTTTACAGGCTATATAAATTAGTGTATTTTTTTTTAAATAATCAATAAAATAATGGGAAAGGATTCGATACTTACATTATTACTTAAACATGACTATATAATTAAAATATAGTAATAAAAGATCTGACCCTTTAGGATATAAAATCCCATTTAGAGAACCCAGTTGTAACTGTTAACAATTACTGTAAACAGTACTCCAGATATCAAGATATTTAAACTAAGATAACTCCTAAAATAGATGGAAAAGGGAGAATTTCCTCTCTCATAGTATTTCTATATTCTGAATCCAACATAACCTTAGACCCTTCAATTGCATATACTTGAAACCCCTACCAAAGGAAATGAAATCATTAATATATCGAATCCTAACACAATCGGATGTTTGGTTCTCAAGAAGAAAACATCAAATTTCCCTATAAAAAACTGATCAATATTAATTAATACACAATATCATAAGTTTTATATCAGTTAAAGATACATAATATGGTATCAAACTATACATACCCTCAGTACAGAGTGACGTGTTTTTGTACCCGGGTTGACATCCACCGTAACAAATACCAGCAATTCTGTCACATGATCCAGTCAAACAATGACCACATTCATTGCTGCAGTTGTCACCCCATGTTCCGTTCTTACATGCTGAAACGCAACACTGTTTTGTTAAACATTTCTTTTTTCGGAAAATTTATTTTATTTTATGATATGCAAATAAATGTTTGGACAGAATGATCCATCATTGAACAAAATGCCATGTAGTTTATACATTGGGTTTTGCAAAACTGTGAATGAAATTACGATATACCACAGTTACTAAAAGCAGCCGGTGGTATTCCAAGTGTTAGCCAAACTCAACGATGAAAACTGTCAACAAGAGATAAGCGCCCTATTTCAGAATAAGTATTGATAAAAAAGATGTTGTAAAACAGGCAACTGTTTAATCAGATAATATATTTCACCGCTATACGAGAGAAACAATTGTACGATCAGTTTGAATATAATAAAACAACACTTTTATCAGAATGTGTCCGTGGTCGAGTGGTAACGACGTTGAACGTTTTTAGATTATTTTTTTTTCGCCATGGTCGAATCCAATCCGATGATTTTTTTCTAAATAACTGTTGTTTTTTTTAATTAAATTCATAAAAGAAAAAACATAAATATTTATGTTTCTAGTGCATAGTACATCATATTACACAGCTAAAAGGTCAATAATGGTAATAAAGTTTATACCGTAATAATGTTAACTTAATGATTGACAATACAACACGCACAACTCATTTGTGTATGGATAACGGAAATACATTTTGATTTGAAGATAACTGTTCTAAAGTTGCGGCTTTCCGCACAAAATATTGTTCTTTTTTATTTTTTTTTATATGATATAATATATCTGTTATTGGCAATTGATACATGCACCATTAGATGAAATGTATTAGTTAAACCTGTGTTATTGTAACGGGAAAATTGGCGTACTGTTTATATTTAGTGAAACTTTACAAAGTCATACAATTTGAAAATGTTATTTAAGCCAAAGTTTGAAACGTTCAATTATAACTTCCACAAACAGCAAATGTGTTATTACTATGTGTCAACATTTTATAACAAAACGTAATTCAATTTCAAACAGTATACTATACCTTACAAATATAACAAACTATGACGCTGTTGACAAAACTATGCTTTTATTTTAAAACCGATTCAACTGTTACCTTGTTCACAGGTAGCACCGCTCCAACCCGTTTTGCAGTCACATTTACCGTCAGTTTTATTGCATGACCAACGATCTCGGCAGTTATTGCTACAATTTTCTTTACAATTTAGACCGTATGAACCATTATCGCATTCTACAAAAAAAACATATGTATATAGAGTATTAGCTTTATTAAATGTGTAAAATAATTGTTATTTCTTTACCGTTTAAAAACATTATGTCCATTTAAGTGTAAAACATATATTTAAAAAACGAACCTCATATCAAATTCGAAATGTTAAATAAGAGGGGTTATCCAGAAGTTCTTGAACAAATCTCATAATATGAAGATGACACGTCGGATTTATTTGGAGTTTTATATGTATTACATTGAATATAACTTAAAAACCGTACACAGAATATGAAGAAAATATATATTAAAATAAAATAGCTACATGTATTGTTTATTAAGATATTCAACTTTTTAAATCATGCTTTAGTGATACAAAGTAGACAACGTGATATCATTAACAGTTTGAATATTTAATAACTGACTGTGTATAGTGCAATATAGTATATATCTACTATAAGTATTACGATGTTTATGTTGCAAGCATACACACCACTAATACAGTTTGAGGCATTTTTGAATCCGGGTTGACATCCACCAGAACACAAACCATTGAATCTGTTACATGGACCAGTCAAGCAATAGCCACATTCACTCTTACAACCGGTATTCCAGGTTCCATTAAGACATGCTGAAAATAAGTCGCATTTTCTCGTATTAAGCAGTTTAAATTTAATGTTCATTCTTACGTCAATGTTTTAACATGCTAGGTTTATAGTTTATATAAAACACGTGTATTTAACACATAAGAGAATACGATAACAAAACAGTCTTAACATTATTTTTCACATTGTATAATAATGTCACTCATTACAGATTATACACTTAACAATAACCCATAACATACGAATCAACTATATCATAATATATAATAGTAGATAATCAATGGTTACCTTGTCCACATGTATCACCCCTCCATCCCGTCTTACACTCACATTTACCATCGGATTTATCGCAAGTCAATCGACTTTGGCAATTCTCGCTGCAACTTTCGTTGCAATCTATTCCATAAGTACCACCATTACACGCTATAAATATAAAACAAGCAAATTCAGGGAATTTATGTTCACGCTTAGCAATGGAAAAGATATCACTGTGGCCCATTTTTCAAAAAACGTCAGCAAAATGTCCTGTTTCAGTGGTACATGTAAGATCCGTCAGATTTCAAAACTACGGTTTTGGAAATATTTAATAAAGTAACTCCATTAAATATATTATTTGCACGGATCGCATAAATATTATATGTAAATATCGCTCAACCAGAGTTTTTATTCTGAAATGCATCTGCATTCCTTAAAACCAAACTTGTATTCAATCATTATTAACATTGTTCCAACATTTCAAACGATTCGGTTGGAAGTCAAACTTTTGTTACTGAATGGAAACCCCCAAAGTATGATCTTTTACAAATTAAAGTTTTGTTATTATATTAAACATTGGAAAAAAATTGTAAACAATTGATTATGATATTCATAAGCTATTGCACGGAAACAGAAAAGATTACGATTGTTCACAAATTAAAAGGACACAACTCTACAACGATTAAGGTCAAAACCCTAAAATCAAACTTAGCACGTGTATTGTCGTTATAAACATTGTATTAACATTTCAAAGTATTTAATTCAGGCATTCTTAAGTTATTACACGGTCAACCCCCACCCTTAAAAAACACAAATAAACAAATTTGAAATTAAAGGGGCACTACTCTACAACGCTTAAAGTCACAACCACGAAAATCAAACATAACCTGTGTTTTGTCATTATAAATGTTGTATTAGAATTTCAAAGAGTTCATTCAGGTATGTTAAATTAATGCACGGAAACCAAAGTGTGACGGACAGACAAGCGGACGGACGGATGTTCGGACGTTCTGGTGGAAGTGATGTTGTGGGGTGCAGTTTTTATATGTTATAAAACATCTTTTTTTCTAATAAAACAAAACAAAACATATTTACTATCTAACCCTAATGTCATAAACCTTGAGATCAAACCTTAATGACACTATAAAAGAATGAAAAAAGGTGGGAAAAAAAGTAAAAGAAAAATGTGAAAAAATAAAATTAACCCCACAATGCCATTTGGACGGGTTTGCACCCCACAAGTACCAAGAAAACCCACAATGCCATTCTGTACTGGCAACGCAACCCGCAACTGTCGCTCCAGACGTACAGGTGGACGGACGGACGGACGGACGGACGGACGAACAAATCCAAATTTTCGCAAAGCGGGTGACAATTATAGATGTCCTTGATTGCTTTTGTCTATATAAAAACGAACAGTATTACAAAATAATATATGTACACGAAACAACGTCATCACATTTTAGCCTTCTTCAGTAAGAAATACAACATAAATATATTAGATAAGCGTATTAACCTTCCTTATCGAGTAGATTTCTCACAAACGTTATATTCATAAAACATTCATCTGACCTTAAAACTATACAAGTAGATTCAAATCGTTTAATTAATACTATAGTTACCAGCTGTGCAGTATTGTGATTTATAATATCCCGCCATACATCCATCGGTACATTTACCGGAAACTCTGTCACATGGAGCGTTTAAGCACTGACCACATGTATTTTTACAGTTCTCTCCATATTTTCCAACATTACATTCTGTATACAAACATGAAATATAGAAATGCAACGTTACACTAATTAATTAAATGACCTGGAGTACCCACCCGGCCACAGTCTCCGTGATGATTTATATACGACATTGTGTCTAATTACCAATCGTCTCTCACCGTCATTCAAGTGAGTAAGTTATCAGTTTCTTGCGTTATAATTTTCTTGCGGAGATAGCTTGTGCTCGAGTTCTGGTTAACCTTTCAGGATCCCAAGAAACAGTGGTTAGGTTAACTGATCGTCTGTTAGCCATCGATGGCATAAAAATGACGCTGAATATTCAATTAATCAATCGTTAGTCAAACAATGTCATTCGATGTAAATTGAACATATTAAACATATTTTATCAAAACATTCAAACTTGTTCTTAAACAAGGATAATCAGGTAAATTATATTTTATAATATGTATATAACAGTATATAATAACAGGGTACTGTTTTATAGTGTTAGGTCCATACATGTGTACTAATAATAAAACTGATCTGTCTTGTTTGGAAACAATTTAATTATATTATTATGAAAATAATTTGATATCTTGTCAGTTACTATTATATGTATGAGGTACTTATAATAATTTCAGAAATCATATCACATTTATAAAAATAACAAAATAATTGTACTGATAGTTTATGATTACTTTTACACTATTTGATAGTTTGCAAACGCTAATCCATTAATAAATGGAAAATTTTAAGAAATCTGAATTCTAAGACGGCTGTGACGTTACATTGACCTTGACGGCGTATAAGCCAATTTGAACTCCGCTGATCATGTAATTTAAACGTAACGGATTATGCGATTGCAACATTACGTGAAGTCGAAATTATTTGAGCCAATGACAAAGGTGAATACATGTATATTGAATTGAAGATGCTGTGGGAAACCGATTACCCGAGGTTGGCTTTAGACCATACGTTGGATCATCATTTACACAACGTAGCAGATAATCGATGGTGATGTGAGACTCTTACTTGACAGTAGAGTTTAGAGAAAGTGTTGTTATTTCGACGGCTCTGTAGCGTTGTTGAAATACATGCTAGTAAAATATACCATACAAACATAGCTCTGTCTTTGTGTAGACATACACTCGAACACGCACGCAGCACGCACGCACGCACTCACACACACACACTATATATATATATATATATATATATATATATATATATATATATATATATATATATTTAAGTAAATTTAATATATTCTTTTTTAAGATTATGTATGAATATTTTACATAGTAATTGCATAAACCAAAATTATCCATTTAAACGAAAATATTAATGTACAAGTTAAAATTCCACACGATTTCACGGTATTATTGAGTTAAACATTTGCCCACTTGGAAGTAAGTACCTTAAGAAATTAACTTGGTAAACAACAGAATGTCCAAATAAAACAAAGTAATCTTAACAGAATACAAGGAGTCAATATAATACAAATATCTTAGTTGAATTTAATCTAATTGAATTAATCTCGTAACTAAATAGCTCAACATAAGTACCATAGCTTTATGACATTGGTTAACCGATTCAAGGTAGCACAGCAAAATATAATATACGAAACTGTTTTACAGCAGCTGCACAAGAGTCGCTCAGTAAACGACCTATCTAAATACGATTTGCTCACCTGCAAACAAATGATCCAACTAATCCTAGTTGTTTAAATACACAAGTTATTTTTAATCAAATACATATATGAATTTAATGAACTGAACCCGAATCACTCGGAATAAATATGTTGTATTGGATGATCTACTGAACATATATGTATCACAACATACCTGCATCACACTTTTGTCCCATCCACCCAGCAGCACACATTAGGTCACAATTGCCGTTGACATTATTACAGTTGGTGTTACCACCTTTACAGTTGTCGCTACATGCCTGAGAGCAGTTATCACCATACCGACCAGATGTGCATCCTGCATGTATAAAATAGTGTTAAACCCGTTGGAAAGATTATGACATACAAATTTGTGTTTGTATTTTATTATTGTTTTTTTGCTTTTGTTTATTTTAGCTATATAAACTAAATATGAAAGTCTCGCATATCAACTTTTGAATATAACTTTCTGATTGAATTATGAATACGATGATAATAACTATAGATCGTTGCTATTTCTTTAAATGATGAGACTACACAACATGTAGTTTTTGGTTAAAATAAAGTATGGTATTTACATGTAGCAAGTAATTATATTAGACGCCGAAAAATATATGTCCCCTTAGTACATTACATGATTGCTACTTAATTGTTGTATAAAATACGGGTTTTTGTTCGTTATATGGTTGTAGTGACATTGTTAAATATCAATATAATACCAGTGTTAAAAGATATAATCTTTATAAAATCGCGTGTTTCAATTCATTTTTGCAAAATGTTATTATCTTTTAAATATTGGTATTATGTAAGATATATATCAATATAGTACATGTATGTGTTTTAAGATAATAAATACGTACTGTCTTGACACAGTACACCTTGCCATCCTGCAGCACAGCTATTTGAACATAAGCCATTGTCTTTCTGACAGGCTGCTCCGTCTCTACAATGTCCACATGGTTCGACACAGTTTGATCCATATTTTCCATCAGCACATGCTATAAAACATAATATTCTAACATATCCACTTGATGTACACGCATGAAATGAACATTAACAGTGTTTACTGTTATTAATTAGATTATATATAGTTATAGCACGCAGACAAATAGGTCCTAACATCGTAATGTTTGTTTCATTTGATCTTACCGTACCAACTATTACGCTTACAAGTAATCGAAGATAAATTCAACATACTGAAATCAGGGTGGAAGAACAAAAAAAACAAACTAAACACAATAGTTTTGTAAAGACACAAAAAAATCCCAAGTTTACTCTAAGTAATAATTTTTAGATACAGAAAAATGTTCAGTTTAATATTTTGGACTTTATTCTGATATAACCTTTCAGTTAATGGTTTTTAAATACTATAATTATTATTAAATATTATTGGTATAATCATAATTATTATCAATATTTTCCGTTGGCACTTATCTGGCACTCATGAATATTCCGTGTATGTTGGTAAAACTATTTTCGGCGACGAATGCAATCGATGATATTACTATCGTTAAATCAATACACACTGTACCGATACATTGCTAAATCGGCATTCACCAATATTGGTGTGGATAAGGCTTGTGAGTGTGGGTTCGATTTGTATTGTATCTGGCGTACACTTCAGATATTTCACAACCACGTCTTGGGGTCATCGAATGGCTAAGTATAAATATTTGTTCCATGCATTTAACGTTTGAAATAACAAAAAGACACGAACTGATAGATGAAAACTAAGGAGTGCCAAACATATACTTACGCACAATAACATTTTTATTTGAATAAAACATTCTGATTAAATAACGAATTTGATGCCAGATATAGTTTTTAATAATAATCATAGATCGTATTTCATTTCGTTTCGGCTCTTTACATGATGAAGCTGCATATTTGATTTAATTAAAATCTAGTGTTGTAGTTAGCAAATAACTATATGAGACGTCTAAAACATAAAAAACGTGTTTTATTATAATTGCATTTATTTATTTCATGAATTAAACACGGAATAGTTGTTCATTATTATGATTGTATTCCAATATCAAAATATCAAACGAAAACATTTACCATTTTTTTTAAAATGAAAGTGTTTGCTTCAACTTTGCACTTTGGCAAAATGCATTACGTTACAAAATGTTGGTATTATGTTTGATATACATGGATATAAATTCATGTTAGTTGTACTTTAAAAAATAACGTAGTTACGTACCTTTTTTACACAAGTCACCTTGCAATCCTGGAGCACAGCCATCTGAACATGATCCATCGACTTTCTGACAAGCTGCAGCGTTTCTACAATGTCCACATGTTCCGAGACAGTTTGACCCATATCTTCCATCATTACAGGCTATAAAAACAAGAGATTTTAACACATTCACTTGATGCACATGTATGAAATGGACATTTTTATTGCTAGTAACCAAATTCTTTACATTTTATAGCACATAGTCCAACAAATACTGACATTGTGTTTATCGTTTGTTCAAGTGATTATACCTTATCAAGTAATGTGTGTTATCAGTTGGGGCTAAATAAAGAAGACGAATTGTACTGAAATAAAGGTGAACGAAAATAATCAAAGTTTGATAAAAGGGATGTTTACTAAAGACAAAATAATAAATTAATGCAAACTAAAGTTTATTATTTAGTTTAAACTTATTTCTATTGGGAAACAAGATATTATAACTTATATAAAACACGCTCGAAGTCTTCCTAAGTAGAACCAGTACTAAGCATATGCGGAAAATATGTCTTGCTAAAGGACACCACACACAGCCGTGTATGGGAGGGGGGTCGAACCCACGACCCTCCGTTCCTGGGTTCGGTGCTATACTACTTGACCAATCGCTCAACATTAAAAGTTTAATATTTTGGACAATATTCTGATATAACGTAAGTTAACAGTTTGGAAATAATGTAAAAGTATATTTTTTTCTTATTATTATTATTAGTATTAGCAGTAGTAGTCGTTGTTGTTTTTGTAGAAGTAGTATTGTTTGTTTACACAAAACAATAACTATATGTTATTATAATTATTTTATGTTTGGATATATGCAGGAATTCACTGATGACGACTAGACTGAATAAATATATTTTGCAATAAACACGTCAGGGATGTTACATATAAGACTGTTTTATGTATACATACATATAGAGTTCTGTAAAACATATTTTTTGAAATCGAATAAAATAATGAATGATAATGGATGCAATGATACATAACAGTACAATAAGATTATTTGGACAATAGATGTGCATCTCAACAATGATAGGTTATAGCGTATGTCATGTCTGCGTAAATAATATCATAAATCTCGGAATATATAAAAATACGACATTGGAAATAACAAAAAGTGGGAAAACGTCTGATTTCGTCCGATCTACACACAACCGTTTCGGAATATTGCGGGTGGAGACTACAGTAAGAAACGTCAAATACCTCTTTACACATATACGGACTTGGTGCTGATAGCGAAATCATAAAATTGTGTTAAAATAACAAAATGCTGAAGCATGGTATCACTATGTTGTAAATACATTGTAAAAACATCTGACTGAAAGCTATTATTATTCCGGAAACTATGCACTATATCGCAAATGTACATAATTATGATATCCATGTCCCTGATAACTGCCGAACAATGTAAATCCCACACCTGCCCTACTATGTAAATAGCACGAGAACTTTTAGAATAAAGAACAACAATGGTGGTCCTAGAAAATCCAAAGTCAGAATTAATTAATTTAATCAATAAAAGTATATACGATTATTTATGGGACGGTAAACCTGACAAAATCAGTCAATAAACCATAATACAATACTACGACAATGTAGGTTTGAAAAAGATCGATGTAAATATGTTTATAAAAACATTAAAAGCGGGATGGGTCAAAAGAATAATAGATAATGGAAATTATGGAGATTGGAAACATATATACATTAAAAAACTTAATAAATTAGGGGGACAATTTATATTTCAATGTAATTCGAATGAAACTGAATAAACTAAAACACAAAATCACCAGATTCCCAAATTTTTATAAGAAATATTACAATCTTGGTCAAACATAAACTTTGAAAAATAATCCAGAAGCGTTAAACAACCATATACTATGGAACAATTCGGATATAAAAAAACAACAACTTTACTTGATACTTTAAAAGGTATTAAGTACATCAAAAAAGTATTTGATAATAGACAAAACACATTCTATACCTTCCAATTTGTTAAAGCTAAGTATTTACTGAAAAATTCAGAGTTTTTAAAATATTGTACTTTAATTGAAAGCATTCCTAAGGTGTGGAAACAAAACCTGAAAGCAAACAATAAAGCTGATGATAATTAAGAAACGAGTTTGTAAACCCGAAACCTCAAAAGTCAAAATAAACTTTTATACAATAGACAACTAAAAATAAAAAAAAATATTATAATCAAACCTCACATCAAATGGGAATTAGAAGATACGAACATTAATTGGAAAGTTGTACACACAGTTCCTTTCAGATCACTAATAGATACAAAATTATGCACTTTTCAATTATACTAATATATAATGCGAATTATACCTTACAACCATTTTCTGTATAAATGCAACATATGTAATAGAAGTTTATGTGATTTCTGTGCAATGAATGTTGAAACAAACATACATCTATTTTGGGATTGTGGATTTTCTAGACCATTCTGGACACATCTTGAAGTATATCTTAACAAAAAACAGTTAACAATAAAGTTGAATTATATGGTAATATCTCTTAGATGTACTAAATGGAGCAGTAATTCAAAATGTTTAAATACTTTATTGATTAATGCTAAATGTTTCATTTACAAAAACAAGTATGCAAAACAATTCCCATTTTTATTGATTTTATAAAACATATTTATTTAAAACACATAGAAAATATAGAGAAAATAATTGCAACGGTAAAAGAAAAGTTGGACAACATAACTTAAAATGGGACAAATTGCAACTAAATTAATGACGTCAACATACTGATTGCAGTCTTTAAATACTTCTTCTTTTTATTCTAACTCCCTTCTCTTATCTACTACCCTTTCTTTACATTCTACATCAACTAACTTGTTTTCCATTTTATATATCAAAAAATTATTTAATATAACACATTGTAACATTCCTTAATTAAAAGAAACATAATAATAAAACTTCTTAATGCAAAACATACAAATATTTTGTATATTTTAAAAACTATAAATTAAGAAGTTTTAATATTGTAAACAGTTTTCAATGTTTATTACTAGACTATATACACTTATCTGAATATACTTATTAATATAAAATATTAGCATGCCATATATATTATTCACACTAATCTTATTCTACTATGTTATGAAAAATGTGTTGTAATATATATAATCTTAAATAGCGAAAATAATGCAAAGACATTAAACAACAGAGCCTGTCTAATGCGATATCAAAACTTGTCTCGCATATTTTATTAATAAGAAATTATTTCTAATGAATGTGTTATCATTTAGAAACAATTATCTTAAAAATAAAACATATTTCAATATTTATCAATTTAAGATTGCATTGCATGTTGTAATTGTGTATTTGTGAAATTTAAATAACCCGACTACTATACTGTAACTCAAAGGAAAATAATTAAGTAGCAAGTAACCGAGGCATATGAACGGCTTTGTTTTATTGAAGTTCTCTTTTATTAACTTCCTCCTTATGACAAGAGCAAACGCCTCTCAAATTTTTAATTCCTTTTTAAGTAAATTCATCACGACCGGATGCGACAATGCATTCTATATTTTCTCGATAAGTAAATTACCATTAAGCCGATCTTCATGGCGGGAATAAGAAGTGTCGCTGTGTTTTCTCTCTTAGAACACTTTTAGAGTTTACACTGAAATGATGCTATCTTAACCTACTGAAATTAATATTGAGTCCACGTTTTGATATTTGTCTGGCTATGTGATGGTAGAACATGACTTATTTATATCAATGTTATATCAATATTTGAAATATACTAGAAGGTTTTGATCAAAATAATCCATGATATATGTTAAGACTGAAGCAGTCTATGTTATATAATATATGTGTACCTGTTTTACATGTAGGTGTATTTTTATATCCGTCTTTGCATCCTTGTGGACAAAGTCCTGTTTGACCGCTACACGGTCCTAGACAATTTCCGCATACAAAACCACAGCCTGGTCCCCATCTACCAGCTGGACATTCTACAGTGTGTAAAGAGAAAACCATTCCTTAGTCAGACATTACACCAAGAGTGCATTTTATTATATATATATAAGTGTATAGCTAATCACCTACTCCAGATGTTACCACGTGACCGTACAATTTGTAGAAGATTATTGGATCCAATAAATTTTATATTGTACAGCTCAAAATTCAAAATGGCGATTAAAAAAGAAGGAAATAAATTTAGTAGAAATTTTAATGATAAAAACAAACAACCGACAAAATGTTCCGCATGACGATGACGTTGAGAATATCCGAATATCTGTCACTGCAACATCCACTCTTCGTCTGCCGCTTTGATCTGACGGTTTATTTATTTAAAAGGGTCTTGATTTTTTTACTACTTTCATCATTGTTTTTCTGATTGATGTATAAAATAAAAAAATACATTTTACAGTGTGTTGTACAATATGGGAATGTTATGTACTCGTACGTATTGTCGTGAAAACACTGTAAAACAACCTTATAATATTTCTAAATATAGTCCATTGTTCTCAAATTTGCTTATATGAAGGAGACAAAATGTCAACATACCACCAAACACTTCAACTTCGCAGATAACGAGTGTGCTATATCGATTATAAATAAACACTCTCAGATAACGTGCTTGTGTAACCACGCTTATGTTTTTTGTTGGGGGATAATTCCCTGCATTATCGTACAGTAGTAACCAGTTGTCATTGGAAACATTCCTGCCTTGCAGACGGAAGTACTGAAGCCCACCTAAAATATATATAATGTCAGGGAAAACAAAATATGCAAATACAACTCAGAAAGTGTTTTATTTGACACAACGAACTCCCTCAGATGATTTCGAAACATTTTCAAAGTAACTTATCATCAGTCACCAAATCTCAATTGATAGTTTTACATATTGTTCATTAAAGGTACAATGACTAACAGTTATCAACAGTGCAGTTATTTTGTTAATGCATTATACAGTAAAAATGCAGTTTCAAGTTAAAATAAAATATATATATGTCAGTTCATTTACGCTTAATTGAATTATAATGACTATTTCATATATTAACCTATTGGTGTTGTTTCTATTCATTTGCTATTATTCAAATGTTTTATTTCAGCAAAATCGAATTTACATTTTTATGAAAACAAATTTTGTGGCATTTATCTGGATATTTCTTTTGTAAATGTTGTGTTTGTGGTATACACAGGAACACATAATAATACTATTGAAGCAATGGAACTAAAATGAACGACACAATGCGTGTGCTCTAACTAAGATGTTTAATGCTCAGTATCAAAGAAGCAAGTGATTCATGGTATGGAAACGCATGTAATTATAGAGGCAAATTATAAGAGTAGTTCTTATTCTAAGTAAAGGGAAGTAACTACAACATAGAACATACTAGGAGTAATCATGAGTTATGAACACATGCATAGATAATACAACATCTCCTTTCTTATGAAAATGAATGAACAATTCTTGTGAATGAAATTCTTTGTATGTTACATTACAAATTACTATCAAAATAATTAATCCAACGCGTGTGGCAACATTTGGAGTTTAATTATGTCCGTAATGTATCATTAGTTCCACTCAATTACTATGTTCAGATAACACTTAAACAGCGTGGTGGGAATCTGTCAGTTCTTGTAAATTAATAGCCACTGACTGTTGATTTAGCATTGCACTGAACTCTAAATGTGAGAGATTATCTAGTTTCACAAAGATTCTATTATTTTTGGCTTAACTGATCTGCCGTATCTTGTCACATAAACATTTGGTTGTAAACATGAATTTGATGCATTTGCTGATAGTTCAGGTGGCGTAATGCTATTTTCACTGGGCTGGGAATTTACATTCTGGTAATCAGTGATCAGATTTTCTTCATTTTCTGTATCTGGTGAATGAGATTCACAGGGGTTTGAGTTAGAATCTAACGGTGGTACATGTATGTCTGAATTCTGGTTTGTTTCTGCTGGGGGTGAATGGGGGTATTGTGATGAGGTATTTGTTTTCAGTAAATGACGCCTGTTCCTACAGTATTCTCCACCTTCAGGTGTACGTACGGTATACGAACGATTGTTGTGTTTTTCTATCACAACTGTGGGTTTCCAAGTTCCGTGTTTAATCCTAACTGGTTCTCCAATCTTAAGGAATTGTAAAGATTTCGCATTTTTGTCGTAATTCTGTTTCTGTTTAGTTTTTTCTTTGTACAGTTTTTCTCTTACTGTCTTGGGATTTGGGGTACTTGGAATCAGCTGTTTAGGATCAGTAGGAAAGAGCGACCTTATTTTCCTTCCCATTACCAATTCAACTGGGGTAAACCAGAGTTTAGTGGGGTTGTCCGGTATTCTAGCAATGCTACTGAAAGTTCTGTACCGGACTGTTTGGACTTTTTGATCATTTGTTTAGCTATCTTGACGCAAGATTCAGTTAAACCATTGGACTGTGCATAGTGTGGAGAGGATCGAATATGGTTAATGTCCCAATCTCTTACAAAGTCCTGAAAATGTTGGGATGTGTAGTAACTAGCTCCGTCTGCCACTAGTTTAGTTGGAATCCCGTGATGGGCATACCAAGTTTTCATGTGCTTAATTACACAAGAGCTGTTTGTGTTGTGTAATTTCCCTTATTCAAAATAGTTAGAGTAGTAGTCACATACCAGAAGATAATCTTGACCATCTTATGTGAATACATCAGAGCCTACAGTTTGCCAGGGGTACTCTGGGATTTCATGAGATACCAGAGGTTCCTTGGGGTTTGAACACCTGGTTGGTAATATCGGCAGTAATGTTTGGCCAAAACATTGTATTTCTAGCGCGTCACAGACATTTCTCAATTCCAAAGTGACCAGTATGTAAAATGTTAAGCATACTTGTTCTTAATTTCGAAGGAATGATTAACCTTTGACCGTTGAAGATAATATCGTCCATGACACTGAGCTCATCTCTATAAGTCCAGTAATCATGTAGCTGGGTAGGGCAATCTGAGCGCTTTTCCGGCCAACCTGACAAAATAACCTGTTTTAGATGTACTAACTCAGGGTCTTGACCTGTGTGTAATCTTATCTCGTGTAACTTTCTGTCACTATACGGCAAGTTTGTTGTGACAAAATATACATGAAGGTTTGTTGCTTTGGACAGTTCTGGATATGTGTTGGGTAGAAATTTTCTTGAGAGGGTATCAGCCAGGGGTATCTGAGTTCCTGGTCGGTGCTCTAAAGCGAAGTCATAACCTTGTAGTTGCAACATCATACGCTGTAACCTAGCTGGTGCTACCTAGATTGCTTTTTTCATGTCTGCTAGCAGCGATAAATGGTCAGTATGTACTGTTATATAGCGACCATATACATATTGTCTAAACCTAGTCATGCCAAATAGAATAGCGTATAGCTCCTTTTCTATTTGTGCCCAATTTATCTCAGATTGTGTAAGTGACTTGCTTGCGTAAGATATTGGCTTACCGTCTTGTAACAGTGTTGCGCCTAGACCAAATTTTGAACTATCACATTGCAAAACAATGTGTTTTGTGGGGTCAAAATATGACAGTATAGGACCTGGTGTTTGGGTCAATATGTCTTTCACTTTCTGAAAAGCCTTAACCTGAGGTTCTTGCCAGTGAAAAACAACATCTTTCTTTAGTACTTGTCGGAGGGGTTGTGTGACCTCTGACAGGTTTGGGGCAAATCTTGATAGGTATACAACCATGCCTAAGATTTTTTCGAGTTCTGGCTTGTCTTTAAGAGGTTCCATATCTCTGATTGCAGATATTTTCTCAGGGTCGGGTTTGAGCCCTTAGGAGGACAGAACATCACCAAATTATCGGACTTCCGATATTCCTACTGCTAATTTGTCAGCATTCAAACGAATATGTTTTTCACGACATCTTTCAAGGACATTCCTTAAGTTTTTATTATGCTCCTTTACTGTGTCTCCCCAGACTAGGATGTCGTCAACAATGACGCTACAACCTTTAAGACCTTCCAGGCATTCATCCATTTTGCGCTGGAATTCATCTTGTGATGACCTTAGACCCATGGGAGTACGAAGGTATCTGTAACGGCCCAAAAATGTATTGAACGTTGTAAGGTACGATGACTTGTCGTCAAGTAATAAACTCCAGTAGCCTGATGTACAGTCAAGCTTTGTGAAAACCTTAGCAGTTGAGAGCTGGGGTAGGATGTCATCCAGGGTTTTCATTGGGTAATGTGGTCTTGAGATAGCTTTGTTAAGGTCTTTAGGATCTATGCAGATTCGAACCTTGTCTAACCTGGCTTGTTAACTACTACCATTGAATTGACCCATTGTGTTGGAGTGTTAACCTTGGCTATGATGCCAGCCTTTTCCATATTTTCTAGTTCTTTGCGAACTTTGTCCTGAATGGCTACAGGGACACGTCTGGGAGGATGTACTACAGGCGTACAATGTTTATCTACTTTGATAGAACATTTCCCAGGAAGACGACCAATACCACGAAAGATTACATTGTACAGTATCCTTAGTGAGGGTTGTACTGGGGATATCTACAGATATCACAATCTTAATCAAATTAAATTTAATGCAAGTTTTGAGACCTAGGATTGTGACCTATCTGTACGAACGACATAGAAATCAACTTCTTCAGAGTGTGACTTGTATCTACATGTTAATGTGATACTACCAAGTACATTCAAGTTTGCATCATTGTATGCGGTTAGCTTGCAATTAGCTTTCTTTAGGGAGGCTTTTATGTTGAGTGTTTGCCATTTTTTTCTGTCAAAATGTTGCAACTGGCACCAGTGTCTAATTTGAAAGGAATTGGTGTATATTTGGGACCAACCTGAATATCAGCAAATACCTGATTGTCCTTTGAATTAATGACATCCACGTGTAAATCATCACTGTCACTTTTACTATACTCCCCGTTGTTCCTAATGCCATGAACACGACGTTCCTTTTTGGCAAGGCACACAGTTTGAAAGTGATTCAATTTTTTACAAAATAAGCACTGTTTGCCTTTAGCTGGGCATACTGGGTGTGTCCGTTTCTGTCCACAATTTCCACATTTGGTGTTGTTTATGTCCCTTTTGCTGTGGTGTTCTGGATTGCGGGTGGTATTCCTATGTTTGGTGTGGCTCTTGTTCCCCTTCCAGTGTGGCTGCTTGACGTCGCTGACGTCATGTTGTCTTTCCATCGATTTCAGCTGTGTCTGAGAATATTCATAGGTTTGTGCTATTTGAATAGCTTTGTCTATGGATAATCTATCACTTTCCGTAATAAGTTTTTCGCGGATTTTGTTGGAACTTACTCCGAAAACTATTCTGTCTCGGATCATCTCATCCCGTTTATCATACTTGCAGTCATAGGCTGCAATTTTCAGTTTTGTGATGAAATCTTCAATAGACAATTCACCTTGGCATATATTATTAAACTGATAACGTTTAAACACAGAGTTAAGTTTGGGTTGAACGTATTCCCCAAATTTCTTGAATAATGTGTCTAGCTTCTTATTATCCTCTGCGGTTAAATTCCACGATTTATGGATATCTCGTCCCTTCTGACCAATCCATAAAAGTAAGTATGTGCATTTCGCTTCTTCGTCTTTATCCTTCAAAGGACCGTTGAAGATAAGATCTTCATGATCTTTATATTGTTGCCATGCTTCAGGCAAGTTTGTGGAAGTCCAGTCCACTTTTGGTATTGGTACACCGTTAAGTTCCATTGTAATTTCAATTTATGAATGTTGATCAATTTGTGATTAATCCAAAATAATAATGCACAAAGGTCACAAATTCAAACTGTAACTTCTGACACCATGTTGTGTGTGTGGTATACACAGGAACACATAATAATACTATTAAAGTAATGGAACTAAAATGAACGACACAAGGCGTGTGCTCTAACTAAAATGTTAAATGCTCAGTATCAAAGTAGCAAGTGATTCATGGTATGGAAACGCATGCAATTATAGAGGCAAATTATAAGAGAAGTTCCTATTCTAAGTAAAGGGAAGTAACTACAACATAGAATATACTAAAGAGTAATCATGAGTTATGAACACATGCATAGATAATACAACAGTAAATTTAGTCTTATTTATCTTTTATACAGCAAAAAGCACTTGGTAAACCAGTGAAAGTAAAGTGTTATGGTCGACGGGAGGGTTCACAAGTATCTGTATACATAACACATTACGCCGTGATAATGATTAAACCGTTTGCTACTTTTTATGACATTCGAAAGATAACTGATATCAAAATGATGTTATAATGCCCTGTAATCCTATATTTACTAAATAAATCTGCACAAACACGAAGAGGATGAAATAGACGTGAGACATGGACAAGAATACGTCGTCCATTTCGATAATAGTGACATGCTGAAAATAATGTTTGGCGTATTTTTGTTTTCGTACTCACAAAACTGACCTAACGTGTTTTAGCCAATTTATGCAAAGACCTTGATTTAAGATATTACTCTTTTTTTACTAGCATGTAAGAATGACAAACATTTCGGTGAAATAAATACAGCTGTATACCTTAAAGAGGTTAGAAAAGTGAATATTAATAAGATATTTAAGATATGTAGACGTTTCTGTTTACGGACGTAGTCCAGTTTACGATTACACAAAAGACATGAAATAAATGATTGTTTGAATATCCGTGTGATTTCGTATTGATTTAAAATGGTTGGTACTTCTTAAACTATAAGGGCTTGTTATGGAAAACGCTTTATGAAATAAATTAGATGTATTGGTGTCTATTACCAATTTCAACTTACATGTCATTACCAAATTGTGACATGTTCTATCTACGAACGAAACAGTTTACCGTTTACTTATATTATTGCATCAGGATTATTTTGTTATTTGACTTTATGTATCCATATAGATAACGTTTCCTGTTGTCCTCCTATTACAATTAATGCAAAAAGATACTTAACATACATTGTTTTTAACTCACACTATCATATACACATATATACTTATAAAAACTATTCAATAGAAGTGTATTCTAAATATAATCTTAGAAAGCAAAGAAACGATATGTTTTAAATGATATACACAATGACAAGGTTGAATCTGTTACATACTATCTGAACTTGTCAAAATGTGCACAGCCTGTATATTCATTATATACTTTAGGTCAACTTGCCACCATGGTTCATTTTGACTCGTTGTTTTGCTACATGCAGTTGAAGTGACTGTAATCACGCCATCTACCGTCAGTGCAGCATCAGAGCTAGTTCCAGCATACGAGCTCTGATTTGTTTCCTTTCCAAAAGCCAAGTTCTTACCTTAAATAAACATACATATATATATATATTAACAGATATATGTATAACATTATTGCCATGTCATCAACTATCTTAATATAATAAGTGTCAACCATGACTTACATACAATTGTTGTACATGGACATCTGGACTGTTAGGACAGTTTCCATCTCTTTATATGAGTAGGATCATGTTAATGATTCATATCTACTCATATGCTATATAAAGGACAGACATAGAAACCCATTGGATCATGTAGTTTCAATGAAATAATAGCAATTGTATTATTTCATAAAGGAGGTTATCATTTCAAAACAACGGAATGTCTGAATGAGATCTTTGTTAGCTGAGAATTCAAAATGTATGATAAATAAATATTTATATATAAAGGGAGAACTAAATTCACAACAACTGAATTTACGGTTTTTGGGATCTTTTCAGATGCTCACTTACAATGCATGATATATATATATGGAAATAATTATTTGTGAATAACCAAGACTGGAAAATATATGTCTCAACGTAATGAGAAGCAAAATCACGTGCTTTTGGGGCAAATATGTGGTCACGTGATTTCTGGCGCATGTTTGCACGGGGCATTATGTTAAGATAAATCAGTTCTAGTCGAGTCTTCGCGCAGGTAACATCTAGTCTAAAAGCTAAGGCCGGCGACGACAAGAAAGAGATAAAGATATACCCAAGAAGGCTTATAAGGACAGGACGAAGAGGCTAATGGGTAACGCGTGGTTTTACAAAAAAAGCAACACATTGACCATGACAGAGCTCAATAGTGGGTAGACGAAATGGGGATGATTTCTTCCCTGGTCAAGGGAAAAAATGAGTGTCCACAGAGAGGTACAAATAATAAGATAAGTAGTTTTATTTTAGTTATAATAATAAGGTAGAGAGTGTAGATATAGAACGATTGTAAAGTACAGGTGACCTTGATACAGGTCACCAGACAGATAGTGTGTCGGATAAAGTCACGTGATCAGAAATGAATGATTGTTGTAGTACAATTTACTCGAGCATGACCTTTGATCAAAACAAAGATGTATTAACTCAAGTTGGTAGTTCACTGTTTACAAAAATGGAAAGAAGTATCGAATAATCGATCTATTATGAACGTTGAAGATGGTTATATGTTTCCATTTAAAACCACTATTTCAAGTATTTCAAATGTTTTTCGAAGGCGGCATTGGGGGTCATGTCAGTCATGAATATGCAATTCACTCTGAGATTTTGTTTTCATATTAGCTGATAGAGGCAAATGGACACCAACAAAAATCTCGTGCTGGTTTCGCTATTTATTAGATTTTGAGCAAAATCAAAGTTTTATTACAACCGAAAAGGGATAATTTTAAAGATTAGAATTGCTTTTGAGTACCCAATTAGTTTAGTCGTTAAAGATAAATATGATAGAGTGTATGTAAAAATGTTGGCTTTAATTGTTGGTAAAATTGCGTCTTTACACTACCGGAGGTGAGTTATAGTTATGGGCAACTTATTTACAACTCCTGGACGTGAGTTATAGTTATGATGTGAGTTAAAGTAATGTTTAACTCACAAATGTGAGTTATAGTTATATTCAACTCCTGGAAACGTGTTATAGCTATGTCAAACTACCAAAGGTGAGTGACAGTTATGTGCAACTCCCGGAAGTGAGCTATAGTTATGTACAACTCCAAGAAGTGAGTTATAGGTATGAACAACTCCCGGAAGTGAATAACTCTTGGATGTGAGTTATGGTTTTGTACAACTCCCGGAAGTGAGTTATGGTTATGTACAACTCCCGAAAGTGAGTTATAGTTTTGTACAACGTTATAGTTATGTACAATTCCCGGAAGTGAGATTTAGCTATGTACAACTCCCGGAAGTGAGTTATAGTTATGTACAACTCTCGTAAGTGAGTTATAGTTATGTGCAATTCCTGGATGTGAGTTATAGTTATGTTCAACTCCTGGAAGTGAGTTATAGTTATGTAAAACTCCTGGAAGTGAGTTATAGCTATGTGCAACTCCCGAAAGTGAGTTATAGTTATGTACAACTCCTGGAAGTGAGGAATAGTTTTGTACAACTCCTAGAAGTGAGCTGTAACTTATAGTTGTGTACAACTCCCGGAAATGAGAAATTGTTATGTACAACTCTCGGAATTGTGTTATGGTTATGAACAACCCATGGAAGTGCGTATTTGTTAGGTGTAAATCCCGAAAGTAAGTTTTGGTTATACTCAATACCCAGAAGTGAGATACGGTTATTGCAACTCATGGGAGTAAGTTATGGTTATGTGCAACTCTCGGAATCGAGTACGGTAACTCTCGGAAGTGAATTTTGGTTATGCGCAATTCTCGAAGGCGAGTTTTGATTATGTTCAACTCCCTGAAGTGGGCTATGGTTATGTACAATTCCCTGAAGCGAGTTATGGTTATATACAACTCCCGGAAGTGAATTATGGTTATATAATGTGACAACTCCCTGAAGTGAGATATGGTTATGTACAATTCTCGAAAGAGAGACATTGTTATGTACAACTCTCGAAAGTGAGTTATGGTTAAAAACAATTCCCGGAAGCGAATTGTGGTTATATACATCTCCCTGAAGTGGACTATGGTTATGTACAATTCTCTGAAGCCAGTTATGGTTATATACAACTCCCGGAAGTGAATTATGGTTATATAATGTGACAACTCCCTGAAGTGAGATATGGTTATGTACAATTCTCGAAAGAGAGACATGGTTTTGTACAACTCTCGGAAGTGAGTAATGGTTAAAAACAATCCCCGGAAGCGAATTATGGTTATACACAACTCCCTGAAGTGGACTATGATTATGTACAATTCCCTGTAGCTAGCTATGGTTATATACAACTCCCGGAAGTGAATTATGGTTATATAATGTGACAACTCCCTGAAGTGAGATATGGTTATGTACAATTCTCGAAAGCGAGACACGGTTACGTACAACTCTCGGAAGTGAGCTATGGTTAAAAACAATTCCCGGAAGCAAACAATGGTTATATACAACTTCCTGAAGTGAACTGTGGTTATGTACAACCCTCAAAAGCAAGTTATGGTTATGTACAACTCTCGAAAGCGAGTTATGGTTATGAACAATTCACGGAAGTGAGTTAAGGTTTACGGACCCTGAAAAATCGGTATTTTTCGGGTTATATCGGTACATTACGGAAGGTCACGTTACCGACCATGTGACCATGATAAACGATCACGTGATCTTGATTTTGAGCTGATTTAAAGATGGCTGAACAAACGCGCGATCGACGGGGCCGCTTTGCATCTTGCAAAAAAGAGACGACTCCTCATAAAAGTGAAACATGTTACGACGTGAGAGTAGAGCACAGCCACGTTACAACTGATTGTGTGGAGGTAGAGAGTTCTACCCAATCTAGGACTGTAAATGACAGCTGGAAAGAAGGCAGGCGTGTTGTGGAGTTCGCTGTGTTGTTGGAGGGGCTGAAATTTTGTAAATTGTGTCGACTTGGGCCTATTCCCTAATCCATGGAGAATGTTATTGGTGAACTAAAGAAAGGATTAGGAGGATATTTGTATGTGAAATGCTTGAACACTGATTGCAGTCACGTGAACTGTGTTGCGTATGGAAAATTGGTGAAAGGAAGTAAACAGGGTGCGTCGAGTTTTGCTGTCAACACAAAGCGTGGAACAGGTAACTGGTTTTACATGTAATTCTCTCGAATATATAAATTATTAAATTGAAACTGAATCTCCACTATTTATTTATATTGGTTTAATTAGCGAATTATTGTGATTTCACGCAAACTTTTACTTACATCTTCGTACACAAGTCATTTCGTACCCAGCAAAAATAGGTCAGTTCGTACCCGAATTTGGGGACATTTCATAAGTCTAATGCCTTAGTAATGTTTGTGTTGATTTTTGTATAAAACATACGTGAATATTTATAGAAATTCCGTCAACCGTTTATGTAGTTACTGGTAAAAAATCACTCAAAAGCTCAAAATGGAATATCATACTGTTACAAATGCATTCAGTACTCCAACCATTTCACATTAATATTGTGTTTTATGCATTAGCTATAAAATTTGTGTTAATTTACCACAGTTTGAAATTTATGTAAAACTATCAGCCAGCATAATTCATACACATTTAATTACTATGAATGGAATTCATTGCAGTATAGGCCTACTGTTAACTAGATGTTGCTGTGTATTTTCAGTCATGATTGACAGTGTGGGAGAAGTAGTTACAAGCAGGGAGATCTTGTTCAAGACATTCTCAGCATACAGTATAATGCCCATGATGCTGTTGAAGATGTACGCGCTTTGATGAAACTGTTCCAACATTGTTGTACATTAGTAACTGATATTATGAAGTTCACTTTTCCTCTAAAAGCAGTGTTTCACCAGTGTCAATCTTCAAAAGAAAAGGCGAATCATTTACCATCATTGACATGTCTGGTAACGAATAGTGTTTGTAAACTTCCTACAGCTGAAAATATCGCATCATCTGGTCTAAACCTGGAGCATCTGAGGAAAATTTATATGCGTGATGGTGAAGATGGACTGCAAAGTACATTCACAATGAAAAATAGTGAAGGACAACCACGTGTGACCAACACAAGACGAACACTTGAGACTGTTCTTCCTAAACTTGCTGATTTCTTGCAAAAAACAGTGCATAGTTAAAACGTGCGTCTTTATACGGATCTTCGTTTTATTTGTTATATTAGATGAGTTTCAACAACTTTCCATTACAGGAAGGCAGTATATTTCTAATAATGTTACTGGATCAAGGAGATTCAATTTTACTCTTTGAAAGATTCTTACTTTTGACATAAGTCACAATATTCAAATAATCTCAAAGACAAGGTCACGTTGTCAATACATTGCATTTTGTAGTCATGTTGTCAATACATTACCTTTTGTTAAACAAACTGTCAGATTATGATTTTTCTTCTATCTGCAGATACCATGAAACATACAATAGGTAATATTTGTTTTTGCCTTATAAGTTTTGTCCTTGTGAACATTTAGTGTTTTGTGCAGTTGAACTTCGAAATCTCAACCTATTTTACTTGAAACCATTTTCTTTCTACCAAATAGTTTTTGTTAATTTCTTCTGTGATGGTTATAATTATATTGCTCATGAACAATGGAATCTAATTTCAGCCCTTATGTGCTCACCTTATTTCAATAAACAGTGGAAATTGTCCCATGTACAACTTTCATAACTCGGTAAGACTTGGGATGGCATACAGAAAAAGGCGTTTATTTGTTGTTATAGATATTGAATAAAACACATGATTTTATACTGAAAAGAATGTCTTTTCTTATTAAAGTAAGTTGTTTTATTGTATTGTATGTCTCATATTGTTTCTAAGTAAAGGTTGAAGCATTATTTGATATTCTGATACAAATGCAAGATAAAAGCTGATTTTTTACATGAAATTGTCTCCCTTGAAATTTGGTACCAAAGTCATTAAACAGTGTGTTGTGAACAAAGTAGACGGTAAAAGTTTTTCTTTTTTTCATATTTTATCCTTTAACAATGGTAGAAAATTTGTATTTGGATTTTATATTGTGAAAATGTATAGAAAGGGTAGAAAATTCAGTCAAAAACATTATATATTTGGACTTTACATAAAAAAGGCACAAACTGCAGGGTCAATATTCTCACATATTGCATTGAATTTTTTTTGTGTGTGAAGAATTGTCAAAAATGAGTAATGCAAGATAAAAAGTAATGTCATATGAACTCAACAAGGTATATTACACCAATTTATTCCTCAATTTGGTAAAATGACACAAGATTTAGTGAAGCTAGGTATTTGCTCATTGAGGGTCTTCTCGGAAAAGTGAGGGTGTCGACTTCAAATGCACATTTCTCAAGTTTTTATCGGTAAATTTTAATTAAAGTTTATATTTGGGTGTCTTAATGGATGCTTAACAAGAAATCATCAAGTATGTGACCATTTCCAAACATGAGTTTTAGGGTCCGTAAACCTTAAGACTATATACAACATTGGGAAGTGAATTATGGTTATATACAACTCCCTGAAGTAAACTATGTTTAAATACAACTTCTTGAAATTAACTATGGTTTAATACAACTCCTTGAATTGAACAATGGGTATATACAACTCCCTGATGTGAAATATGGTTATATACAACTCCCTGAAGTGAGCTGTGGTTATATACAACTCTCGAAAGCGGGTTATGGTTATGTAAAACTTTCCAAAGTGAGTTATGGTTATGAACAATTCCCGGAAGTGAATTTTGGGTAATGTGCAACATCCGGAAGAGAGTATGCAAATTACAAGAGCAGTACTTGTTCAATGTTCAGGGAAGTGAGAATTGAAGATAACGGTTGTATAATACAAATAAGAAGAACACATTTAAGACCTGAAAAGAAATTCCTGGAAAAGAGTAATACTAAAAACTGATCGCAAATAAATCGATCAGATTAACTTGTTACTACAAAGGTAAGCGAGTCATTAAAAGGCAGTAAGCGCAGCTGTAATCCTTGATTCAAGGAATCAGCTGTCTTTTTGTATATGAAGTAATAGTAAAAATAGTATAGTTTTAATCAAAATTATCGAACACCTTAATATCTAGTTAGAGGTTCGAGGGTCTTTGACAGATCAAGAATCGGTTAAGAGTACTACATGGCGAGAACTCGAAGCAAAACACAGGGTGCTGTTAAGTAATTTACACTTATTACAAAATTCATGTTTACGGATATTTACTGACAATAAAAATTGAATATGTATACTTAAAGGGGGGTAGAATGAAAAACAAACAAACAATCATGCTAACGTCAAAATAAAAACCAAGATGATTGGTATATCAGTGATTCTGCTTTTGATTATTTGGAAAAAATATGGGGACATATATCGGTACACGGATTTTCGTCCCTTTATAACAATAATATAAAAGGTTTAATTCTAAGTGGTGGTTTCTAAGTACAGAAGCAATAGATAGCTGTAGTCAGAGCTGGAAAAACAAAACAATTCGGATAATAAGTTTAATAACTAAATATGTAAATAAAATGAAATCCGAGAGAAAAATGTAACGTTGGTAATTCCACACTGGGAATCACCTATTTGGCCACGAATTAAAGACTATAAAGATTGTATAAATGTTGTTTATATTTTACCTTCGACAGGTGCAGTAGTTCGCGGGAAAAAAAAATAAAGCAATAATGGAATATTTGCTAATGAACCATTTTCTTTCAGGATGTTGTCATTACGGCGTATATTTCAAAACATATTATAATATATATTTGGAAAAGAATATTTCATTTGATATATATTTTTGACAGATGCTTCTTCGAAACATACATTGAAACGGAATTTTGAGGATGCAGAGGACAGGGTAGACGAAAAATACACGGCCATTAAAAGAATGGCGTCGCAAAATATAGCATCTAGAGCAGACTGTACAGTGACAAAATAGTCATATCAAGTAAAAGGGTGTGTTGACTTTTGTACGTCAAAAGGATTAGCTGCGAAACCTGCATGTGGTATACATGTTGGAATGTGTTTGTATCATTTGATGACCATTGGAAAACCTGCTACAGTAAAAACGTTAGCATTTTACGGATTAAATTGATGCATGATACCAGTTACTTTACAGATTCATCACAGAGTTCGATTGTTATTATAACTATATTTGAATACGCAAAAAGGTTGATCTCCCAACTTCTCAAAAAGAACGACAGGATACATACAAATCACCTTATCGGGCTTTGCGGTTCAGATGTTATACTTTTGTGAGACTTTACCATGAGTTTGTTAAGTTTTGCGGTGTTTAAGATTTAACGCGATAAATGGATTACATTATTAAAGCAATTCATGTTATTTCACATATCAGAAAAAGTAAAACAGATAAACAGGTCGGGAAATGACGTTATTACAGCAAAAAGCTCCACAAATGCGTGTCCTTAATTAATGCTACAGAGATAAATCCTCTGCGCAGTTAGAAATGGATTCGGAATTCTATTTATTTAAACCTGCATATAGATCTGGTTCAAAGTGGTCTTTGTTAAAACAAAATAAGAAAATCAGTTGTCGCATCCAACATTCATGATGTATATTTAAAAAGACATGTTTGGTGGAAAACTGACTAAGCCAAAGACGGCTATATAGATGATACAACCGGAAAGAAATTGTTTATAACAAAGCAACTTTATATGTAAAAATGTGTTTTCAGTAGAACGTTTTGGTCGAATTCGAATAGCATTTTTCATACTCTAACATTTGTTACAGTTCTAGCGCACGACTCGTACAATGCAAAAGGTGTTTTGTTGGTGTTTTTTTATGGAAATTAAGGTAACCGTTGTGACTGGACAATTTCCATGGTACGTAGTATAAGGAAAAATATATGTCTCAACGTAATGAGAATCAAAATAACGTGCTTTTGGGGCAAATATGTGGTCACGTGATTTCTGGCATATGTTTGCACGGGGCATTAATGTTAAGATAAATCAGTTCTAGTCAAGTCTTCGCGCAGGTAACATCTAGTCTAAAAAAGCTATTCGAATTATTGAACATGTAAGTAAACAGCTCGTTTGGACATGATCCGTAGTTCCATTGTTTTGAGAAATCAGTAAGGCATGCCATGGATGTATGTTTCTGCTTCCCAAGAGGTTCGGTTTTTTCGCACGCGGCCTGTATTCCTATGATAGCAAATAACGTGCATTTAATTGTTGGTAACAAGGCAAGCAAACCAGCATATTCCATGTATTAAGTTCACTATATAAAGAAATGATAAAAAACACTGAAAGAGACTTAGATGGAATGGTTGTTGATAAAGTTTTTTGTGAACTATGATTATATCAAATACCATACGTAGAGAAATGTATTGCGTTATATGTATAACTAAATAAATTATATATTGTGTATATACCACGTGCTAGATGTTATAATAAAGCGCAAGACTCGTACAATACGACTCGTACAATGCAAAAGGTGTTTTGTTGTTGTTGTTTTTTATGGAAATTAAGGTTGAGACATAAATGTACAGACCAGACTACGGCGAGTGCGCCTAACTACAATACAAACCATAACTACAATATCAAGGCCTCTGCCGAACCATGAATTTGGTGTCGACTATGACTTACATACTATGGAATTACATGCAACACATATGGGCAGGGTGAACAAATTTACAAATACATGAACTGATAGCTTTTTATGAGTAGGATCCCGTTAAGGATCACATGCTATATAAAGGACATATTTATAAACCCGTTGGATCATATCGATACAGTGAATTCATATATATTCAATTTCATAAAGGGAGATAATTAAATTCACAACAACGGAATTTACGATTTTTTGGATATTTTCAGATGCTCATTCACAATGCATGATATATATTTGGGGATACTTATTTTTGAACAACCAGACATAAATTTACTTACAGACCGTAATCCGTTCAAGTACACCAAAAATGCATTTCATTTGCGTTCGATTTGCGTGTCAAACGCGTTTGTTTTGCGTTTGAAATGCATTTTAGTTTCGTTAATGGATTGCATTTTTTTTATGATAAACGTAAGAGAAAATACGAAAATGCAGTTCAAAACGATAGTGAATGCATTTTAACCTGCGTTTGCGTTCGAATCGTTTTGCGTGTATCATTTACCGTGTATCTTTTACCATTTAACGTTTACACGACATGTTCACCAATCGCATCATCTCTGGTTGTCCAATTCTAACACCGCAGTAGAATAAATAATAAGAACTAGATATTTAAAGAAATCGCTGGGTTTTATATGATAATATATTAATTAAATAAATTAAAATAATATTGATTAAAATCTTTCTGAAATATTGATTAAAATCATTCTGAAATATTTCTAACTAAGCAACCCTATGTTAGATATGGTCTACCATAAAGTTGATGATTTGTAGCGTGACAGCAGATTAATATGTTACATAAAACTCAATCATTGAAATTTAATACACATGGTACGGGGCATGTCAATTACATCAGATAAACACGTTACGGTCACGTAATCATGAGAGTGGCCAAACATTGCCAGACTTGTTTACACTAACGTTAATACTACAGTCTCGAAAAAGTATATAGTAAATAAATGTGAACCAGTCCGTGTTTTTTTTTATATCTGCAGTTGTGTATAATCTGCTATTATGCAAGAAACAGAGTATAGACGCCTCAGCAAGTATTTATTTTATTTACAGGAATAATGCATTATTAACAAGTATTTTCCAATTTTAATTCCAGTTATGAATTTCGATAGATTGCCATGTTAAACAATTATAACAATTCATTAAACAAAATAATTTATATAATCCGCAAAGATAAATATATTTAGAAATACACATGCCTTAATTTATGTAGCAAGCGCACACACTTTATGTCTATTACTCCGACACAATTTATTTCTGACCTCGTGGCAATGTGCGATGTCGTCACTCTGACAGTTTCTTGCGTCATTTAACGTCGTGTTCTATTTCACTATGGTAAATGCATGGGGGAGGCGGAGATGTTTCTATAAAAAAAGATGCTTTTAATGGTAAAAGTTTTATTTTTTGTGGCATGGCTTCTAAAATCGCTGGTACATGTACTTCCGTCTGACGCTTTCAAGGACTTTTATGTACATTACACCGATAGAATTCCTCTGATATCCTTCCATCAAAAATTTCCAAGATACCCACTTAGTGAATAAAATGTTTGTTTCACTGGTGACGTAATCGGACATTGGCACAAGGTGATAGTGAAAGGGACAGCGTGTTCATTCTGTACACAAATTAAGGTATGTGTAGTTATTAATAAATCTATCAGCTTAATAGTAATCTTTTTTTAACAAATGCCTATATTGAAAACAAACATTTTGGAAGACACCCAGTAACAAACAAACACCAACCCTTTACGTGTGTTTGTTATATATATATGAACTATTTTTATATACAATTTTGGAAAAGATAACAAACAGATTTTCTAAAATTGCGTGAAAACTTTTCCTGATTGGCAATCATGTAACAGAACAGCAACATAAATCGGTGTTCAGATAATTAAATCAGTTAATTGGGGTAGTTGTGTAAGCAGGTCATGCGTCATCTGATTGTTTCATCACATTTTTACAAGTAAAGAAATGATGCCCGAGGCAATGCTTTTCACGGGTAATTCGGGATTAAAACGTATAACAAAGAAATCTAATTAAAGTTACAGGTATAGCAATTTAAAGATTTTAAATGACAAAGAGAGCAATCATTTCGTTTAATTATTTATTTCATTGTCAATATAACTACGACAATATTAGAGGATATCCGAATCTTTATTATTTGATGCGTTTAAGTTTGCATTATCGTTTTGTATCGTTTGCCCTGTTGCATCCGTGTATCGTTTCGTTTATCGTTTCGTTTCGTTTATCGTTTATCATTTATCGTTTCGTTTGCATTTTTAGTCCGTTTGTATATCGTTTAAAACGCGTTTGATATTCGTTTCGTTTGCGTCCGTTTGGTGTACTTGAACGGATTACGGTGTACCAGACTGAGGCGTGAGCGCCTAGCTACAATGTAAACAAAGGATACAAGACCGTGTCATCATCCTACTCAATAAAATTGATGTCAAACCTGGCGTTACATGTAACACATCTGGGTTGTTAGGACGATTTACATACATGAACTGATGAGTAGAACTTTCTAGGTATTCTAGAACACTTATAAACTAGAATAGGGGTGTTCTATTAGCACTGCAATTTTGAATGTAGCGCATCGATAAAAATAATGTTTTTGTGACTTGTAAAACTTAACTTTAGACCATATTTTGAGTTTTAATTCACTGAACTAACTTGAAGAAAATGTCATATAATATATGTATATAGAAAGTTACAAGAGCAGTACTTTTGCAATGTTCAGGGAAGTTCTTAAAATGAAAGCTTTCGTCATGTTTATTTACTATAGTTTTTTCACTTGATCAGAAACAGACCAAAATCTGAGCTAAAAAATCAGTTAAATAATCTAAGTATTCACTAATTCCATTCAATCCGTTAAGACCAGTGATGTTATCTTTTTCTCATGATATTCTCATGTGAAAAAGATAACACCACTGGTCTTAATCAGTAAAAACACCTCAAAATACATTCATCTTTGTGACAAAACAACGTCGCATCATGTTATCTGTTATCAAAAATGTTAACCCCAATTTTGTGAATATAAAACAAAACATTACAGCGAAGTTTGATTAAGATGAAAATTACTCGACATACATTTAATATTTAATTGATATCGCTGCAAATTTCAAACGTGTTTCCTCTTTTTTAGCTTTTTTCACGACGATTTGAGCTTTGAAGGAATAATAGCGAAATGATTCACATCACATTCTGTCTGCACAGTTAGACAAAATCACAATTAATCAAATTACACCGTTAGTAAACCTTTAATGACATTTGACATATTAATAATCATAGATTTTAAGCTACAAATGATTAATTGCATTACATTTTCACTAGTGTTGCGTAAAATGCACATATTTGCAATGTCAGTGTAGCACTATTTAAAATTATTTATTTAGTAACACGGAGACTTGAATTTAAGAGGTAACCATAGCTACAATTTCCAAATGGAGTCAATTTGACCAAGCTGGCAGTGACGCAAGTGTTACTCATGCTATTGTATATCGATATTTCTTTATAACGAGTTTTTTATGTTATTTAGTCAGTGGTATATGCATATGCATACAGTATACGTTATAATACTGTCCATCGAAAGTCACTGCCGAAAAAACATTAATGTATTAACGAAAAAGATTGTGTTTAAAGTTTAACGTTTTACCTCCATAAACTCTGATATCACATATGACAAGTTGTGTAGAAGCGCCATCTAACGTGATCCTGACTTGGTTGTCCACCAGGGGTTGGTTACATGTCACTTCTATTGTGTTACTGAGGGGACTCGTATCAGGGTAAACGTAACACGTCTGATTGTTTGTGTTACTTTCCTGAGTTAACTTGTTGGCTACATCCTCGACAGTTACTTTAAATATTTTGAAGTTACCTGGAAGCATATATTACATATGATTTATCGGCAAATTGTTATGCACGGTTACGATGGTATCAAAATGTAATTATAAACGACGGCACGTATTCATTTATATTGTTGGTTGTCCAACACGTCACTTCTATTGACTTATTAGGAGGATTTATATAAGTGTAGACATTTTTTATATTAACCTCGAATTGAATATCACCACCAACTCATCGTTCCATATAATCTGGCTCTCGTGCGTAAAATTCCGAGCTATTTTCCGACTTGCCATGGTGATACATGTATAACGTTTTTTCGACGTTATGTCATACGATGACTAACTGATCTAATATGCCCGATTTTCTTCTCGTTCCCATAAAGGCATATGGTAAAATATATCCCTGAGTCACGTGATAAAATCCATCTTACATTCGTCCTCATTTGTTATTAGATTTATTAAACTAGTTGGCAAAACTGGTAAATTATGATGCTTGACAAAGACTCGCAAACTTTAATTTGCCAGCTTATTTGAATAAATTCAATAATAAAGAGCAGTCACGCAAGAACCCCATTATATTTTATTCGAACTATATTTTAAAAGTCTTACTCTTAAAAATAAATAAATATCAAAATCCCAATGTCTTGTGACTTTGACTGTTTGTGTTAGAAATATGTATATAACGACAGGAATTGTTAATCAAACAGATTCAATGTATCGAATCAAATCTACTGATATGATGAATAATATTCCAAACAAACAGTATCCAGCGTTTTCCCTTCACACCTGCAATGTACATGAAACAACAGCTTTCGCTTATTGGTTAAATTTCATTATTTAAGCAGGGAACCAGCATTATATCCACGGTATGACAAGAGCCTGTGTTAATAAAGATGCTAATCTTCATGTATATAAAGCACGATTATATTCGTTTTTAGCTCGACCATTCGGAAAATAAAAAAAAGCTATTTTACTCACACAGGCGTCGGCGTCACACCGTTAACTTAACGTTTTGCATGCAAGCCCCTATCTCAGTCGCTATTGCATGTATTGCCTTGAAACTTTACAAAAGCCTTCCTAGTCATCAATCCTACTACAATAACTAAGTTAGACAACTCTTCCATGAATATAATGCAAATTATTGGCCTTGTTTGACTTAAAAATTCTGATTAAAGTTTTTCACGCATGTCCCTATCTCAGTAATCATTGCATGTATTGCCTTGAAACTTTACACAAGCCTTCGTAGTCATTTATCCTACTTCAATAACTAAGTTAGACAATCCTTGCATGAATATATCACAAAGTATTGCCCTCGTTTGACTTAGAAATGCTGATTAAAGTTTTGCATGCAAGTCCCTATCTCAGTAACCATTGCATGTATTGTATTGAAACTTTACACAACCCTTCGTAGTCATCGTTCCTACTTCAATAACTAAGTTAGATAATTCTTGTATGAATATAATGCAAATTATTGCCCTAGTTTGACTTAAAAATTCTGGTTAAAGTTTTGCATGCAAGCACCATCAAGTCCATATCTCACCAACCACTCTATGTATTTGATTGAAACATTACACAAGCTTTCTCAGTCATCAACCATACTAAAATAACTAAGTCTGGCATTTATATAATGCAAATGATAGCCCTTATTTGACTTAGAAAATCTAAGTTTGGCGTGCAAGTACAATCAAATCCTTTTCTCAGTAACCATTGCATGTATTGACTTGAAACTTGACACACGTTTCCCAGTCTTCAACACTACTACAACAAATAAGTTAGATAACTCTTGTATGAATATGATACACATTATTGCCCTTGTTTGACTTAGAAAATCTTGTTAAAGTGTTGCGTGGAAGTACCATCAAGACCATATCTCAGTAACCATTTCATGTATCGACTTGAAACGTTACACAAGCCTTCCCCGTCACCAACCCTACTACAATAACTAAGTTACATAACTCTTGCCTGAATATAATGCAAATTAGTGCTTTTGTTTGACTTAGAAATTCTAGTTAAAGTTTTGCATGCAAATACCATCAAGTCCATATCTCACAAACCACTCAATGTATTTGATTGAAACTTACACAAGCCTTCCAAGTCATCAACTCTATTACAATAACCAAGTTAGATAACTCTTTCAAGAATATAATGCTAATAATTGCCCTTCTTTTACTTAGAATTTTAATTAAAGTTTAGAATGCAAGTTCTTTCAAGTTCATATTACACCAACCGCTCAATGTATTTGATTGAAACTTTACATATAGCTTTGTTGTCATGAAATAAACTAAATTAATCAAGTCGAATAACTCTTGCCAGGTAAGGGCAAATTAGGGACTTTGGTTTACTTAGAAATTTTATAACTCAGCAGTCACTGCATGTATTTGATTGAAACTACTTACAAGATATTGCAGTTATAAGACCTACTCAATGTTGTCAATTTTGTAAGATAGATATCTCTTATATGCTTGGATTTGTCATTAGTCTCAATCAAATGTGTACTTCTGTGACACATCTTCGAATAGTCGAGCGCGCTGTCCCTCTGACAGCTCTTGTTATATATATACGCATGCTCGTGCTTATCTATATGCGAATGTAAACTTACATTACCATTTAAACTAACACAAAGCCAACATATCCTATAATGTATGACATCAAGTAATTACGTAGATTCTTTAGATCAATACGTTTAATATTAAATAATAGTGAGGCAGGAGTGTAATAAACCTTCATTTTGAAAATAAACTGGGAAACTTTACTCTCTTGGATGTCTACATGTGTAACTTAGATGTTTGTATAAAATATATGTAGTGCTTCAATCTCTTTGACAATAAACCCAATACTTTATTTTGAAACTACGTTGTTCTATTTTAGATGGAATCTTTCTTTTTTGGGTGTTTGTAGTATGCTAGCCAATGTATATGGTAAATAAACATAAAATGAACTAGATCTATTTATATTAAGTGTGTTTTACTACTGTCAGTTTCGATAGCGTAAACTGTAACGATTTGGACTGTCAATCAAAATGTCGCGTGTTCGAGCCGTATCTACATTGATCTTTTTAGCAATTTGTTATAATAGTATCAGAGTGTACTGTTTTAATTCATTTAAATATATTTTGTGTTGATTATAAATATTTTTATTATTTATCTAGTTTTGTCGCAAGATTTTTTTATCTATAACATTTATAATTTAATATTATTATGTCAATATAAATATCCTTTCAACAAATTCCATCAGCAATATCTGTTTTAAACATGTTATTAACAAAACAATTGAAATCACATCGTTATTTTGTTTCACAGCGATCCTACACTTAATTAAATCTTACACAAGATATCGCTGTAGCAATGTCATCTTGCTGCTTTGTTTACAAATGGAACAACTTCAGTTTAGCCACTTTGGTAAAGGGTAATTTACTGATCATAGGTACAACAATATTTTGAAATTTTGCAAATTAATTTACGTTAATTGACGGGTCGGTACAAAACTGTACATGAAATGTTTAATGAACAGATGTGTTATAAAATGATAAAATGATACAACCATATCACTACCACTGCAGTGTTTCAAACGTAATTTTGAAAATAACCAATTGATGGAGAGCAAAATTTCATTTTTGCCGAGTATATGACATATGTCAGCTTTATGTAATATCCTCATCGCTCTTCCTTCTCCATTTGTTACTCGTACGTAAAATGTCGAGCTCTTTTTACGATGTGCATGAATATAGAAAAAAAAATTAAATGTTCATGACGTTATTTTGAGACGTTACGTCATACGATGATTAACGGAATCTATTATGCCCGATTTTTCTCGTTCCTTAAAAGAGGTGATCTGAAAAACAAAAGTTTATGGTAAATATACCATTCCCCAGTGTTAAATGGTGAAATTAAACTAACCCGTCTTAAAAACAATGTGAATGTCTTTTGATTTCGGCTGTTTTTGTAATATATAAGGATTATTGTACATGCATCCAGTTTGGAATTTTTATTTGGTTGCTGTCGGTAAAATACTTTATCTAGTTGATTAAATACAGTCATTATAAACTTTACTTTATCATCTAAGAGTCGACAAATCGAATATGGTGGATTTTATTCCAAAATTGTATGCGTCCTTTCGCCAAACACATACACTGTCCTTGTAACAGCAGTTTTTGCTTAATTGTGGTGTTACATTATTATAAAAAAGGGACTTAGCATTACATAAAAGGTATGTCATGGGCTAATACATATTTATATGTTTTATGTGGACAAAGTCAGGTAGTATTCGCTTTTTTGCTCGTACGTATTTATACATGAATATAATGTATAATGCAAAGTTTTTATGCAATATATTAAGTTCTATCACAGTTCTAAATCGGTATTATTTAAAAAAGAATGAACATCGCCGAAAGTTTTCTATTTACACATCAAATTTCTATTAATTGATTAAGAATGTTTAAACATTTAATAAATATAATATCATCATAATTAAAAATTTATTTTATTTTATGCGTTAACTTTATCTAACACGTAAAGTTTGGTCGGGTATTTGGAGTAACAGGTATATAAAATATAAGCGTGTGATGTCAATCAACCAATTACATATAATATAGGAATATATGCAGTACCCTGTAAATAGCACTGGTACATGTATATGTAACACACATATAAACAGAAAGTATTAAATGAATATTCTTTGTTATACATACAATTGCATTTAAGTTTGGAATCGCCCTGCCTAAAGTAGTTTGATTAGAAATATAATATAAGATGGCTTTACTTAATTTGTCAGTCTCTGTAATAAGAACAAGTCCCTTGATAAATTCCTTCCGAGGTAGCCAGAGTCTCCACCATGGTTTGTAGCTAGGAAACGAGGTTCTGCTACACGTTGATATGTCACCGTCGTTGGCTCTGCCAGAATACTGAGGTGGGTTGATGTTATCTTTCTGCCGACTATATTCACCAAATGCAATATCTCCTGAAACACACACGTTTGAAACATAAAATACATGGTATTATATATATTTTATGGTAGACATTTACAAATTATTATTTGAATTATGTAGTTATAAATAATAATATTGTCATTCTGGTACATTTAAACTGATGTTTGAAAGAAAAGTCAACAAAGGAGACATCCTCTGCCAGATGGCTATAACACATTTCATCACATCATATCAATGTATTGCTACTATGTGTTTTCATTTGATGATTTAAGTTTGAAATAACAGTTTAATAAATGGACGATTTTGTATAGTTAAATGCTCACTTTCTACAGTTTGAGAGAAAACATGTAAAAAACAATAATTTGTGTATCATATGGTGCAGCACATAGACAATCGCCTGTGGTGTATCATATGAATACCCTTACAGTCGGGACCCACGAGAACGAAAAAAAACGTGGATTCACCGAATTACCTGCTCATTTTTGTACAGTAGTTTAACACAAAAAAGTCCCATTAAAGGAGCGCGCGCTTTTTAATTAAAATTTTAGTACCTTATTAAATTCAATATATAGAGATAATGACATAACTAAAGTCCTCGAAATTTTAATTCATGTTTCAAAATATATTGAATAATGATGCAATATATAAATATAACTGATTCAAAGTTCGTTGGGTTTTATATTTGTAACGCCGTCGGACGTTTCGTAATTTTGGCGTTTTCTGAAAAATGTAAAATTGGCAAAACTTCAAAAGGCGCAGCAAAAATGGGTATCTTCAAGTTTTCTTTAAATTTTCAGAATCTATAGTTTTATACCTTATTTGCCGTTTTTGAAAAAATTAGATACCAGGCAAACGTCGTATTTTCACTGCGCCTTTTGAAAGATGGTACCCGTCCAAGTGTTGTCAACGACAACGAAATGCTGTCAGCTGATTTGACAGTAGCCTCGACACCATGCCAAAAATCACTATAACAAACATATTTCAATAAACAAAAGTTTGGCTATTTCAATCAAATACGTTAATAAAATTATTTCGATCGACAATTTTATATAGCCTTGTATGGAACAACGGGGAACCCCAGTTTGTTGACCTTGGATGACACGCCATTTTTGTTTACATATTTTGACAAGACCGAAGCACCAATATACGTATTTGCTTCGCTGTTTCTGCAGAAAGTTGCTCATGAATGCTTTTGTAATAGTTTCTGATGATAGATTATTATAAACAATAGGGTAAGTACATGTTTAATTCGTTTAATTCAATAGAAACATTAATTTTAATGCGGCCATGTGAGCAGTGATTGCCGTCAGATCTGAATTATCGAAATGGCTGCAATAGTCTTCCTTTTTTGGCGGAAAAAACAAATGAAAATACTCGTTTATGGTACATAGATGATCGTACGTAGTTTTTCATTTCCGTTGTGGAAGGCCTACAGTTTAATCCAGTATATGTTAAAGAAATATCGAATAATTCGGCTTCCTGTGATTTGAAGCAAGCCGATTGTGAGAAGCTGTTTCAATTTATGTTTTTTTAATCAATAGGAAAACGATTTATTTCTAAATCAGTACACGGTGTTTCAATATACAAATGTAGTTGTATTATTCATGCATCATTTCGTACTTTAATATATTGCTAAATGTTATGAATATAAGTGTGTTGATAAAGATAACTTGGTCCGTTGAATTTAGCCAAGCATGGTTTAAAGGGGTTGTCTCAAAAGTAACCGTAAGGCATTTTTTTGGTTTTACTGTTTATTGTTTGAAAAAGTATCGAGTGCAATTAGTTTTCATTCGTTTTTTATATAAATTAAATTCATCATGGTAGTTTTGCAACGTGATTAGATATGATAAAACTACATTTGAATTATTTTTTTTAAATTTGTAGATGAGAAAATAACAAATTAAGTGTGTTTGTGGAAATGAAGTCAATGTTGGACATATATAATTTCTTAAGTGTAAAATCTACAATACTTGTCACTGATATTGGTGAAATGTAACATTACAAAAAAATATAACTACAGTACATGTCACTTCAAACCATACAACTTCATTTTAATAACTTAAAGGTGAAAGTGAATTAGTTGTAAAATTCCTGTTCCTGTATCAGTTAAGAATTCCCTGAATCTTCTTAATATAAGAGACTGAGCCATATAGGTCTCACTACACAGTTGAATTTTGTTCTATATAAAATAAGGTCTAGGATTTCCATGGTAAAAAAATAATTCCACATAGAATTTTTTTGTCATTTTTTTTTCATTGCAGGAATGTTAACCATATAAAAATGCACAATAACTGGTAGGTTGACCACGTTGGGGTTTTTTAAAAAGAGGGTGCAGTGACACCCTGCGCTTTTTTGAAAAAAAAAGAAGTCCTCAGATGCTCATAAATACATGCATATCATATATGTTGGAAATCCTAAAAAACTCACTTTTTTAACACCTGTGATGTCTTATTCAGTGCAGTATATGCTATACCAGCTTTTGCTTTACTCATCTGCAGCAAGAAATCACAGCTACTATGAACCATTTTGAAAATATTTCAAAACCAAATTAAATAGGCCTTGTTTTCCATGGGAAAAAGTTGTTTTTCATGAAAAAGGGGGCGTTACTTTGTAGTGAGACGCATTTGGAGCCATATTGTATAATTTTTCTAAATGTCATTAAATTGGTCTTTGATATATGTCAATGGGAAATAGTATAATGTCTTTGATTTAGCATGATAAAACAAGAAAACAGAAAAAAGAAATATGTAGAAAATGAGGTATTTATTACTACTAGCAAAATTTATATTGGTGTTGATAAAGGTAGCTCAAGCATGTCTTGCAAAGTAACATTTTGAACAATTTGAAGATAAAGAAGTTGAGAATCAGTATAACAAAAATTATGGATAAGAAATTTATAAATGATTTTTTTAATGATGCTTCACCATCTTAAAGGGAGTATATCAGGAAAAGACGCTATAATTGTCTTAAAAAATATAATTATTTTTAAATTAGATAAAAAGCCTCTCATTATCATAAATTAATTAAATCTGAATGGTTTAGTATATCAAATCCACCAAAACATGACAAAATCGATGTTTCAATTGCAGTGGTAGACTTGAAACGGAATCCCCATTCTAAAAAATAGACAGCACTTTAATACTTCTTGACATCGTCATTCTTATTGTCTGATGAAACAAATATTATAACGTGTGAACCTGTATGATGGATCAATTTGAAATCAAAATGAAATCACGCGACTCGTTTAATACATCACAAAATATGTTGCAATTTTAAGCGGGAAATCTATTTTAGTCTAACCTAGGCGCATAACCCAAGTTAGGAAACCCCTTTTCAATATGTTACTTAAGCATGTTTAAATAGATATCCTTTTGGGGTCAATGAGTATAATATTATATAGACATGATCTATTGGAAAAAATGTTCATTGCATTTTTTATTTTTTTTAAAAATCCTAATAAATTCCCTTTAAGCAATTACAAAATAGTACACAATGAGTAATGATATTAAAGTGGTCCCTTTTTCTGATATATTTTCAACGTTTGGTGTACAGCGAACTTTGATACATAATGCTATTTAATAAATCCAATTAAGAATGTAATTAATTAATACATAAAATATGTTATTTAGTGTTTGAAGGAATGTGGGATTCTCAAAATTATACAAATAAATATATAAGTAATATATTCCGTGTTTGGTTATCTCATACAAACAAACAAATTCATTTTAAAAATTTTTTTACTTTATCAATGTGTGGGTCAGGGCAGTGTAGTGACTGTAGTTGGAGTTTTGTTGCTCACGCCAGAGGTTGAAGGTTCAATCGCAAGCTCAACCCGATGACTCGAAAAATAAAACTCAATAATGGTTCTACCCAGGAAGCGGACTCAAGAGAGATTTCATATATAATTAAGCTTTGAACTTTCTCTGCAATCGAGCTAAAATAAATTAGTATAAATTAAGAGTTCAATGCTTATTAGAAATTCTGTGTGTGTTTGAGCAAGTTATTTGATCAGTATTTGCTTATAACTAGATTTGAGATATTTATTTTGATTTTGCCATTAGAATATATTTCACAATCAATGTAGTTTATAAGTATATATTTTGGAATAATCTTTTCAGTGGTCAGTAATAAAATTATTAACTTAATGATTTATGTGTTACAGTACTATTACTGTACCTCTGAATTGTGTTCATAAAAACAAAGCAGACTCTACCAGAAACAAAATAACTGTCCTCTGAACTTTGAATCATACACATTTTTTGTATTGAATTTGTGTCAAGCTGTATTCAAGATGTTGCAAATACCTATTCTAAACAAAATCCCCTTCCACAATTTTTTTTTATCCTGTTTATTGTATAAAATTTAGCCTAATGTCAAAATAGTCAAAAACATGTTTTCCACCATAACATGTCTTTATATACTCATTGAACCTGTGTTGTCAAAAGGATATCTATTTGATATCAAACATACCACAATAATATATTGAAAAGGGATTTCCTAACTTGGGCTTCTCGCCTAGGATAGACTAAAATAGATTTCCAGCTTAAAAACATATTTTGGGACATATTAAGTGAGTCGCATGATTTCATTTTGATTTCAATTTGATTTGTAACACAGATTTACATGTTTTAATTGTTTATCTTAGAAAGAGTCCGAATGATGATGCGACGATCGTCAATCAGTGTTTAAGTGTTGTCTATTTTAGAATGTGGTTTTATTTAGTGAATCACTTCAATTTGGATATCAATTTTGCTTGTTTTTGGTGGATTTCACATACAGTGTACTTAACCATTTGTATTTTATCTATTAATGATAATGGGATGCCTTTCAACCATTTTAAAAATGATTTTAGTTTTTTAGAGATTTATAGTGTTTTTTCAAACATTCCTACCATGCCTTATTCAGTCAGGGTGCTGTAAAAATATGCCATCATTTGAATTTGGAGGTAGAGTCAGTCCCATGTGCAGTGCCTGTGAGACCCAGTGCATGCTAAATATCTCGCTGAACTTCAGTTTTAATCAGTGAATCAAATAAACATTGACCTTGTTCAGAAATGAGGCTTCTGCAAGAAATAGTTTTACAATCATTTCAATTGAAACCTGTACACAGAAACAATCTAAAAAGGGTGATTAGTTTACTCAGTAATAATTTACTTATACGCCGTCAACGGTTGTTTAGTAAAATTGCACAATTTAGTTGGGGTAACACTTATCAACAGCTTGAATTTGTGTGGGTCAGGTTACAGGTTATGAATAATATGCAAGTTTACATGTTTAATTATGTATTGATCAATTTATTGAATTGGAACTTCTGATTAATCATAATTTTGATTCAAACTGTGCACCAAAACAGATGGTATTGATAATAGTTTCCCTCTTTCGGATAGCAGCAGCTTTCGGATAAAACTTTTGGGTAGCTGCAGTATTGAATGTGTATGTTGGAAGCATGGCAAACATTTTTTTTAAAAAAAACAGTGTGATATTAAAAAAAAAAAATTAGTCGGTGCGCAGTCTCTCATATTTCTTGAAGATTTTAACAGGATTCAAATGTATTTTCAGGTTGCAAGATTCACAGTGCCACATCGAACCATGGTGTATTGCTTCTAAGCATGTATATTGAGATGGTAGTCAGTGCTTATTTTAAGTTCACTTTGAGGTAAGCTAATCTTATTTGGTTGTATAGTATTTAGCATCACTTTCAAAAAAATTAAGTTATATCACAACAATGTCTATTGGAGACAGAATTGTACTGTAAATGTTGCCACGCTTGTTTGTTATGCTGCAGACACATGGTATGATTCCCCATCCAGTCACATTATACTGACACTGGGGTGACCAGACCTAGAACTATCCTCTAAATACTAAACTCCAAGTGAGGAAGCTTCAAATACCATTTTCTTACCAGTCTTTTGTATGACTCTGAATTGAACCCATGAAGCCGGGCCCGATTAGCTCAGTCGGTTACGCGTCTGACTATCAATCCAGGGGTCGTGAGTTCGAATCCCCCGCCCGGCAACAGTCTCCGTGATGATTGATATACGACATTGTGTCTCATTATCATTCGTCTCTCACCACTGATTCAAGTGGGAAAGTTATCAGTTACTTGCGGAGATGGGGTGTGCTCGAGTACTGGTTAATCCCAGGAAACAGTGGCTAGGTTAACTGATCGTCTGTTAGCCCTCGATGGCATAAAAATGACGCTTAATATTCAACCAACCAACCAATGAACCCATGACCATCTGCATGCAAGGCAGATCATGCTCTACCCCTAGTAGTCTCAACCACCACTGTAGTTTAGCTAAACAAAGATTTACATTCACTCTGACTAACTGGATTGAAGTTGCACATGTACCATTACAAAAAGATTATCATTTAAAGAGAAATAAAGATTTTATAGATGTTTGCCATGCTCCGACCTACTCACTCAAAATTGCAGCTACTCAATTGTTTATATTGACTTTCAAAGCGTTTAATTTTTTTTAAGATTTCTGTCCGTTTTTCTTTAAAATGACTATGCAAAATCCAAATTTAGCAAAACATAAATAAATTACCTACCTACCTACCCACATGAAAAATACTGAGTCAGAGCACAGCAAACAAATATTTTTTTAAGGATGGCCTAAACCTACTGTAAAATAAATGTAATTTGTATGAATAAATCTTGTACATGTAATGAAATGATAGTTTAATTTGAATCTTAAAATTAATTTATGCTACAAGCAAAGCTGACCTTCACATTGTCAATATTGATTTTTAGCTCAACTAATCAAAGAATAAAGAGAACAATTCTACTCTTGCATAAATATTATGAAAGTTGTTTTCATTGGTTGACTTCGTAATTCTTGTTAATGTTTTGCATGCAAGTACCATCAAGTCCATATCGCAACATTTATTACCACTCAATGTATTTGATTGAAACTTTACGTATGGCTTTGCAGATATGAAACTAACTAAATCAAGTAGGATTACTCTTGTGAGATTTTGTTTTCATATTATGGCCATTGTTTGACTTTGAAATTCTACAACTTAGCAGTCTGTACATGTATTGGATTGAAAATTCATACAAGGTGTTGTAGTTATGAGACTTACTCAATTTAGTTAGTTAGATAACTCTAGCTGTCAGCTCTTGTTTGTACACTCATGACAGTTGTGACTAATTGACATATGCATCTTAATGGGAATGAAGGCCTCACATCTCAATATTTAAGATTTTATTTTTCACAGGTATCTGAAATTATTTTTTTTATTAAATAAATATACCATGGGGTAGGTAAATAAACATTTGGTGAATTATAGTCTATAAATGAAAAAAATCTATTTGCTAACAATATTTTTTTCAGATTCATGTAACAGTGGAAGACTGAATATGATCAATCACAGGATTTAGCAACATTGAGTGTCTAATGAGAGAAACTGGGGTTTCACAAGAAGATGGTAAATTTTTATATGTCTCTGTACTTTTGGTTTTAGATATTATATGCTATTCATTTGTGGTCATTTTGTTTATGTTTCATACAATGAGGGCATTTGGCTTGGCCATTGAGGGATTTTGACATTTTAGTATTAAAAACAATTAAATGATACAACAGAATAAACTAAAAAAATGTAATAAAAACTTTTTAGATCGACTATTCGTAAAATAGGGGGGCTTTTGTACTTGCCCTGGCGTCGGCCTTGGTTTTTATAATGTAAAATATCTAAACAACCATTCATATATATATATAATAATATGATATGAATTAAACTTCACATGTGTGTTCAGCATCATCAATGGAACACACAGAGACAAGAACCATAACTCTGGGTTGCATTTTGACACAGTAAAAGCCCTTTTGGACTTGATTTTTTCAAGTTAAATTGTTTTAACAGGTAAGATATCTGCGCAACCACTCATTGGATATGAATGAAACTTCATTGTGTGTTCAGCATCATCAAAATTTTGTTTAAGTTTTTGAGCAGGTTAAAACTTTAAGCAGGTATATATTTCATCAACCTATCATTGGATTTGAATGAAACTTCACATGTGCTTAGCATTATCAATGGATTGTACAGATACAAGAACCATAACTCTGGGTTGTATGTTGGCAGAATTAAAGCCCTTTCGGACTTGGCAAGTTTGGTTAAAGTTTTTGAGTGAGTTCGAGTTTTTGAGCAGCTACATTCATCAACCTGTCATTTGATTTGGATGAAACTTCAGTGTGTTCAACATCATCTAGAAACTCATATAAACAAGAACCATAACTCTTGATTGCCCTTTGAAAGAATTATATCCCTTTTAGATTTAGAATATTTAGTTTAAGTTTTTAGATGTTTGACAAATAGGATCAGCTTGTGATCCTCTCTCTAATTTGTTCACCTGTTAACCTTTTTCTTCTAGACGCGATAGTACCTTCATTTTTCATTAAATCTTAACCAAACTTGCACAATAGTTATATAACAATAGATCTCGGATGAGTTCTTGAACCAGCGTCATTTGATCACAAATGCCCCGCCACAGGGCTTATAAGCACATTTTCGGGGAAAAAAACACATTTTCTCTAAAAGTTCAAGGCCTAGACATTAGATACGTTACATGTAGCATTAGATGGAGGTCCCCTAATAGACTTGTCATGTCTGGTCTCTGAGGTTAAATTTGCGGCCACCACAAGGGTCACTGTTTTACATAGAGTTATATAGGGAAAATGTTGTAGACGCGATAGTACCTTCATTATTCATTGAATCTTAACCAAACATGCACAACAGTTATGTAATATGAGTTCTTGAACCAGTGTCATTCCACCACAAATGCCAACGCCACATGGCTTATAAGCACATTTTAAGCAAAATTTTAAAAACATTTTCTCTGAAAGTTCAAGGCCTAGATCTTAGATATATTACATGTAGCATTGCATGGCGGTCTCCTAAAAGATTTGTTGAAGTCGGGTCCCTGGGGTCAAATTTGGGGCCACCACAGGGGTCACTGTTTTACAGAGTTGTATAGGGGTAATTTTGTAGATGGGATTGCACCATCATTTTTCATTGAATCTAAATCAAACTTGCACGACAGTTATATAACCATTATATCTCGGACGAGTTCTTGAACCAGTGTCATTTGACTACAAATGCTACCGCCACAGGGCCTATCAGCACAAAAAACGGTGACATTTTAGGCGAAATTTAAAAAAAAACATTTTCCCTGAAAGTTTAAGGCCTAGACCTTAAATATTTTACATGTTGCATCTGTTGCAAGTAGAGTGTTCAGATCCTCTTGGGCCTCTTGTTCTATATTTAGATATAAAGTAAATATATAGGAGTTTGGTGAACATACAATCAAACATGCTTACTTATTTTGCTGGTAGAACTTGAGTTTCAAGTTACATTCCCAATATAATTATCTTATCATTTTCAGGTCTGGTCAATTTCCAGAAGGAAGATCTAGCTGATTACATGATAAATGCGCTGCTGACTTTATTTTGTCACTTGGAAGTAGTCAAAACAATAAAGATAAATTATGCTTACTTACTGTTTCATTTTAATTGAAGTTTTTGTTCTATGTGACAAATTAATACAAATTATTAGATAAGTAAATGTTAGGATTATACCGTCTTCTCAGGGAAGAAAAAGAGAGAAATATGTTACTTTCTCTTAGATGACAGAAATATTGTTAAGAAAAGGCATATAAAAATTTGTTCAAACGACCAAATTAAAGAGCAACTCAAATGATAGTATTAAACGAAAATGGTCCGAACCCTAGATTCTATTAGCTTTCTTGGCCAAAGGTCACGAGGGCTTATGCGATGAGGTGCAAGTTGTTGAAATCAATAGAGGGGTCTGTGGCCGAGAAGTCTAAGGCGCCATCTCGAGATCAATTGCCACTCACCGCTTAGTTTCGAGAGGTGCTCGCTCCAAAAAACTTTTATGTGACTCACTGAGAATGCTGAAGGACAGTAGTTCTACTCAGATTCATTCTGTGGTCTTTTTCCGCCAATAAACCGGGATATGCCATAATTATATAACCCGAAATGTGTTGAAAATGGCATTAAACATCTTTCAAAAAAAAATTGGAAACCAATACACCTGTTGTACTAAAATTTACATGTGTGCTACTTGAGAATGTGAGAATATAAAGAGGATTATTTCCAATTCAAATGTTGTGCCGTTTAATACTAGAAATAGTGAAAAAAGAACTTGCAGATCATGTAGGGGTAATATATGATTATAATTATGCTTAAATAAGAAAGAATTTTTGCTAGCCTGAGCTGAAGGCTCATTATGGTGAGCTTATGTGACCACCCTGTGTCTATCGTAAGTTGTTAACCTTTGTTTCTCTAAAACCATTTCACATATTTTCACCAAATTTATTGCAAGGCTCCCTACATTTTTTTTTCAAATCCTAACTGTGGGTTCAGTTTGGCCTCTTTAGCTTACTTGAGCAAAGCCCTGTGTCCGTTGTTAACTTTCGCTTGAAACGACAAAGAATTGTTACATGAAGCTCTCAAGTTTGTTCAAATGATGACCCTTGGGTCAAACTTGACCCCGCCTAAGGGTCTAATCAGTTGTTATTTTCAAAATTTCAAAAATCATCTCAGAAAGTGCAAGGGACTAACCACTTTAATATAGGGAAATTTTTAACAGTAATTGAAAATCTTTTTCTCAAGAACTGACTAGCCAAATTTGTTTATATTTGGTTTTAATGATCCCTATGAGTACCGGTAGAGGTTTCAAGCTTGTTCAAATAAACAAGTTAAGGTCCATTGGGTCCCAGTAAGGGGACTGATTTTTACATAGGAATTGTATAGGAAATCAGGAAATTATGTTTTTCTCTTCCATTTTTTAGTATTATTCCAATCATAATGGTGTCTGAAGCATTGTTTAGTCAACAGTTGAGACTGAGTGCTTTAAAGGGGATTTAATAGCCATAAGGGGCCCAAAAAGGTATAAATTATCAAAAATCTTCTCAAGAACTGATGAGTCAAATTCATTCATGTTTGGTACAAATGATCCATATGACGAAGAGTTTGAATTTGTTCAAATGAAGAGGTCAGGATATATTGGGGCCAAGTAAGGGGACTTTCATGTTTACATAGGAATAGTAAGGGAAAACAGGAAATTGTGTTTTTCTCCTCCAAAACTGATAAGCCGGCTTAATTCATATTTGGCATAAATGATCCATATGATGAAGAGTTTGAATATTGTTCAAATGAAGAGGTCAGGATATATTGGGGCCAAGTAAGGGGACTTTCATGTTTACATAGGAATAGTAAGGGAAAACAGGAAATTGTGTTTTTCTCCTCCAAAACTGATAAGCCGGCTTAATTCATATTTGGCATAAATGATCCATATGATGAAGAGTTTGAATATTGTTCAAATGAAGAGGTCAGGATATATTGGGGCCAAGTAAGGGGACTTTCATGTTTACATAGGAATAGTAAGGGAAAACAGGAAATTGTGTTTTTCTCATCAGTTTTTTTAATTATTCCAATCATATTAGTGACTGAAGCGTTGTTAAGTCATAACTGTTGAGCCAGTTCTTTAAAGGGGATTTAAAATCCATAAGGGGCCAGGTGGGGTCCAAAATGGGATAGCAATATGAAAAATAAAAATTTTTCTCTGAAACTGATGAGTCAAATTCATTCATATTTGGTACAAATGATCCATATGATGAAGAGTTTGAATTTTGTTCAAATAAAGGGGTTAGAATGTATTGGCGCCCAGTAAGGGGACTTTGATGTTTAAGTAGGAATAGTATGATAAAACATGAAATTATGTTTTTTCTCATACATTTTTGGTATTATTCCAATCATAATGCTGTCTGAAGCATTGTTCAGTTATAACAGTTGAGACTGAGTTCTTTAAAGGGATTTAATATCCATAAGGGGCCAGCAGGGGCCCAAAAAGGGATACAATTTTGAAATTTCAAAAATTTTCTTCTCCAAAACTGATGAGACGACTTAATTCATATTTGGCATAAATGATCCATATGATGAAGAGTTTGAATTTTGTTCAAATGAAGGTGTTGGGGTATATTGAGGCCCAGTAAGGGGACTGATATTTACATACAAATAGTATTGGAAAACAGAAAATTATGTTTTTCTCATCTATTTTTGGTATTATTATATTCATATGGTGTCTGGAGCATTGCTTAGTCATAACTGTTGAAACTGAGTCCTTTTAAGGGTTTTTGATATCCAAAATGAACCAGCAGGGGTCCAAAAAGGGATAAAATTTTGAAATTTCAAAAATCTTCTAAAGAACTGGTGAGTCGAATGCATTCGTATTCAGCATAATAAAAAAATCGTAAAAGTAGGAGGTTCACTATTGTTCAAACGAAGGGGTTAGGATATATTGGAGCCCGGAAAAGGGTCCTTGGATTTTACTTATGAATGCTATGGGAAAATAGTAAATTCACTTATTAGCTCGACTATACGTAGAATAGGGGGTAGGGGCGCTATTGTACCCGCTCCGGCGTCGGCGTTGGTTTTCCAGGTTAAAGTTTTTGTGTGTTCAGCATCATCAATGGAACACACAGACACAAGAAACATAAATCTGGGTTGCATTTTGGCAGAGTTATGGCCCTTTATGGACTTAATTTTTCAGGTTAAAGTTTTTTATCAGGTAAAATATCTATGCAACCACTCATACAATATGAATAAAGTTTCACATGTGTGTTCAGTATCATCAATGGAATGCACAGAATTAAGAACCATAACTCTTGACTGCATATTTACAAAGTTATGGCCCTTTTGGACTAGGAAACTTTGGATAGTGATTTTTAGAGGTTAAAGTTTTTGATTTGGTACTTATTTCATCATCCTATCATTGGACAAGAATGTAACTTCTCATGTGTGTTCAAAATCCTTTAGGAAACTCATAGAGATAAGAACCATAACTCTTGATTGCATTTTTGCAGAATTATATCCCTTTTAGACTTAGAAATTTTGTTTTTAGCAGGTTAAAGTTTGTAGTACAAGGTCTTGATCTTAGATGTTTGAAAAATAGGGTCTGTTTGTGGTAATCTCTCAAATTTGTTAAAAACTATAAACCTGGGGGCAAAATATATTTTTTTGTCCGCTCTGAGTGGTAAAAAAAACTCTTCTTTACTCTAAAATTTAATCCTTTTTTTTTTCTCTTTTTTTCTTTATTTTGATGAAAGGGTATCCAACTGTGATAAACTATGCATGCTGGTACAAGATTATTTCAACTTTAGATCCATTTCATGAGCTGGTACCGGTATTTGTCCTCTGCGGTGAAGTTGGTGCATAGGCCTATATGTCATCCATTCCCTTTGTTGTTTTCAAAAAAAAAAAACCTGTTGATAATGAAAATGAATAGTGTTGGTGAATTATTTTGCTCATTTATTTTTAACAGATAAGCAATAAATATAGTTCAATTTCTCCATCCCTGAGTTTTACTTGTCTTCTATTTGGTACTTATTTCCTGAAAAAGCTGTTATTTTAGAACAGCATCGAAATAGTCAAGTGCGCTGTCCCTCTGGCAGCTCTTGCTATCATCTTTTGTAGGAATTGTTTTATGTATACATTTTTAGATGTTGTCAGTAAAATGAAACCTAATTGTAGTGTTTCAATTGCTTGTGAAACAATTATCAAACACAATATTGTTTATAAATCTCTTAAAAAAATAATTTTAATTTTTTTATCACCCTTTTGAATTCAATGGGCCACACAGTGCCTTTTTCTGGAGTATACAATACCAGTAGGCCAGTAGAAACCCAATACTGGTTAAAATTGTGAATTTTAATAAAATGTTATTATTTTGTCATGGAATGCTAAAATATCTTTTGAAATAAAATCAAGCTTTCAGTGAAGTTTCATGCACAGGAAAAAAGTTATATCAGTTATACTGATGCATTGGGCTGCTTGTTCACGAAATAAATCCTATTAATGAAAATTAAAAAAAAAATGTTTTTAAGACAATGAAAAAATAAGCCTAAATAAAACAATGATATCAATATACTAATTGTTCTTGTGAGTGTTCGGTGTATATATTTATACATTTAATAAAGAAAAGAAAAATGCACAGGCAAGGATTATTTGGATATTGAAATTATTGTTTCATAAATTAGGCCAATTTGTTCATCATCTTAAACCAAAGACATAAAGAGTGTAATTAAGTTACTGTTAAAACTCAGTTGTACATGCATATTTAAAATGAGATTTTTCTTTTCATTATTTACACTTAATAGCAATTCAGTGTTTAGTGCACTTACTGATTCAATGCAACATCATAGATCAGACATTTTGATGTTAATACAGATTTTTTTAACAAAAAATAAAAAAAGTTAGAAAGAGATTTTGTTACAAAAAATGGCTTTTTAAAAAAAATATAAAAATACTGTTAATTTTTTTTTTTAAATTCTAAATGGTGAGTACAAAACAGTATACAGTTTTAATTATTCTATTAATTGTTTCCTGACCTATCAAACACATTATTAGACTCTATATAGCTTTATGCTGGTTGCAACTATAGTCTACCAGATAAATGAAGCTATTGTCATGAAAACCTATAAAAATGAAATATTTGAAAACGGACGTAATTTATTTTATAAAAACTCGTACAATAAAGTGCCTCTGGGTGATAGCTTTGGTTGACAGAAAAAGGAAGGAACAAATAACAATGTTGCCTTCCGTTTACTTTTGAGACGACCCCCATATAGAATCGATCTGCGTGAACTCGCCACTTTCACCACCGCAAAAATCGAGCAAGTGGTGTTAAAAAAACTAGTATTGTGCATGTTTTTCGTATTTATAAATAATAGTTTGAATGTGGCAGACTTACTTAAAGCTCTGATTTTATAGCACATGTATAAAAAAAGAAAAAAACACATTCGTATAATAGCCTAAACGTGAATCGAAAATGAGCGATTTTCAAGAACGGCGAAACAGTGGAGCATAAAAAGTGGCCTTTGTGCGGGTTAAAATCGATAATTTGACCAAACAAAGCAAGTATTCTACATTTTTAAAGTATTCCAGCATTTCTTTTATTATTATAAATTTTTCCGAATCGAACATCAAGCTGAAATCGTGGTAATTTCCCCCCGTAATTTACCCAAAAAAATGGCGACCAAAATAGCTTGCAATGCTGAAACTGGACTATTTTCACCGTTGCTACGCTGTCGTTAAGTGAGCAGGGTTGCGTACTAAAATGACCGTGTGGGTCCTCGCTGTTAGTGATAAGTCATACATGGTTGAGCATACCGGTAAACTGTTTCACGAAATCAGTCATATGACAACATCATATACTTTTTTCATTTACAGTTTGCATATCAGTTATTGTTCATCTCCATGTTTACTAGAGTCAACCTTTTATATGACAATGTCTTTGTGAGAAATATTACCAACGATATAAAAACACTCCTAATCACATTTTATCAAAATATCATAGTTTTTTCACGAGTATATATTTTCAATAAATATAATATGTGATATCAAATTGAGTTCTAATTTGAATAATATCTACATACCTGTGCGTGCTTTGTGTAAAATTAGTATGATGTTACTTATTAAATGTATTTTAATTGAAATCCAATATTGTCGAATAGGACAAAGAATACATTGAATATGTACAAGAAGCGTGTAACAATGTATAGTATACATACTGTATTGACACCCAGGTCCCATCCAGGCATTCGCACAGCTGGAAGTACAAGTTCCATCTGCATCACCACATTGCTCTGTGGCATCCTTACAATGACACATGTGTTTGCAGTCAGATCCGAACCTCTTCAGTCCATTACCATCTTGTGTACACGCTGCACCTGTAGATACAACCATAATATATACAAGCAGTCAAGTACATAAACACAGCATTTGTAGATACAACCATAATATATACAAGCAGTCAAGTACATAAACGCCGCATCTGTATATACAACCATAATATATACAAGCAGTCAAGAACATAAACGCCGCATCTGTAGATACAACCATAATATATACAAGCAGTCAAGTACATAAACGCCGCATCTATAGATGCAACCTTAATACATACAGCCAGTCCAGTACATAAACGTTGCATCTGTAGATACAACCTTAATACATACAGGCAGTCCAGTACATAAACGCCGCATCTGTAGATACAACCTTAATACATACAAGAAGTCAAGTACATAAACGCCGCATCTGTAGATACAACCTTAATATATACAAGCAGTCAAGTACATAAATGCCGCATTTGTATATACAACCCTAATATATACAAGCAGTCAAGTATATAAACACCGCATCTGTAGATACAACCATAATATATACAAGCAGTCAAGTACATAAACGCCGCATCTGTGTAGGTACAACCATAATATATACAAGCAGTTAAGTATATAAACGCCGCATCTGTATATACAACCCTAATATATACAAGCAGTCAAGTATATAAACACCGCATCTGTAGATACAACCATAATATATACAAGCAGTCAAGTACATAAACGCCGCATCTGTGTAGGTACAACCATAATATATACAAGCAGTTAAGTATATAAACGCCGCATCTGTATATACAACCTTAATATATACAAGCAGTCAAGTATATAAACGTCGCATCTGTAGATACAACCATAATATATACAAGCAGTCAAGTACATAAACACCGCATCTGTAGATACAACCTTAATGTTTACAAGCAGTCAAGTACATAAACGCCGCATCTGTGTAGGTACAACCATAATATAAACAAGCATATATTAAGGTTGTATCTACTTTCTCATCAGCTGATGTTCTGGGAAACTGATCTTGACTGCATTTCGTCCCAGGATTTACTAAAGGAAATAAAAGAATGGATAAGGTATTGTCTGAAATTGGAAGTCGATCAATTTGACACCTTCAGTGACCTGGTATCCCTTTACAACGAAGTGGATGAAGAAATGTTTCCAAATATGAAGACACTTATTCAGTTATATAGGTTGTGTTTTACCGATTACTTCGTGCGAAGCAGAAAGATATTTTTTCTAGGCTCAGGAGAATAAAGAATTATATGCGCAATGCAATGCACGAGGAGAGATTAAATGGGCTGGCTTTGATGCATTTACATCATTCAATGGATATTGAACTTGATGATATTGTCCAGAGATTTATTAAGACAAGCAACAGAAGGCTTTTTCAGTCGAGCGTATTCTTTTCATCTGAGTGTTCTGAATGAGAATGACTCACAAATCTAGCCAATAAGAATAAAGATGTTTATTAACTTAAAGACACCCTAGTGGTTAAAATTCGATTTTAAATTAGACAAAATATAAGTATGAATTGATTGATTGATTGAATATTTAGCATCATTTTTATGCCATCGAGGGCTAACAGACGATCAGTTAACCGAACCACTGTTTCCTGGGATTAACCAGTACTCGAGCACACCTCGTCTCCGCAAGTAACTGATAACTTTCCCACTTCCCACTTGAATCAGTGGTAAGAGACAAATGATAATGAGACGCAATGTCGTATATCAATCATCACGGAGACTGTTGCCGGGCAGGGGATTCGAACTCACGACCCCTGGATTGATAGCCAGATGCGTAACCGACTGAGCTAATCGGGCCCATCTATAAGTATGAAAAAAGAATATATATATATATAATAAATCAATGGTATAAAAAGTCAAGACCTATGTGTAAGAACAGCTTGGCTTTTCATTACAATGGTTTAATATGGATAAAAAAAGACAGTTCTAGAAGTCGAGACCTCCGCGCGGTTAGAACTGGAAACGTTTAAAAACGAAACGGCTAACATCCATATCAATACTGTATGAAATTCAAATTTGGACCCCCCCCCACCCCCCCCCCCCCCCCCCACACACACACATCCTAACACACACACACTTCTGGGAAAATTTCCTGGATCCGCCCATGATAATTATTATGAACAGTCATATAACAGTAAATAACCGTTTTGAAAGATTTAAAATTTAATATGGTATCTGGTTATTGTGCACAGATATAGATAAAATACTATGCAGACAAGTACAAAAACGCTGCATCTGTAGATTCAACTATAATACTATAATATATACAAGCAGTCAAGTATATAAACGCTGCATCTGTAGATACAACTTTAATATATACTAGCAGTCAAGTACATACATACTGCATACATATAGTGTTTTTGTAATATCGATTATTCACCTAAAACTATACATGTATTTATATCAACAGTATAAAGAAATAACCTAGTTCCTAGTATGTCATTAGAGGTTATTGTATGGTAGAGGTGTGCCTGCTGGTCATATTGGCCATGGTGTTCCATATTAGAAGACCAGGGCCAATATGACCAAAAGCACACCGTTACCATACAATTACCTCTAATGACATACTAGGAACTTGGCCTTTTTATTACATTTGTACATATATAATTTTTCAAACGGAAAGAGTTAACACTAGAAAAAGAATACTACAAATAATTTGTCTTGTCGGGGAATATAACTCATATCTACAGATTAACAGGCGAAAGCGCTACCACTGGATTACTGCGCCGACTGAATACGACGATGTATAAATACTTGTAAGCATGTTATGTATATGTCATGTTTTTTTATACTTCCTTTAATAGACAATAAAATTAGATAAACGAAACGGGTTTACAAAATAACTTTTCTAACATGTCCTTCTGTTTTAATGTGTTAATTTCGTCATCTGTAAATGCGTTATTTCCAGTTCCAGTTTGTTTCAGTGAATTCCTGTTTCATATATCATTCGGATATCCTCCTCGTTTATCTGTCTGGATTTTGTAAAGATCTGCGTTAAGTGTCTCAATCCAAAGCCAAAAGGCGATTTCCTAAGCTTTCGGACTTTTTTCTACCATTTTTAAAGTTTTCACTTTTCTCGTTTTGGCATTTGGGTGCTATGACGTTTTATTGTTCGATAGAAATCGCTGGAAATCGATGTTATTAAACAAAAAAAAGGCATGTACGCTGTTTGTTTAATACCGGGGCAAATATGGATTCATATATTGGCCTCGGTATTGGTCCAGAGGCCACATATCATCACATGATTGTAATTATATTTTGTTAAAACGTTCTATTTGTGTTACTATATTTTGGTAAAAATGTAATAAATACTGTTATTGAATTACGCAACAACCGGTCAATAAGTGTAAAGTGTGATTTGTGATTGATGGCGAGATAATGTGTGTATATTCTGAAACATGTGCTAGGTTATGTCATTCCTGGCGAGATGCTGTGTGTGTTTGTACTGCTACATGTGTTAAGCCTGAGTTCTGTGATTAATGGCGATATACTATGTGTGTATTTATTGATACATGTGTTAAGTTCTGTGATTAATGGCGATATACTATGTATGTATATATTGTTACATGTGTTAAGATATGTGATTAATAGCGAGATACTTTGTTTGTATATATTGTAGCATGTGTTAAGGTATGTGATTAATGGCGAGAAACTGTGTTTTGTGTACTGCTACATGTGTTAAGTTCTGTGAATAATGGCGAGATACTATGTGTGTTTCTATTGATGTATGTGTTAAGATCTGTGATTAATGGCAAGATACCATGTGTGTGTGTGTGCGTGCGTACGTGCGTGCGTGCGTGCGAGCGTGCGTGCGTGCGTGCGTGCGTGCGTGCGTGCGTGTGTGTGTGTGTGTGTGTGTGTGTGTGTGTTGATAAATGTGTTAAGTTTTGTGATTAATGGCGAGATATTATGTGTGTGTATATATTGATACAAGTGTTAAGTATGTGATTAAATGTGAGATACTATGTGTGTATATATTGATACATGTGTTAAGATATGTGATTAATTGCGAGATACTATGTATGCATATACTTATGCATGTGTTAAGGTGTCTGATTAATGGCGAGATAATGTGTGTGTATATATTGATAAATGTGTTAAGATCTGTGGTTAATGGCGAGATACTATGTGTGTATATTTTGATGCATGTGTTAAGATCGGTGGAGAATGGCGAGATACTATATGTGCATATAGTGATGCTTGTGTTAAGGTCTGCGATTAATGGCGAGATATTAGGTGTGTATATAATTATGATGTGTTAAGATTTGTGATTAATGGCGAGATACTATGTGTGTATATATAGTTGATACATGTGTTACGATATCTGGTTTATGGCGAGATAGTATGTGTGTATATATTGATGCATGTGTTAAGATCTGTGGTTAATGGCGATAAACTATCTGTGTAAATATAATTGATACATGTGTTAAGATCTGTGGTTAATGGCGAGATACTATGTGTGTATATATAATTGATACATGTGTTAAGATTTGTGCTTAATGGCGAGATACTATACGTGTATATAGTGATGCATGTGTTAGGTCTGTGGTTAATGGTGAGATAATATGTGGGTATATAATGATGCATGTGTTATGATCTGTGTTTATTGGCAAGATACTATGTGTGTATTATATAATTGATACATGTGTCAAAGTTTGTGATTAATGGCGAAATACTATATGTGTAAATATAATTGATACATATGTTAAGATCTGTGGTTAATGCGAGATACTATGTGTGTATATATAATTGATACATGTGTTAAGATTTTTGCTTAATGGCGAGATACTATACGTGTATATAGTGATGCATGTGTTAGGTCTGTGATTAATGGTGAGATAATATGTGTGTATATAGTGATGCATGTGTTATGATCTGTGTTTAATGGCAAGATACTTTGTGTGTATTATATAATTGATACATGTGTTAAAGTATGTGATTAATGGCGAAATACTATATGTGCATATATTGATGCATGTGTTAAGGTCTGTGATTAATGGCAAGATACTATATGTGTATATATAATTGATAGATGTGTTAAGTTCTGTTTATAATGCAAGATTCTATATGTGTGTATATAAATGATACATGTGTTAAGGTTTGTGCTTAATGGCGAGATACTATACATGTATATAGTGATGCATGTGTTAGGTCTGTGATTAATGGTAATATAATATGTGTGTATATATTGATGAATGTGTTATGATCTATGTTTAATGGCAAGATACTATGTGTGTATTATATAATTGATACATGTGTTAAAGTATGTGATTAATGGCGAAATACTATGTGTGCATATATTGATGCATGTGTTAAGGTCTGTAATTAATGGCAAGATACTATATGTGTATATATAATTGATAAATGTGTTAAGTTCTGTTAATAATGCAAGATTCTATGTGTGTGTATATAAATGATACATGTGTGAAGATCTGTGGTTAATTGCGATATAGTATATGTTTATATAGTGATGCATGTGTTAGGTCTGTGGTTAATGGCGAGATAGTATGCGTTTATATTTTGATGCATGTGTTACATGTATGCTCTGTGTTTATTGGCGAGATACTAAGTGTGTATATATAATTGATACATTTGTTAAGATCTGTGGTTAATGGCGAGATAATATATTTGTATATATTGATGCATGTGTTAAGATCGGTGGAGAATGGCGAGATACTATGTGTGCATATAGTGATGCTTGTGTTAAGGTCTGAGATTAATGGCGAGATATTAGGTGTGTATAAAATGATGCATGTGTTAAGATTTGTGGTTAATGGCGAGATACTATGTGTGTATATATAATTGATACATGTGTTACGATATCTGGTTTATGGCTATATACTATCTGTGTATATATAATTAATACATGTGTTAAGATCTGTGGTTAATGGCGAGATACTATGTGTGTATATATAGTTGATACATGTGATAAGATTTGTGCTTAATGGCGAGATACTATACGTGTATATAGTGATGCATGTGTTAGGTCTGTGATTAATGGTGAGATAATATGTGTGTATATATTGATGCATGTGTTATGATCTGTGATTAATTGCGATATACTCTGTTTTATATATTGATACATGTGTTATGATCTGTGATTAATGGCGAGATACTTTGTTTGTATATATTGTAGCATGTGTTAAGGTATGTGATTAATGGCGAGAAACTGTGTTATGTGTACTGCTACATGTGTTAAGTTCTGTGAATAATGGCGAGATACTATGTGTGTATCTATTGATGTATGTGTTAAGATCTGTGAGTAATGGTAAGATACCGTGTGTGTGTGTGTGTGTGTGTGTGTGTGTGTATGTGTGTGTGTGTGTGTGTGTGTGTGTGTGTGTGTGTGTGTGTGTGTGTGTGTGTGTGTGTGTGTGAGTGTGTGTTGATACATGTGTTAACATCTGTGATTAATGGCGAGATACTATGTGTGTGTATATATTGATACAAGTGTTAAGTATGTGATTAAATGTGAGATACTATGTATGCATATATTGATGCATGTGTTTAGGTGTCTGATTAATGGCGAGGTAATGTGTGTGTATATATTGATAAATGTGTTAAGATCTGTGGTTATTGGCGAGATACTATGTGTGTATATTTTGATGCATGTGTTAAGATCGGTGGAGAATGGCGAGATACTATGTGTGCATATAGTGATGCATGTGTTAAGGTCTGCAATTAATGGCGAGATGTTAGGTGTGTATATAATGATGCATGTGTTAAGATTTGTGGGTAATGGCGAGATACTTTTAGTGTATATATAATTGATATATGTGTTACGATATCTGGTTGATGGCGAGATACTATGTGTGTATATATTGATGCATGTGTTAAGATCTGTGGTCAATGGTGATATACTATCTGTGTATATATAATTGATACATGTGTTAAGATTTGTGCTTAATGGCGAGATACTATACGTGTATATAGTGATGCATGTGTTATGATCTTTGATTAATGGCGATATATTACATGTATGTGTGTATATATTGATACATGTGTTAAGGTCTGTGATTAATGGCGAGATACTTTGTTTGTATATATTGTAGCATGTGTTAAGGTATGTGATTAATGGCGAGAAACTGTGTTTTGTGTACTGCTACATGTGTTTAGTTCTGTGAATAATGGCGAAATACTATGTGTGTATCTATTGATGTATGTGTTAAGATCTGTGAGTAATGGCAAGATACCTGTGATTAATGGGGATATATACTATGTGTGGGTATATATTGATACAATTGTTAAGTATGTGATTAAATGTGAGATAATTTATGTGTATATTTTGATACATGTTTTAAGATCTGTGGTTAATGGCGAGATAATAAACGTGTATATAGTGATGCCTGTGTTAAGTCTGTGATTAATGGTGAGATAATATGTGTGTATATATTGATGCATGTGTTATGATCTGTGTTTAATGGCTAGATACCATGTGTGCATTATATAATTGATACATGTGTTAAGGTCTGTGATTAATGACGAGATACTATATGTGTATATATAATTGATACATGTGTTAAGTTCTGTTAATAATGCGAGATTCTATGTGTGTGTATATAAATGATACATGTGTTAAGATATGTGGTTAATGGCGAGATACTATGTGTGTATATATTGATGCATGTGTTACATTTATGATATGTGTTTATTAGCGAGATACTATGTGTGTATATATAATTGATAAATGTGTAAATGTCTGTGATTAAAGGCGAAATAATATGTGTGCATATATTGATGCATGTGTTAAGGTCTGTGATATATGGCGAGATATTATATGTGTATATATACTTGATACATGTGTTAAGAACTGTTGTTAATGGCGATATACTATCTGTATATATAATTTATAGATGTGTTAAGATCTGTGGTTAATGGCGACATACTTTGTGTGTATATATAATTGATACATGTGTTAAGATATGTGGTTAATGGCGAGATACTGTATGTATATATATAATTGATACATGTTTTAAAATCTGTGGTTAATGGCGAGATACTATACGTTTATATAGTGATGCATGTGTTAGGTCTGTGTTTAATGGCGAGATACTATGTGTGTATACATAATTTATACATGTGTTAAAGGGATTATATTGACATATTACCGTCAATTCCCTGTCCTAAATACACACGCCCAGCATGAAGATACACTTATAACTTAGAGATATACACGTCTAAAGTGTCTAATTGCATAACCTCTTTATTACAAACATCGTGTTTTTGCTTTTGTTTACATTTGCCATGCTTTCGGGTTTCCGATCAATCATCGGATAACATCGTGAAGACTCGTTCCCGATCTCGTTTTCTACGCTTTGTTCGGGAAGTTTACGGATTTCAATGTAAACATTGCGCAATACTTTATTGCGGGACGTATTTAAGTTTTTGCCAATATTCAATTACTGTTAATTTGATAACTTTCAAGTAAATAAAGGTTATACGTCAATACATTAGCATTGTTTTGTGCACACTGCATACAGGTAAAATATGGACTAACAGCGTGTTTGTGTTACTTGCCAATATAGTACCTTTAATGTTTGTGATTAATGGCAAAATACTATGTGTGTATATATTGATGAATGTGCTAACGTCTGTGATTAATGGCGAGATACTATATGTGTATATATAATTGATACATGTGTTAAGTTCTGTTATTAATGGCGAGATACTTTATGTGTGTATATAAATGATACATGTGCTAAGATATGTGGTTAATGGCGAGATACTACGTGTGTATATATTAATGCATGTGTTATGATCTGTATTTATTGGCGAGATACTATGTGTGTATATATAATTGATAAATGTGTTAAGGTCTGTGATTAATGGCGAAATAATATGTGTGCATATATTGATGCATGTGTTAAGGTTTGGATTAATGGCGAGATATTAGATGTGTATAAATAATTGATACATGTGTTAAATTCTGTTATTAATGATGAGATACTATGTGTGTATATATAATTGATACAGGTGTTAAGATCTGTGGCTTATGGCGAGATACTATGTTTGTATATATAAATGATACATGTGTTTAGATCTGTGGTTTATAGCAAATACTATGTGTGCATATATTGATACATATGTTAAGGTCAGTGATTAATGGCGAGATACTATGTGTATATATATATGATTGATACATGTGTTAATATATGTGAATAATTGTGTGATACTATGTGTGCATAATTATATTGATACGTGTTAAGGTCAGTGATTAATGGCGAGATACTATGTATATATATATAAATATTTGATACATGTGTTAAGATCTGTGATAATTGCGAGATACTATATGTGGATATATACTTTATATATGTCTTTTAAACTGTGTTTAATTGTGAGCTACTATGTGTGTATATATAATTGATACATATGTTAAGATCTTTGATTAATTGCGAGATACTATGTGTGTATATATAATTGATACTTGTGTTAAGATCTGTGAATAATTGCGAGATACTATGTGTGTTTATATATGTGATACATGTGTTAAGGACTGTGGTAAATGACGAGATACTGTATGTTTATAAACTTATACATGAATTAAGTAATGCGATTTGTGGCAAGGTAGTGTTTGTATAAAATTATATAGATACTGATTTTAAGTTATGTGATATATGTCGACATAATGTGCGTGTATATACTGATACATGGGTAAAAAACGATTTTGTTTCCACACGAATAATTGGTTGAAGCTTGGTTGTAGATTAACTATGGATTATATCGTGTGAATTCTTAATACTTCTGAATTAAAACAGACGAAATACTGATATATATATATATCAACGCAGAGAGAGAGAGAGAGAGATATCAACGACATTTACAGTAGACCTGAGGGGACATTTGTTCTGAATAAAATAAAACACCTACGATATGTATATGACCAAATGCTAGTATAGCTTAAGGTAAAACTTTATAGTAAAGTATAAAGTAAAACGTAAAACGAAAAACGTACACAGTATTAAATACAACTTATAAAATATATAGTTTCAGGTAGAAAACGAAATGTATGAAGTTTTAACTATGAAATGTAAATTAAAATATATAAAGTATTAAATATGAAAAATAAAGTATCAAGTATACAGTATAAAGAATAATAAATAAAGATTATAGCATAAAGTATAAAGAATATAGAAAAATGTAAAACAATTTAAAGTATAAAGTATCAATTATAAAGTATAAAAATAAAGTGTAAAATGTTAAGTATACTATACAAAGTGTAAAATGTTAAGCATACTATACTAAGTGTAAAACGTAAAGCATACTAAACTAAGTGTAAAATGTAAAGCATACTATACTAAGTGTAGAATGTAAAGCATACTGTACAAAGTGTAGATAATTAAATTTAAAGTTTAAAGTGTAATGTATAAAGTATAACTTGTAAATATTAAATTGTAAAGTATGAAGTGTCAAGTGTAAAGTATAAAGTGTAAAGTATAAAGTGTAAACAATTAATACAAATTGTTATGTGTAAAGTGTAAAATATAAAGTGTAAAGTATAAATTGTCAAGAGTAAAGTGTTAAAAATAAATTATAAAGAGTAAACTGTCAACTGTCAACTGTCAAATATCAATTGTATAGGGTTAAGTGTAAAGTATGAAATATAAAGTATATTAAGTTTAAAGCAAAAATTATAAAATATAAAATATAAAGTCAGTGTTATGTGTAAAGTATAAAGTATAAGTTATAAGTTATAAAAAAAATAGTATAAATATTAAGGAGGAAATTATATACATTTGAAATTATTTTTGAAATTAGTAGTTTATTTGGCATATAATGAAGTTAGAAGTAATTTCCAATGTGAATGTGTATTTTTTCTGCAGTAAATGTAACAAATATTTATATTTGTCGTCGTAAACATGGCAATTGTTGACCTCATTTGAGTTTTACCTAATACATGTTTTTATAATCAAAACATATATCACCACCTACACATTTGACGAAAGCATCAATTTACAAATATAAAACTTACGACAACCGCCAAATTCTGATAAAAACTAGCAATAAACACGTAATATATTCTCTCTCGATTTTTAAAAAAAAAAACGGATACAAATAAAAATTATATCAAAGAAACAGAGCAAATTTTGCATAATTTTATAAGATTATAAACAATATATTGTACAATATACAGAAAAAATGACCAACTAGATTTTGAATAACATTCAATTATTTAACCCTACACTATAGTACCAATTGTTAAGTGTAAATATTAAAGTATGAATACAAAGAGTGATGTGTAAGGTATCAATTGTAAATAATAAAGTGTAAAATATCAATTGTAAAGTGTAAAGTGTATTATATGAAGTATAAAATATCAAGTTTAATGTATAGATTATTAAATATAAAGTTTAAAGTACAAAGTATAAAGTGTAAATTATAAAGTACAACGTGTGAAGTGTAAAGTATAATGTATGAATTATAAGTATAACGAATTAGATATTCATTTTAAAGTATAAAGTGTAAATCATAAAGTACCAAGTATAAAGTTTAAAGTATAGAGTATAAATTATCAAACTATTAACTTAAAGTTTAAAGTATAAAATAGCAATTGTAAAGCGTAAAGTTTAAAATATAAAGTAAAAAGTATAAAAAATAAAGTATAAAGCATAAAGCAAAAAGTACAAAATACAAAGTGTAAAATGTAAAGAATAATGTATAAAGTATAAACTATAAAGTATAAAGTACATCGTGTAAAGTGTAAAGTATAAATTATTAAGTATAACGTATGAAGTATAAAATATAAGTGGAAAGTGTAGACTAAAAAGTATTACATGTACGTATAAAGTGTGAAGTATAAGTAGTTAGGTTTGAATTGTAAAGTGTAAAGTATAAAATAGAATTAATAATTGATGAAAGATATATTATAACGTATTAAGTATGACTATTAAAGTATAAACTATTAAGAACAAAGTTGAAAGTGTAAGGTATATAGTTTATAGTATAAAGTTTAAAGTTGAAAGTTTCAAATATAAAATATACAATATGAATTACAAAGTATAACGAATAAAGTACAACGTGTAAATTGTAAGAAATAAATACAGAGTTTAAAGTGTAAAGCATAACGTGTAAAGTATACAGAATAGAGTTTAATCTGTAAAGTGTAAAGTGTTAATTGTTAAGTATTAGGTACAAAGTGTTAATTGTAAAATGTAAAATGTAAAGTGTAAATTATTAAGTATTGAGTACAAAGTGTTAATTGTAAAATGAAAAGTGTAAAGTATACAGTGCAAAATAAAAAGTGTAATATACAAAATACAACGTGTGAAGTGTAAAGTATAGAGTGTAAAATGTAATGTATAAAGTATAATGTGTAAAGTCTAAGTACAAAGTACAAGGTTCGAAGTGTAAAGTGTAAATAATAATAATAATAATAATAATAATAATGTCTTTATCTAGAGAGGGTAATTCATTAAGTTTTATATACAATATAAACTTCATTTTCAATGAGGCCCTCTGAAAAACACATTTAAAATCTATAATATCAAGATTACAATGTTTTACATGAAACAATATTTGAACAGATACCTAAATTTATATAATGTAACAATGACAAAGTGTAATATTTTATTTTCATGCAAAAGATGTTTTAGTTATCAGAAATTCTTTGCACACATATTTAAAAGTAGCTATGTAATTCAGTTTTCTGATTTTAGAAGGTATATTTTTCCAGACTTCCATAGCAGAATAAGAAAATGCACGTTTAAGAAGTTCTGATTTAGTCTATAGATGCAAAATGTCCTTGTTTGAAATTGAGCGTAGATTATAGCGAGTGTTAATGGGTATCTTAATAAGGTAACATATATATGAAGGTACTAAATTAGTAATAATTATTGCTTTAAATACAAAAATACCAATATGATATTTTATTCTGTCACGAAATGATAACCATCTAAGTTCTTTAAAAAGTTTAAAAGAATGTGTTTTATATGGTGCAACCAATATGAGTAGATCAACTTTCTTCTGTATTTTAGATATCATATAAATATTAGAAAGTGTACCAGTACCCAAAATAGTCGAACAATAGTCCATTGAAGGCTGAATATACGTATTGTAGAACAAAACTTTAATTTCAAAACTAAAGTATTTAGATATACGTCTAAATAGATAGACTATTGAATTTATTTTATCACATACTTTACTGACTTGTGTGTTCCAACTTAACGTTTCATCAATAAATAAGCCAAGTAGGTTTTGACATATTTCATGTTTGAGTTGTGAATTGTTCACTGAAATACATACTTTTTCAGAATGTTTAATGTTGTTATATGTACCAATAATCATATATTTAATTATGTTAGAATTTAGACCCATATGTTTATATTTACACCAACTTTCAATTTAAAAATTTTATAACATCATTTTGTAAATTTCTTTCAATTTGCCACAAGTGACAATCACTAACATGCATAGTAGAATCATCGGCGTACATGTCAACACTTGAGTCATCAACAACAATCGGAAGATCATTAAAATAAATCAAGAAAAGTAGAGGACTTAGAATTGAACCTTGTGGGACACCTGCTTTAATATGTAAAGGACCAGAATGAATGGTGCCTAATTTAATACTTTAACATCTGTTTTTTTTTAGATATGACCAAAACCACAGTACTGTACAATCAGTAAAATGATAGAGTTTCAATTGATGTAAAAAAATATATATCATGGTTTACTAAATCAAATGCCTTACGTTGATTCAAAAACACCCTTCCTACATTTCCCAGATTCAATTTCTTTTAACTATTTATCAGTTAAAATTGTTAGGGCAGTTTAGCAAGAATGTTTTTACGGAATCCAGATTGAGTTGTAAGACGTCAGTTTGTTCAAAATGCGTATGTAACTGGTTAGATATATGTTTTTCAAACATCTTTGAAGATGTTGACAATTAAAAAATAGGTCTAAACTTATTAAGGTCGTCTTTAGGTCCATCTTTATAAATTGGTAAGACACACGCCTCTGTCGGGAAATATACCATTATTAATGCTACTGTAAATTAAGTTTGAGATTGCTTGTGTAACAGTGTCTGGCTAGTAGATTTTCCATTATTCAATGAATCCATAATTTTCTTCACCTCAAAACGGGTGATTAGATTACAAAGTACAAAGTGTGAATTGTATACTATAGAGTATGAACTATAGAGTATAAAGACTAAAGTATTAAGTTTAAAGCATAAAGTACCAAGTATGAAGCGTAATAATACGGCTTAAAAACAACAAAGCTGTACATGGTATATTTATAACATTTACAGTAAAACGTTCAATATATAAAGTTTAAAGCAAAACAGACACAGGTTTAAAGTATAAAGTACTAAAAGTTAACTATTAGAGAGGTCACCGAATCGAGTCTGGGATTGAACAGGCAAGATGTCACATGTTCAAACCCAGGCTAGAGCCAATGACCTCAGAAACTCATTATTTTTTAAATCCAAATCAATGGAATCGGGAGCGATTCAATAGTATCGGCTATCTATTAGATATTAAATCAAAAGTTCACTTAGTTATTCGTAGCGTTTTGCTTTTATTTGTGCATATATCATTACAGTTTCTACCGAAATTTTTCCGTGATGTTTTTTGTTTCCTATTTCAGTTTAATGAGCACATAAGTTACCAGTATCACGCCATAAGTATTGTATTTCTATATTTTCATCCGGGTAGTAGTAACCTAGTATGTGCCTGCACCGAATAAAGCTGTTATCATATTACTGACAAGTGAAAACATTTGACTTGTGCAAGTATACTCACTATCATAAACCATATGTGCACACAAATATAGATCAAAACAACGCGCATATGCAAGCTGTTCTAACGAATGAGAACATGGAGCAACGATGTGCGTGTGCGGGTGTTATACATGGTCAACCAGCTGTATTGACTGAGGAAGAACACACATTCATATACATATATCTGGGAAGAACCACCGTTTTTCTGCAATTATTATCACAAAACGTGCACGTGTTGGGACGGAGCTGTGATACACGTCAGTATGCCATTTAAATAAGAATCATGTAGTTGTAGTTATATAAGTAAATTGTAACGTCAATTTAGAGCACAAAATCAAGCCTTCAGTATAATATGAACGTTGATAAAGCCGCTGGGATAAGACGATATTTCATACATGTATATGCAAGTATCATATATCATTTCAAAACAGTGCGCATTTGTGATTTAAGCTGTTCTATCAGCTATTGGTGATGAGCGGTTAACGCGACTTTCAACACATAAAAGGTTTTGAAATTATGGACAGTTTTGAGATTATATTAATCTATGTAATACAACGTAAGATTAATTTTAGGGACGGAGCTAAGATCGACTTTAGTTTACCTCTCAAGTAAGACTACATGTAATATATTAATACGATAGTGCATACACCTGCTCCAAACGGTACTGATTTATAAAGGTGGTATTTTATCATTCCACGGCGTTATTGTAAATCGGTACAGGGAAATTTGGAATTCTACCTTATTCATGTTCACGCATAAAGTCAATATTAAGAGTCTATGAACGTATATCTTGGGAATAATTATACTATTCTCCATTAACTACTACCTGATACTCCATATCTACCTAAAGGTCCTCCGTGGCTGAGAGGTCTAAAGCGCCGTTTCAAGATCTCTCACCGCTACTTAACGCCGTAGTTTCGAGTACCGTTCTCTTCAAAAACTTTATGTAAGAAAGTGTACCAGTAACATGCGGAAGGACGGTGGCTTTATTCATACTGAGGTCTTCCTCCACCGATTAAACTAGATATGCCATATATAGCACGATATGTGCTGATAATGGCGTTAAACCTCATTCCTATCTAAGTAATTATAACAGAATTTAAACGAATTATTGTGCTAGTTTTAAAAGAAAAATATCATGAACTTTTAAAAATTGATAATGATTGATATATCTTTATCATATCGTATGAAAATTTATAAAACTGAAGTATAGTTAACACTTCTTTTCATACATGGCGCCTAAGAAAACTTTTTCTAGGGTTAAACGTGCATGTACTCGTATATACTAATTCTGTTATAGAATTAATTAGATGCCAGGCATCATCGGTTTCAGTAACTTGGTATCAGTATTATGCACAAACTAGCATGTCGTGTAGCATAAAGGGGAAGTGTAATGGGTAGAGTGTTGGCCTCTTACGCCAGAGCTTGCAGGTTCAATCCCCTCTCGACCCGATGCCTCTCATAAAACAACACTCAGGAAGCGGACACGAGAGCGGTTCATAATAACTCTGACCTTTCTTCGCAATCGAGCTAAGATAAATTACATGTAGTATAAAATAACCTTTGTTTGAAAAGTATTGCATAACAAATTCATTATCAATTCAAAAGCAAATACCTGCGTTGCAGCATAATTATTACGTATTATAAAAATCGCTCTGATGTGATTAATCAAGATATGTGTGTATTTAACGTAACGCTCTGGTTCAACAAGCAAGATATGTATTTCGTTGGAAAGAAAAAGTGAGTGCATATTGGAACATGATATCAGTCAATGAAAAAGACCATTTCATTTTTAGTAAGTAAAACTATATGTACAGGCCAGACTACGGCGAGTGGGCCTAGCTACAATGCAAACCATAGAATCAAAACCAAGGCCTCTGCCAAACCAATCAATTTGGTGTCGACCATGACTTATATACTTTGGAATTATATGCAACACATCTGGACAGTGTAGACACATTTACATACATGAACTGAGAGCTTTACATGAGTAGGATCCAGTTAAGGATTCAGGACTTCTCACATGCTATAAAAAGGACAGATATATAAACCCGTTGGATCATATAAATACCGTGAATTCATATATATTTAATTCCATAAAGGGATATAATTAAATTCACAACAACGGAATGATATATATACAGAGCTAATTATTTGTGAATATATATATATATTAATGGGGTTTAACACCGTTTTTTTAAAACATTTCAGGTTATGTAATGGCATATCCAGTTTTTTATGGACGAACCGGAATAGAGCCACCACTCTTCCCGCAAGTAACTGGCAAACTTGCTCACATCAAGTTTTTTGGAATGAGCTGGACTCGAACCTACGACCTTAGTGATATAGAGACTGCGCTTTAGACCACTCGGCCGCGGAGGACCCTTACAGACCGAGATGAAAAAAAATCTAAAATCATAATTTGCCATGGTGGATGTGTTCGAATTCGATTTTTAACAAAACGAAATTTAACACACATCTTCTGTTTCTTTCTATAATACACTTGGCTCGGTTTCGTTTTTTTTATTGAGATTAACGTCATTTTCGACCAATTATAAATAATAAGTGGTATATAGTTTTGTTGGCTAATAAGGACCCCTGATTTTTAACAATGAGTCTGACTAAAAATTACTGTCCTTCCTTCCGAGCGACGTTCGAATCCAGTCGGCAAAAATGTAATGTTTTGTGTTGTGCTTGTGTGTTTTTCGTATTTGTATCCGACTTCATTTTCAGTTTATATCAACACGATATACACAATTACATGCTGGAGAGAACTGGTACTAATATCATCATAATTAAATCAAAATATTATATATTACTTTTCCTGTGATGTTTATTTGTAAATGTCTAATATAGTGTAACATACGTAATAAAATATATTATACTAAATATAAATTGCATCTGTCTGTCCTTATTCATATGTTCAACAAAACATTAACAGTTGATCGTATTGAAAATCAACGAACTCGGATTTGTAGTACGCTGTCAATCCATTCGTGTATTCACCGGGTTGATAATCTTTATAGATTCTCTTGAATGAAAACACTCGTATTTCAACACATGACAGGTTATATAATTATGAAGCATGCAGTTGTATTGATATTGTTGTTTTATGGTGTTTAGCGTCGCTTTCAACAACTCTTTAAGTCATTTCGCGACGGTGTCTACTTGAGATAGTATTCTGAGCGCTGTCACACTGGAGTATCATGTCGCAGACACATGGTATGATACCCCGCCCAGTCACATTATACTGACACCGGGCCGACCAGTCCTAGAACAATCCTCTAATTGTTGAGCGTCAAGCGAAGACGCTTCTAATACCATTTTATAAAGTCTTTGGTATGACCCGGTCGGGGTCGAACCCACGACCTTCCGCATGCGAGGCGGGCAGCGGTTTTATTGAGGGACTACGAAAAAATCTGAGTATGATCACTCTTCATCCGCTAGCAACTTACAAGCGTTCTACATAAAGTTTTGCATCAAGCTGGGCCCAAACACTCGAACGGTGAGAAGTAAATGGTCAATAAGCGACAGCGCCTTAGACCACTTTACCACGAATTACTCTTGTCCTTATGTCGTAGTACTTAATGTTCAAACCTATTCCTAGGGTAAACCACATGTGTTTATAATCCATTAAAGGGACACACGGCACTTTTTATAAATTGTCACTTTACACATGTTCAGATATTTCAGATAACGTGTCGTGCGTAAGACCCACACCCTTACCTAAAAGGTCATGGTCACACTTTTAGTTTGTTTGACAATACTTCGAGTTTATGTCAGATTTCGTGTCCGGCCTGTAAATTTGTCATTCATAGATTTTGTAAATACTTGCTACAAATGATCAACATAACATGGCGACATGGCGTTCGAAACACCCAGAGTCCCAATTAAAAGGTCAAAATCACAATTTAACTTTGTTTGACAACACTTTCAGTCAGTTTGAGATTTCATGTCCGGTCTGTAACTTTGTCACCTATGGATAAATTTCAAAAACACTTGGCGAGTTGATCAACATGACATGATGAAGTGTCGCTTGTAAGACCCAGAACCTTTCCTTAAAGGTCAAGGTCACATTTTCAATTTGTTTGGTATTTTGTGTCTGGTCCGTAACTTTGTCTTTAACTTGGCTCAATTGATCAAGATGACATGACAATGCACGTAAGACCCAGACCCGTACCACAAAGGCCAAGGCCACACTTTGAGTTTGTTTAACAACACTTTGAGTTTGTTTGATATTTCAAGTCCTGTCTGTAACTTTATCATACATGGATTTCAAAAATACTGCATATGTCAAAAATGACACGACAAAGTGTCGCGTTAAGACCAAAAACCCTACCAGAGGTCAAGGCCACACTTTCAGATTGTTTGTTTTTTCATTTCTGGTCTGTAACTTTGTTCTACATGGAAGGATTTTAAAATAGTTTTATACATGTGATCAATATGTTATGATAATATGTCACCTGTATTTACCTAAAGAAATAACAAGACCTATACATATATGTCATGGTCAAGGTTACACAAGGTCAAATATCGTTATTTTCAGCGACTATTTGTGGGGCATCCGACACTTACCAGTTACGTTTCTTGTTATAGTATGCTGTACAATTATTTTAATATTCTGTATTCTTGCTATATAATGCTGTAGTTTTTTAATATGATATTTAGCCTTAGTTATGTGACGGTGTGCATTTATATTGATACTGTAATTTTGTTATATGATGTTGTAGTTTTGCTATGCGGTATTTTCGTTATATAATGCAATAGTTTTGCATATGATGATGCGCATTTGTTATGTTATGCTCCCGTTATGTATATGGTGTTGTGCAATAGATATATGACGTTGAAGTTGTTTTATAGCGTGATTCTTTACAATTGTTTTATGATGCTGTAGTTTATATATATGCTATATTTTAAACATGGTGCTGTAATTTGTTATATTGTGAGGTAGATTTGTTATATGGTGCGGTCGTTTTTATATACAACACTGTAGTCAATGTTATATGGTATCGTAGTTTTTTATGATGTAGTACGTTCGGTGTATGGTCCTGTACATAAGTTCTGTGTGATGCTGTATATGTATTGTGTGATTCGGTGTTTTTTATATGATGCAGTATATTTGGTATATGACGCTGTACACACGTTGTATGTGATGCTAGATATTTTTTCTGTGAGATGCGGTTGTTTTTTTATATGGTGTAGTACATTCGGTATTTGATGGTGTACATTAGAAGTACGTGATGCTAGATTTTTACTATGAGATGAGTTTGGTTTTATATGACGCAGTACGTTGCTGTACATGCGTGATGCTGTATATTTACTATGCTATTCGGTTGTTTTTCTTCGGTAGATGATGAAGTATATTAGTTGTACTTGATGATGCATACATGTATATGTTGTACGTGATGCTGTACATATACTATGAGATCCGGTGTTTTTTACTGTAAAATGCAGTTATTTCGGTATATGATGCTGTACCTTGGTTGTACGTATTGCTGTATATTGATTATGAGATCCGGTGGTTTTTACTGTAAAATGAAGTTCTTTCGGTATATGATGCTGTTAATACGTTGTACGTGATACTTTTTATTAACTGTGAGATTATGCAGTTTTCTTCATTATGATGTACATAAGGTGTACGTGAAACTGCATATTAACCATAAGATAAGGTTGTTTTTTCTATATGATGTTGTACATAAGTTGAAGGGGCTGCTGTATATTTGCTATGAGATGCGGTGTTTTGTCTATACGATGCGAAATTTCGATATATAACGTTGAACATTAGTTGTACGTGATTCTAGATTTTTACTATGACATGCTTTGGTTGTTCTATATGATGCAGTATTTTCGGTATATCATGCTGTACATATGTTGTACATGATGCTGTATATTAACTATGATACCCGGTGTTTTTTTTCTATAAATTAGTTGTACGTGATGCTGTTTATTTATTATGAGATGCGGTTATGTTAATATGATGCAGACGCTCGGTATATGATGGTGTACATTCGTTGTACTTGATGCTATAGCTATATTTACTATGAGATGCGATAGTTTTTTCTTCATGATGCAGTACTGTCCGTATATGATGTTGCACATTATTTGTACGAGATGCTGTATATTTACTTTGAGATGCAGTGGTTTTTCTATATGATGCAGTACTTTCGGTATATGACGGTGTACATAGGTTTTACCTGATGCTTTATATTTACTATAAGATGCGGTGTTTTTTTTCTATAAGATGCAGCAATTTCGGTATAATCATACGCTGTACGTAACGCTGTATATTAACTAAGGGAGGCGGTATTTTATCTATCATATGCAGTAATTTCGGTATAATCATACGCTGTACGTGATGCGGTATATTTACTAAAGGATGCGTTGTTTTTTTTTCTGTATGATACAAAACATTCGGTATATGATGATGAACATTGGTTTTGCGTGTACTTTGAGCTACGGCGGTTTTTCTGTATGGTGCAGTAATTTCGGTATATGATGCTGTACAATAGTTGTACGTGATGCTGTATATTTATTATAAGATGCCGTGGAGTTTTTATATGATACAGTTATGTTTGCTTTAAATATTATTTTGTTTGTGCTGTTATGGTAGCTTGTGTGACCAATGCTGTCATTTCTTCTAATTACATGTGCTGTACTAGTTGTGGTTGTTGTATATACTGTTATGTTTATGCTGTTATGGTAGCTGGGGGGACCAATGCTGCCATTTCCTCTCATTGCACGTACTGTACTTGAGCTGCGGCGGTTTTTCTTTATGATGAAGTAATTTCGGTATATGATGCTGTACAATAGTAAGACGTGATGCTGTATATTTATTATGAGATGCCGTGGAGTTTCTATAAGATACAGTTATGATTGTTGTATATTGTATTGTGTTTGTGCTGTTTTGGTAGCTTGTGTGACCAATGCTGCCATTTTTTTCTCATTACATGTGTTGTACTTGTTATGATAGTTGTATAAAGTATTGTGTTTGTACAGTCGTTGATGTCGGTGGGACAAATGCTGTTATTTCTAATAATAACATGTGCTGTACTTGTTATGATTGTTGTATATCTCTTTATGTTGGTGCTGTTATGGTAGCTGGTGGGACCAATACAGTAATTTCTTATCATTACATGTGCTGTACTAGTTATGATTGTTGTATATACCTTTGTTTTTGTGTTGTTATGGTAGCTGTTGGGACCAATGCTGTCATTTCTTCTTATTACATGTAAAAGGTGTGATCAATGTTGTCATTTCTTCTCATCGTTGTGTTGTACTTGTTATGATTGGTGTATTTACTATGAGATGCAGTTTTTTCTGTATGATGCGGTACTTTCGTAAATAATACTGTACATAAACTGACCATCATGCTGTATATTGACTATGAGATGCTGTGTTTTTTCTGTACGATGCAGTACGTTTGGTAAATGATGATGTACATTGGTTGTACGTGATGCTGTATATTTACTATGAGATGCAGTGTTTTTTCTGTGCGATGCAGTACTTTCGGTAAATGATGCTGTTCATTAGTTGTACTTGATGCTGTATATTTACTATGGGATGCAGTGTTTATTTCTGTACGATGCAGTACCTTCGGTATAAGATGCTGCACATTAGTTGTACGTGATGCTGTATATTTAGTATAAGACGCGGCCGTTTTACTCTACGATGCAGTACTTTCGGTAAAAGATACTGTACATTAAGTGTACGTGATACTGTCTATTTACTTTGAGATGCTGTGTTTTTTTTCTGTACGATGCAGTACTTTCGGTATCAAATACTATACATTAGTTATACGTGATGCTGTATATTTATTATAAGAGGTGGGTTTACTGTATGATGCAGTACTTACGGTATCATACGGTACATTAGTTGTTTCTGATGCTGTATATTTATCATGGGATGTAATAGTTTGTATGAACGATGCGGTACTTTCGGTATATGATGCTGTACGGGATGCTGTATATTTACTCTGGGCTGCGATTGGTTTCTATATGATGCTGTACTTTCCGTATATAATGCTGTACATAAGTTGAACATGATGCTGTATTTTGACTATGTGATGCCGTGTTTTTCTGTATAATACAGTACTTTCAGTATATGACGCTGTACATTAGTTGTACGTGATGCTGAATATTAACTATAAGATTTGATGTTCTTTACTGTATAATTCATTACTTTCGGTATATGATGCTGTACTTTAGTTGTACGTGATGCTATAGATTTACTATGATATGCGTTGTTTTATTTTCTGAAATATGATGCAGAACATTCGGTTCATGGTGCTGTATTTTTACTATGAGATGCGGTAGTTTTTCTATATGATTTAATACTCTTGGTATATGATGCTGTATTTTAGTTTTACGTAATACTGTTAATTTACTATGAGATGCGTTTTTTTCTGTAAGATGCAGTACTGTTGGTTTATGATGCGTACATTAATTGTACGTGATGCTATTTATTTATTTTGTGATGCAGTGATTTTTCTATATGATGCAGTACATTGGTTGTACATGATGTTTTATATTTACAATGAAATGCGGTGGTTTTTCTATATGATGCTGTATTTTGGTTTATGATGCTTACATTAGTTGTACGTAATGCTGTGTAGATATTGTGTGATGCGTTGGTTTTTCTACATGATGCAGTATTTCCAGTATATGATGTTGTACATTAATTATATGTGAAGCTGTATATTAACTATGTGTTGGTAAGCTATGTTCTGTTTGGCCCATAAACGATAACAACGAAGGAAAATGTCGATTTTAACTTCGATTTTATTCACGATCCATCATCGATAACATTTTTACTATAACACCGAAAACACGGAACAACCATTAGAAATACACTATCTTAAGATTAACAAAATAAATACTGTCACCAACACGCAACGCAGTACACTTCTAAACATACCCCCCCCCCCCCCCCCCTCCCCTCATTGATAGATCACACCTATCAAATAAAAAACACATCTATACTTCATCGATTTACAGAAGTCAACTATACACAATACAAAGAACAAATACATTGTTTTGTATTGAACATGTCTACATTAAATGTTGTTGGCAATATCTACTTCTCAAATCTGTTCACTCAATAACAATTATCACACCATGAATGATTTCAGTCTTCAGGAATATATTTCACATATTAAATCTTTAAGTATATCATGTACATCCGAATACAATTGTACCGATGACTATACATGTACAATCAATGTATACCAAAACTCCTATATGAGAAAACTCCTACACATATGGTATGGTGTTCTTATCTTATGGTAAACCAAATTACTCACTACGTGTATACGTCAAATCTCTGGTGAAAATACTAAAGTATTAACATACATGAGATAAACTTTTGTGGAATCTTTATGAATAATAAAGAAAATCTGCTTTCATAACATTCATACACATTCAATGATTGACAATATATACCTATTATCATTTAGTACAAATGTAAAAGAACTAAGTAACATATTAAGAAAAAAGGAAATTTTAAGCTAAAAGATTTCACCGTTGATCTATAGCCTATATATACAGAACTGAAAAGTCAAATAACCTCATCAATTGAACTTAAGAAATTTTACATAACATTTATATATGATCGAGTACAAAAATATATAAGAACTACTGGTATGTGGTATTCTCTTCTTAACTACAACTTGCGTCTGAGTTCTTTTTTAGTCTTCTGATTCTTCCTGGTATAGTCTACTTGTCTTTGTGGTATCTGTATATAGTCTCATAGCAACTCAACAGCTTTATTGAGAATTCACGCTTATTAAACTTTAATCAAGGGTATTAGAGGATTTATTATGCCTCTTGAAAACACAAAACCCATTTTTTAATATTTTGTACATGAGATTTATACTGATTAATACTGTCATTGTGTTATATTGAAAATACGTTATCATCTATGCCGAGTTTGATTCGCATACTACTCTCGTAAAATATTCTTCTCGCGAAATGGATTTCTTACACACTCGATTCTGCAACAAGGCTTAAGTGCGAGATAGGTCGACGAAACACAGAATCTCCTCTCTGAACATCTGCTACGCGAACATGGCCATCTCTTCCAGGGTGGACTTTGATGATTCTTCCAAGCTGCCACTGTCCACGAGGAGCATCTTTATCTACGATTATCACTACATCATCCACTTGGAAATCTCTAAACTTCTGTTGCCACTTAGAACGCGACCCTAAGGTAGGTATGTATTCCTTCAGCCAGCGATTCCAGAAGTGACGTATCAGCTCCTGTATTCGACGCCACCTTCCTCTGATGTCATGTGGATAACTATTAGACATTTCTGGTGCGAAATGCCCTCCCATTTGCCTCCCATCAGGAAGTGGTTAGGTGTCAACACCATGTCATCACCTGGATTCGATGATTGATATGTCAGTGGTCTACTGTTGATTAAGGCTTCTGCATTTGACACAGCTGTGATAAGTTCTTCATCAGTAATGTCTGCATTACCCAAGATCTTATATAATGCACTTTTCGCGGTTTTCACCATCGATTCGTGTACTCCACCAAAATGAGGTGCACTTGGTGGAATGAATTTCCAGTTTATTTTTTGGACTGCGGACTGTTTTATGATTTTGTTTTGATCTAGCTTATCATAAAGCTCCTTAAGTTCACGAACACAACCTACAAAATTAGTTTTTGAATTTGAATTTGTGTCCATACTGTACGCGACTTCAAGGTGCACTGCCCTTGTTGACATGCATGTAAAAACGCACAAGTATCTTCTGAGTCTAGTTTTCCCACGACCCTGTTTAGTGACGAACGGTCCGGCATAGTCTACTGCAGTATTTGTGAATGCTCTCACAGATTCACTAACTCTCTCTTTTGGCAAAGGTCCCATTATCTGTTTTGATCCTTTAGCTTTAAGGAGTTTACACTTAGCACAATTGTTCTCACATTCTCTTATTTCTTCTCGTGCAGATATAACCCAGAATCTATTCGACAGTTCTATCAATGTTGAATTGGTTCCCCCATGATTTGTCTTTGCATGACAATGTTTTACAATTAGTCTAGTCACTGCATGTTTTCGTGGGAGTAATATTGGAAACCTAGCATCGTATGAAATGAACTCTGCAAATTTTAACCGACTATCACTTCCCATTAACCCTTCAGAGTCTAGTCTTGGATTCAATGGTGCTAGTTTGCTTTTTGATGAGATTAGCCTTCCTTTCATTAAACTTTGGTATTCATTGCTGAACAATTCAGCCTGAGCGGAAATAATGATTCTATTCTCTACATGTTCTAGTTCTTCAACACTAAGTTCTGGTGACATCTTTCGTTCACTTTTCGACACCTGGCAATTGTCAATGAATCTGTGCACCCATGCTGATATTCGAACAAGACGATTCCAGTCAGAGAACTTCTTGGGATCTAACCTGAAATCTTTACCATCATTGTTTATTGTCACAAATGTACTTGTCATTGTTTTTCGTTTCATTTCATTTTTTGCACTTTCATTGAGGCTTACTTTTACATCTGGCCAGCTTTCCTGTTCGTGCTTTATGAATGTTGGTCCTTGCCACCACAGTTTACTTTTAGCAAGTTCATTCAAAGATTCTCCACGTGATGCTAAATCTGCTGGATTTTCCTTTGTAGGCACGTATCTCCATTGGTTTGGAGAGGTTGACTGATGAATAGTACCCACACGATTTGTGACAAATGGCTTAAACTGTCTGCTTTGGCTGTGGATCCAGTGTAAAACGTTCATGCTATCTGTCCAAAATGTAGCTTGTTTCATATTTATCTCTAATGCTGAACAAACCGGAACTGTCAGTGCTAACCCTGAGACTGCAGCCATCAATTCTTATCTCGGAATACTATGAGCTTTCAGTGGGGCTACCTTCCCTTTTGAAGCAACAATGTTAATATGTGCCTCTGTTTTGAGATAAACTACGGCCCCATATGCTTCCGACGACGCATCCACAAATGTATGGATCTCACTGTGATCTTCAGCAAAGTTCAAACATCGAGGCACAGCTATTTGTTTCAGATCTTTCAGTTCTCGGAAGTAGGATTTTACTTCAGTTGCTAATGTTTCAGATAGTTCATCATCCCAGTCAAGTCCTGTTAGCCATATTTTTTGCATTATTATCTTTGCTTTCACAGTAAATGGCACCACCAAACAAAGCGGATCAAATAATGCTGCTATTATCTTTAGTACAGTTCTCTTGGTGATTTTTATGTCAGTATCTGGTTCTGTATGATAGTAAGTGAGCATGTCTGACTCTGATAGCCAACTCATGCCAAGTGTTTTTAAACATGGTAGTTCACCTGTATCTATATCATGACAAAATGCTCTCTCGCTCTGTGGTATTTCTCTCAACACCTCTTCTGAATTTGACATCCATTTTCGCGGATGCATACCAGCATCTCTCCACAGCGAACATAGTTCGTGATACAGCGTGATTGCCAACTGTTCATTTTTTACTGAGTCCATGGTGTCATCCATGTAAGTAGACTTGATGACGGATTCTGCTGCCAATGGATAGCTATCCTGAAATCTTCTTGCATTTTCTTGGGACACATATTGTGCAAGAAAGGGTGAAGCATTAACCCCAAAGATGACTCGGTTGAACACATATTCTTCTGGATCACATCTAGAGTCTTTGCGCCATAAAAACTATGGAAACGCTTATCAGATGGAACTAGTCCTATTTGCAAGTACATTTCTTCAATGTCACAAATCAATGCTACTGCTTGTTTTCGAAATCTTAGAAGCACATCTATCAGCTCATTTTGCAACTTTGGTCCTTGATGTATGGCGTCATTTAGGGACATTCCATTGTACTTTGCTGATGCATCGAACACTATTCTCACTTTTGTTGTCGTCTTTTGGCAACGCACAACTGGGAAATGCGGAAGATACCATTTTGATGAATTGTTAGTGACACTTTTAGCTAATTTTGAAACATACCCCTTTCTTTCATATTTTTTTATGATTTCAGCATATTCTTTTCGAAGCTCAGGATCTTTCTTAAGTTTCCTCTCAGTTCTTTCTAGCCTCTTATGAGCCATCTCGTAATTGTTCTCAAGTTGGCTTCTATTTTCTTTCCAAGGAATTGGCACCTCATATCTCTGCTTTTCTTGATCATATACTGTTTTTTCCTTGACTGTGTCCATCACGGTCTGATCATTTGGGCTCATGGCTTGTTTAACATTTTCTACAAAATCTATTTCCCAGAATCTTTTCAATATGTCATTGACATCTTCACTCATTTCTTTTTCGGCATGAAATGTAAACATTGATGTCTCATACGGTTTTGTTTGTCCCAAATCAACTGGTCCGACGCATGTCCAACCTAGAGGTGTTAATCTAGCTGTTGGTGACCCTTCCTCTCCACTCAGTTCACCTAATGACTTATGTAGTTCGACGTAATCTAGCCCTATCAAGAGATCTACCTTTGGCCTTCTGCCTATTGATGGAAATCTCAACCCTTTTAAGTGAACCCATTTGTTGGAGCACTCATTCCAGTCTATAGGTCTCAAGTTGCCAGTTACTTGTTTTGTAGTATTTGCTTCCATGGGTATTTCTAGTCTTGTATCTGTACTTTTGATTGTAAATTGCACATTCATTGTCTTTAGATTCTCCGCTCTTCCATTTAACGTTGTGACTCTTACATTTTCAATTTTGCCTACTATTCCAAGTTCGGCTGCAATATCTTCATTGATATATGTTTTCGTACTTCCGTCATCCAGTATTGCATTTACTATCAACACTTTACCATTTGCACATACAAGCACTGGAACCGTTCGCAGAGCTATATAAACATTTTGCGCTACATTTGTAAAAGTTTTTTCTGTTTTTTCACTGTTTGGCTTTGGTTCATATATAGGTTTAAATCTGCTTTATGCAAAAGTCTGCGGTGCAAACTTATGCAGCCATCTATGCCACGTGTCTAAATCATTTACAATTTCCACCGAGATGAGAATCACTAAGGCACCGAAAACACAATCTTGAATTTTTTTGGTTCTTCCCATCTTTCTGAGACAGCCAGCCTATTCATTCTTTCACACTCCCAGGCTCCATGTGGTCCGTTACATACTTTACAAGTTCTAGCTTTCTTACTCTTAGTAAAGAATGACTTCTGCTCTTTCATGTGTATGTTGGGCCTTTTGTCCTCCCCTTTGCTGTTGTTCAAACCATATTTTGTTTCCATGGCCACAATATGGAATTCTGACTCTTTAATTACCAATTCTGTCAATTGTTCAATTGTCTCGTCCTTTTCATTTTGATAGAGCCATCTCTGGAATCGACTTATCATTGATTCGGGTAATTTTTTTAACAATTGAATATACATGAATCCACTATTCAAGTCATCAGTGTTGTTTTCTTTCATGTTGATTATGGCAACTTCTAGAAGATCGGCATACTTTTCCACCATTTTTGCATTTTCGTATCTGATAATAGGAAATTTATCAAGTTCTTCTAAGAATCTGTTTACCTTTCTCCTATTTCCACCATATTTTCTTTTGAGTCTCTCCTTTGCAGCTTCATAGGCCTCTGCTGAATGGCCTAACCCATCAATTACTTTACTGGCTTCTCCCCCTATGTATTGTCGTAATTGAAGCAGCTTGTATTCCGGGGACGCATCTGTCTTGTCAACACAGGATTCAAAGGCACTGACCCAAATTTCATAATCTTTCTTAACCCCTGTGAAGACTGGTATTGACACGCGTTTCAGTTGCTTGTACATGTCAGTACTTACAGTGACTACTTTCTTTTTCGTTGAATCTGAAAACGAAATTTCTGACGAGATACCAAAGGCATGATATAACTTCATGGTTTCATCATACAAGTCATTTACCTCATCAATCTGTTTCATTGTCTCTTTCATCTCTGTAGTTTTTTTTGTTGCATGTAAAAACTCACAATTCCACTAATGGATTGAAGAAGGTCGTCCATTGCTGCTTCCAACTTATCCAACAATGTTCTTAAATCCTCCTTTTGGGTTTCATCATCCTCCAATAGTTCATGTAGCCGATTTCTGAACCTTGTAAATACGGCCTTGAACCGAGATTTCTTCATCTTCATTTCGACTATTTTTGACTCATCTTCGTGTGTCATGGTTTCTTGCGACGTCTCCGCCTCTTTACTCATTTCTATGTGTGTATTTCAATCCAATAATTAACTGTAAACCGTCACTTATTCACCGTTCATTACCACGTGTTTATTCAGGGCGAGACCGCATGGCACGAATTCTGATAATCGATGACGCTTTTAACATATTTACCTTCAATTCGGGTCCGAAAACGTCCGTAAACCTCGCTCTGCTACCAAAATGTTCGTAAGATATGTTTTGTTTGGCCTATAAACGATAACAACGAAGGAAAATGTCAATTTTAACTTCGATTTTATTCACGATCCATGATCGATAACATTTTTACTATAACACCGAAAACACGGAACAACCATTAGAAATACACTATCGTAAGATTAACAAAATAAAAACTATCACCAACACGCAACGCAGTACACTTCTAAACACTATGAGATGCGGTAACAGTTCAATATGATGTTGTATTTTTGATATATGATGCTTATATACGTTGTTCGTGATGCTGTATATTTACTATGAGATGCGGTGGCTTTCTGTATGATGCAGTATTTACGGTATATGATGCTGTACGTTGTGATTTATATTTCTCGGATATTTGGTGTTTTTTTCTATACGATGCAGTTATTTCCGTATATAATGATGTTAATTAGTTATACGTGGTGCTTTATATTTACTATGAGAGGCAGTGATGCGATTTTTTAACTATGAGGCGCGGTTATGTTACTGTATGATTCAGTAATTTCGGTATACAGTGCTGTAAATACGTTGTACGTGATGCCTTATATTTACTATGAGATGCGGTGTTGTTTTTTTTCTATATGATGCAGTACGTTTGTTATATGATGCTGTACATTTGCTGTTCGTGATGCTGTATATATACTATGAGATGCGGTGTTTTTCTATATGATGCAGTACTTTCGGTATATGATGTTGTACATCAGTTATATGTGATGTTGTAAATCATGTTACTTATATGATGCGTGATGCTGTTTATTAACTATTAGGTGCGATGTTTTTTCCAAAAGATTATACTGTCGTTTTGTGATGCTACCAAATTTGTATATGATATTATAGTTTTTACATGCATAGGTGTGGAAGTGTGAAGGGTTAATATTGTACGTCTTTGCCTAACCACCTCAAGATTAGGCTCGCAGTGCATGAGTTTAAAATCCGGTAGATTTGCGTTTTTTCAATGCATCTGAAATTATTTTTTTTATCCCTTTTTGTGTGTTCTTTTATAAAAAAAAAACACGTTAAATTATTGGAGTAAATAAAAAACACCCAACCGCCTGAAGACTAACTAGAATATCTTCCTCATGACTTTTCATACAGTACTTGATATGATGTTCCTGGTTTAAAACCCAGTGGACGTTCATTTTTAATACATCTGATAAATCTTTCTTAAAAGAAACGTTTAAAGTTACAAAATGGAGTAAATAACCATTTTTCGCTTAATACTTACCAGAATATTACATAAGGTTTTTAAGATTTGAACATTTTCCGAAGGAGAACCCCCGCCATTAGGGTACTCCTTCCCACACGCTTTTCCATGTATTGTCCTAGATCGCACGAAGAACCGTATTTAAAATCCGGTGATTTTTTTTATTACATCTTATTGTTTTCTCTACACTAAAACGTTTAAAAGTCACACAATTCCAAGTTTATATAACAATTACAACTTTCTTTTATTCTCATTGTCTACACAATTTGTTTACGTTAATAAGGTATTGAAACATTACCAATTGCGTTAAACGTTGTATCTGTTTTAAGCATGGAGCGGATTTACATAAGCATGCAATCCAATCCATTTTCTGTGTAAATGTGTATTACTGTATTATAACATAAAGATATTGAAATAAAACATGTTAGAACTAAATTATTTTGTCAGACTTTACCGTTTTATAATAACATGTACGATTATTAGCTCTAAAGGACAGCACACAATTATGTAGTCAAATAATTACATTGAATCTCAGATACAAACAGCTAAATATAAACAATTGAGATATCTTACGGGATAGAGAGAGTGATAAGACCCTTTTGAAACGAAAATAAATTAAATAAGATAGCAGAGCTCATGTTAATAATAGCACAGCTGGTCTAACGACAGAAATATACAGCTTCTACTGACCTCTTATTAATAGATTGACTATCTGGACATTGTGATAAATATATCACAGTGGTTAGTGCACATTACAAACATAACGATATAAAAATTGTTTCAAAAAGGTAGTTTAAATCGTTTAACCAACGTAAGGCCCTCGCGATTATCTTGGGTAACAGATGTGCAGTGTCCACTTTTTTTTAATTATTTCATTCGTTTCAACAGTAACACCACACTATTGACTCATATAAAATGACCTGTGTTTGCACTTTTTAAATAATTATATGTATTATACATTTTTTTAGTTTTTCCGTTTTTCGAAAATATTTTAATATTTAACTTTTAAGATTCAAATATTTGCGGGGGATAACTTTTAACCTTTTCCGGAAGTTTTACAATTGAGCGTTTATATAATTAAAGAAAAACAACTCTGTTCTCCGATATTTCGGGCTCCTGCTTTGTATCAAAGGTAACTCTCAAATTATTATTGACAGCTACATATTTTATGCTGATGTCTACTGAGGGTGCTTCAAAATAACCAAAGTGAATAAGAAGGTTATGTTTAATTTTCCTATTCGTTTTGATATATACATATTTACTGGAATCACCTTGAGTCACGGAAATACGCTATATTTATGTTTGCTCAACTAAAAATATATCAATTTAAATAACATTAGTTATTCATGCGAAATTGGAGAACATATCATTTTAGTTAAAATCTGTTTTCATATATTATATTATAAATGTATAAGACCAATCGCTGGTAGAAACTATACATCGCATTGTTGGTGTGGCTTATATTAAGCAGTCCAACGCTACAGTGTAGTTTTTATTATGACCTGCTGACTACCAGTACTGAAAAACTTTCCTGTTGCAAGTAAATTGTACAGTCTCTGAATGGCCATCTTATCTGCATGCACAATTCATATAATTGCTAACAGAATACGTTTAGTGTAAAGCTATAGATAACTTAGGTGTAAATGGTACTTGGAATAAACGTGAAAGATAAATACATAATATATTTGGAGAGAGAAAAATGATAATGGCGATGATTAAATGACTTAAACAGGCCCTGTATTCTCAGTCGGTAGCACGTCTGAATACAAATACAGGGGTCGTCATGATTTCGAATCCCCTCCCGACCAGTCTTCGTGGTGATTGATATATGACATTGCGTCTCGTTATCATTCAACTACCACCGCTGATTCAAATGGGAAAATGATTACCTTCTTGCACAGATGAATATGCTCGAACACTTGTTAAATCTTGGTTGTCATGTTAAATGTTAGTGTGATTGAGATGTTCAGCAGTTCTGAGCCTATTATTCTTCAACACAGCAATAACATTACAGCATGGGGGCAAAATTGTTCCGATTGGTCAATTACTTCTTTTAAAATAATATCGGCAGATAAGAAACATCTGGTATGTTGCTAGCGAGAAATTTCTTCTTTCCGTATGTTTACGAGATATTTCTCTTGTTCTAAACACTTTTCCGATTACAAGAAGACAATCCCAGGAGAGAAATGTTCTCTTCTAGGAGGATCTCGCTTTTACAGACAATACTGAAGAGACGTTTCTTTTCTGCTTGACAGATTTGAATTATCCATGATTTCAAACGAGTGCATTTAAACCCTTGTTTCAGAAGAGAAAATTTCTCTTGTAAAATATTATCGACAGAAAAGAAACATCTCGTCTGTTGCTAGCGAGAAATTTCTTCTTTTCGTATGTTTACGAGATGTTTCTCTTGTTCTGCATACTTTTCCGATCACAACGAGACAATCCTAGAAGATAATTTTTCTCTTCTGGGAGGATCTCCTTTTACATATTATACTTAAGAGACGTTTCTTTTCTACTTAACACAAAAGTAATTTGAATTATTTAAATTTGTTATTAACCCATCGCGGGAAATAAAAACATGATATGATTATTAACAATACATGTCAATTAGTTTTTATTATGTCAGCGGTCTGAAACTAATCATATTGTGTTATTTTGCAAGACTGCTTACTGTGACTTGATCAACGTCAGAAATTTAAAATGATAACTGGTTAATATGTAGACTTAGATGAAAACGGATTCGAAAAAAAAACACCGGTTATTTACCTTCAGTATAAATATATTTTTACTTAAACAGAATAAAGAATTAACCAAGTTCCTGGTACGTCAGTACTGTTATTGAATTATATAGTTACCAGTCACTAGGTCAATAAGAATGATGTAAGGTGTGACATGTGGCGAGATAAACTGATTCATGTATCAAGTCATGTGATTTGTGGCAAGATATACTGATACATGTATTAAGTTATGTGATTTGTGACGTGATATACTGATACATGTATTAAGTTATGTGATTTGTGGCGAGCTATACTGATACATGTATTAAGTTATGTGACTTGTGGCTAGATATACTGATACATGTATGGCGAAAAAAAGTGTGTATACATAGACGTGTTAAGTTTTGTGATATGTGGCGAGATACTGTGTGTATATATACAGATACATATGCATGTGTTAAGTTCTGTGATTTATGGCGATATATTGTGTGTGTGTATACTGATACATATGCATGTGTTAAGTTATGTGATGTGTGTCAAGATACTGTGTGTATAAATTGATACACGTGTTAAGTTCTCTGCTGGATGGTGGATACTCTGTGTGTATATACTGATACATGTGCTAAGTTGCTGATTTATGACGATACACTGTGCATATATACTGATATATGCTTTGATAAAGTATGTGACTTAAAGTATGCGTATTATTTTGTGTAAATGATGATACATGTGTTAAGTTCTGTGATTTATGGCGAGATATTGTGTGTGTATATACTGATACATATGTTAATTTCTGTGATATATGGCGAGACTTCGAGCGTGATTTATCTAAGTTGTAATAACTTCTTTCACAATCGAATTAAAATAAATAAGGTCAAACTAAATTAAGTTCTGTGATCTATGGAGAGATCTTTTACTGTGATCTATGGCGAGATACTGTATATATAAACTGATACATGTGTTCAATAATGTGATCTATGGCGAGATACTGTATGTATAAACTGATACATGTGTTCAGTAATGTGATCTATGGCGAGATACTGTATGTATAAACTGATACATGTGTTCAGTAATGTGATCTATGGCGAGATACAGTATGTATATACTGATACATGTGTTAAGTACTGTGATCTATGGCGAGATACTGTATGTATAAACTGATACATGTGTTCAGTAATGTGATCTATGGCGATATACAGTATGTATATACCGATACATGTGTTAAGTACTGTGATCTATGGCGAGATACAGTATGTATATACTGATTCATGTGTTAAGTTTTGTGATCTACGGCTAGATTCTGTATGTATAAACCGATACATGTGTTGAGTTCTGTGATTTATGTTGAGATACAGTCTGTATAGTCATACATGTGTTAAGTACTGTGATCTATTGCGAGATACTGTATGTATAAAATGAAACATGTGTTAAGTTCTGTGGTTTATGGCGAGATACCGTATGTATATACTGATACATGTGTGAAGTACTCTGATCTAAGGCGAGATACAGTATGTATATACTGATACATGCGTTACGTTCTGTGATTTATGGCGAGATACTGTATGTATAAACTGATACATGTGTTAAGTTCTGTGATTTATGGCGAGATTATGTATGTATAAACTGATATATGTGTTAAGTTCTGTGATCTTTGGCGAGATTCTGTATGTATAAACTGATACATGTTTTAAGTTCTGTGATAAATGGCGTGTTACTGTAGGTATATACTGATACATGTGTTAAGTTCTGAGGTTTATGGCGAGATACTATACGTATATACTGATTCATGTGTTCAGTTATGTGATCTATGGCGAGATTCTGTATGTATGAACTGATACATGTGTTAAGTGCTGTGATTTATGGCGAGATACTGTATGTATAAACTGATACATGTGTTAAGTTCTTTAATTTATGGCGAGATTATGTATGTATAAACTGATACATATGTTAAGTTATGTGATATATGGCTAGATTCTGTATGTATAAACTGATACATGTATTAAGTACTCTGATTTATGGCGATATACAGTATGTATATACTTAAACATGTGTTAAGTACTCTGATCTATGGCGAGATACAGTATGTATATAGTGATACGTGTGTAAGTTCTGTGATCTACGGCGAGATTCTGTATGTATAAACTGATACATGTGTTGAGTTCTGTGATTTATGCCGAGATACTGTATGTATTTACTGATACATGTGTTCAGTTCTGTGATCTATGGCGAGATTATGTATGTATAAACTGATACATGTGTTAAGTGCTGTGATTTATAGGAGATACTGTGTTTATACATATTGATCTGCGATAATAGCATACAGCAATACTAGTCTATATAAAATATATCAAAGCTCCATGCTTTCAAATTGTAGTTTGGTAAAGGTTGTTGAAATTTATGTTTAAGCTCCTGTGGCGGGACCAAATTTGACCCTATCGTCATGACTCGACCGATTGTGAAGAGCTTTACATCAAAGTGGTCCGCACATAATTTTGTTAAAATTGGTGCATAGATTTACAAGAACTAATTGATTGTAGCAAACGTTAACGGACGACGGACGACTCACGACGGACACCGGATAATCAGATAAACTCACTCTCTGCCTTTTGTATAAACGCAGTATGACAAAAAATGTTTAAGTTGTTTTCAATTAAATAAGGGTTTACCGATGTTAAGAACACATTATATGTTATGTATTGCAAATTCAGTTTTACTGGTGAAGGAAGACAAATAATGAATCTCAGCAGAATCACAGTCCATCTGTAAGTAACTGGAAAATTTTCTCACATAAGCGTTTTAGACCGCCATGTGGTGAACCCGGACCCCAGCGCTGAGAGGTAAGTGATCTGGAAACGATGACGCTGTTGACTTCTGGGTCTCGCAACGTTACAGAATTGAACTTTATTCTATAAAAACATTCATACATATATCAATTATGTTATGTATTAATTTAATGCCAGGCCATACCAGCGTGAGTAACAATTCCGTCCAGATGCACGACAGCTTATTATGACATTCACACCCTAGGCTGTTTATATTTGACAATAGTTATATTCATATTTAATGGAAGACATTTTAAATAGGGATTTGCCAATGAAGTACTCTTTTAGGACCTATATTGTGTAAAAGGGGTGGTTCAGATGTGTCGTTTTGGGGGGTTCATATATCTACTTTAACTTAAATTCGCGTTCTGACCCCTTTAAATTAGAAAATACGCAAGGATTAATCCTCTCACAAAACATGTTTGAGAAAAAAGTCCTCTTCTTTTTTCAAGATATGACCCTTGCAAAATAGTAAAAAACAATACAACATCTAGTTTTAGTTATAAATATTTATTACAAAATAACACATTGACTAATCAAAACTAAAATTAAGTTAGAACCTAAAATATGCAACCCCTATTTATTATTTATTTATCCATTATTTATTATCCATTCTAAACCAAACACTTTCGGTATAAGTATGACATGTTGAAAACAAATTCGTCAACCCGTTTTTAAACAAAATATGCGAAGTTTACGTGTAACGGAGTAATTATCTAGTTCAACAAGTGTAATATGTTTTGTTTCGATAGAGGACGTGTGTGCTTAATGAAATATGATATAAGATAACGAAATAAGAGCCTTTCGTATATTTGCAGTTAAGACTTATATTGGGAAATAGTTTAGCTTGAGGCTTGAGGCATATACGTATACTGTCATTTTTATCCGTTTCATAGATATATTGTATGTACCTAAGCAATAATTAAAAATTTACATCCACACATTGTCCTTAATTTTAATTACTTTTGTTTGCATCAGTCCGAACTGAAAGACAAGGGAAAAGCTATCGTCATCGTAGTGAAAGTGGTCGAATTCGGTTTTAAACAACATGAGCATAAATCACACCCATAATATCAATATACTTAAGTAACTCAAAGTACTTCTTTATTGAGTTTCCATTTACTGATAAAGTTTGAATCAATTAATGTTGTTGTATGGTCTTTAGCGTCGCTTTCAACATTGTTTCCAGTTATATCGCGACGGTGTCTACTCGAGACAGTATTTCTGAGTCCTGTTACATTAGAGTTTTATGTCGCAAACACATGGTATGATACCTCGCCACAATACATCATACTGATACGGGGTCAACGAGCCCTACTATCCTCTTAATGCTAAGCGTCAAACGAGTAAGATTCTAGTAGTACCATTTAACACGTTTTCGGTATAACCCGGCCGGGGATCGAATACATTATATTCTGCATGCGAGGCGGACATTCTACCCAAAGATCACCATTGTGGTTCGATAACAATGAAACAATACGTTTGTCTACCACTAAAGATAATAAAATGGTGATTTCAATATTTGATTAAACGAGTTATAGCATAACGTCATACTTAATGACAAAAGGGATATACACTTCTATTTAAACGTCAATTTTTAATACTTCAACAATTATTGTTGTTGTATGGTGTTTAGCATCGCTTGAAACAATTGTTCAGTTATATCGCGATGGTGTCTACTCGAGACAGTATTCTGAGCACTGTCACACTGGGTGGTCAAGCCGCAGACACATGATATGATACCCCATACAGTCACACTATACTGACAACGGGTCGACCAGACCTATACCTTTCCTCTAAATGCTGAGAGTCAAGCGATAAAGCTTCTAGTACCATTTTAATGTATTTGGTATGACCCTGCCGGAAATCGAACCTACGACTTTTCCCATGCGATGCGGACGCTCTACCACTAGACCACGCCGCGGTCTTTCAACGATTACAAATAGTTCCACTTCCCAACAGGGGTCCTCTCTGGCGGAGTGTTATCACGTGACCATTTACCTCTCACCACTGAAGTTTACAGTGGATACAAAGAACACAATTATGTGATATTTACACAATGTCATTTTCAATGGTAAAACGTTGAATACGAAACAATACTTACGTGTATATCGAAACAGAACACTCAGTGCAAACATGCAATGAAGGGTGAACATAAAAACGTGTTTTTCATGCATAATCCTTTTTATATATGTAAGTTTCTTTCGATTTCACACAATCAGCAACACCCTTTCACTATCACATACACTATGTTACGACGAAAACCCGAACATCGATTAAGGAAGTAGGAAGTAAAATAACTAGTTTGTACCTGTGGTGAGTCAACAACCACTGATGCGTAGATGGACTACCTGAAGTATCGTATATTCATATTAATATATATAATGACGAAAAAACTGTACAAAGTTTAAAGTCAATAAAATGTCCAACACGTGTATTACAATTATAAGATATGTTTATTAGAACATCGAGTTTAGAGAAATTACAGTATGCATGCAGAACATATATTTTGTTCGTTAATATTATAGGTGAAATAATAAAACATAGAATTTGTAAATTACCAAATTGACGGTAAAGAATTAGTCGCTGAATTTTCGTTTTATTTATTTTAATTAGTATTACTAAGTTATATGGCCCTGTGTAATTATAAAACGTAATGCTGTATTTAAAAATGTTTTATAGCTGTTCATGTTGGATGTCTTTATTTTGCGTTTGAATCACATAACAGGTTAATATATATATCATTTTTAGTTTTATTGATGGAAGCATACCTCAGAAACAATGTGAGTAGAACCACCCTCAATACGAAAGTAAAATTGAATATGCAATACGGTGCCTTCCTGAAATGTATCGAACATTGTGCTAATCTCTATTCAAATACTATTGACTTGACACATATTTAAATAGTCATGTACGCCCTTATAACGTACGGTATATAGGTATTCAATAGAAATCAGCGACTTCTGACATATATAATACATGGAATTATATTTGAAGGTATTCATTACTACACATTATTAGTCACATCCGTCGTAGTTCAGAAGTGTTACTGTAGAGTATTAAATTCATAATTCACCTATTTACTGATGGCTTATTTACTGTAAACAATATTTCTAACAACCAACTATATAAAAAGTTAGACCATCGTCAACGAATGGGAATCTTCCTGAAGAATGCAGTTAACCCAGATAAAAGTGAAAATCCTTGGTATAACTTGAAAATCAGGTAAGATTGTATTATACCTGGGACTGAAAGCTCGATTTGTTATTTTGTAGAATAATCACAAAATCAATCAGAAAAATGGTAAGCAAAAACATGAATATTATGGACCGTGCCATCAGCAGTTGTCTAAATTGTCAAAATGTTTTAGGTAATATATGTATAAACATAGTACGCAGACAAGTATCAATATGAAACTTTATCTGATCAAAATATTTTCCTGTGACATGTTGTCCTGATGCTGTATTGTATGTTATATATGTAAAAACATAGTACATAGACAAGTATCAATATGAAATATTATCTGATCCAAATATTTTCCTGTGACATGTTGTCCCAATGTTGTAATGTATGTAATATATATATATAAACATAGTGCGCAGACTAGAATCAATCTGAAACTTTATCTGACCAAAATGTTTTCCTTCGACATGTTGTCCCGATGTTGTAATTTATGTAATATATGTATAAACATAGTATACAGACAAGTATCAATATGAAACTTTATCTGATCAAAATGTTTTCCGCTGACTCTTTAACGGCGAAAACACGTTGCTACTATTTAAGTTGTATATATCTTATCAATGTGATTTATACATGTCAGACGCCATAATTTCGTTTACCTTATATAAGAAGTAGCGTAGTTCCTGACCATGGGCATAAACGTCATTTAAAGTATACCACCTACCCCGGATCTGAAGCCACATTTGTAGTAAATGTATATGTTTTAAGCATTGCCTATACAACGGTGAAACTGAATATCTTTCAAAGTTAATGACATATAACAGAGTGTAAAGTGTTAAAGGTTTGGTGAGAAGAAACCCGGCATGCTTATACCTTGAGGCAATATGTAACAGATTGGACGTCAAACTCTAAAGTCAAGGTCGTATTACAGGGAGAAATGTCACATTTTTTTAAAACTCTGCTTTGAAGTTTTGATATATATTTGCCTTGCGTTGTGTACTTATACAATAATAGGCGTCTGGTCGTAATACGTTTTGACCATAGAATGGAACGGAAACTCTCTTAATAAAGAAGTTGCAAGCATGGAAAATATTTCCACTGTTTTGTCATTTGAGTTCTGCATGAAGAAATCTAGATCTAAATAATTATCATAAATTTTAATTTCTTCAATAAAATAAAAAAACAAATAGTCAAAGTATTATAACTTAATGTGAAACACAAATATATTTACATTTATAGTGATTATTCAACATGCCAAATTCATCCTTTTCACAAGCCACAAATTATCTTACTATCAAAATGTTTTAAACGTTCATATCAAAGGCGTAGGACCGGTTGGCAGGGTGAGGCAGATCATTTCATTTCATTTCGGGCTAATGGTTTTTAAGAAGAGGTAAACCATGTGAATTATTTACGGATGTTCGTGGGACGACGACGGACAAAAGAAAATAGACAGCACTTAAATACTGTTCCAACACTTTCAACTCGTCATTCAGACTCCCTAAGATGATAACAAAAAGATATCGGTGAAACCGATGGATGCTCCCCCAAGTGAGTGTTTGACTCTGTAACATATGGTAATGATATTTAGCGGGAAAAATAACTGCGAGAGTTCTTAAGAGAAGTCAATACATTATTTTTTATTTTGGGATATATTACATTGTACAACATACTTTGAAATAGGTCATTATGATGCATCCTAGCAAGTTTCGTAAAATTTCAACATGGGGTTGTAGTGAAATAGCGCGGAAAAGAATTTGGTCACAGACAGAATCAAAGGGCCATAACTCCGTAAAAAATCGGAACCGGAACATAAAGACAATATGCGCATCTACACTTGGTAATGATGCATCCTAGCAAGTTTCATAAAATTCCAACCTGAGGTTGTAGAGAAATAGCGCGGACAAGAAATTGGTCACTGACAGAATCAAAGGACCATAACTCCGTAAAAAATTGGAACCGGAACACAAAGACAATATGCGCATCTGCACTTGGTAATGATGCATCCTAGCAAGTTTCATATAATTCCAACCTGAGGTTGTAGAGAAATAGCGCGGACAAGAAATTGGCAACATACTCAATTTAAGGGTCAAAACTCCATGAAAAATCATTGAACTGGAACACAAAGAAAATATGCGCATTTCAACTTGGTAGAGATGCATCTTAGCAAATTTCGTAAAATTCAAACATAGGGTTGTAGAGAAATAGCGCGGACAAGAATATGGTCACAGACAAAATCAAAGGGCCATAACTCCGTGAAAAAGCATCGAACTGGAACACAAAGACAATATGCGCATCTGCACTTGGTAATGATGCATTCTGGAAAGTTTCATAAAATTCCACCCTGAGGTTGTAGAGAAATAACGCGGACAAGAATTTTGTCACAGACTCAAAGGGCCAAAACTCCATGAAAATCATCGAACCGGAACACAAAGACAATATGTGCATCTCCAATCGGTAATGATGCATCTTAGCAAGTTCCATAAAATTCCAACCAGAGGTTTTAGAGATATAGCCCGGACAAGAACTTTGGGACGCACGGACGAAGCGGCGACTACTTACCCCCCCCCCCCCCCCCTTTGGGGGAGCATAAAAATACTATGTAAACTAATATGATGGAACACAGCATGTAAATTGTAGGCCAATTTAGGGAATCCATTTTTGGATATATCAATTTGGCATGTTTAAATGATATCCTAATGGCAAACCGGACCAGTTATTATATAATATAGCCAATTTTATTTTTTTTAGAATTCCTGATATACATCTTTTTAAAGTAAGTTTTATGGAAAAGCACAAAATTTAAAACGTTTAAAATTACATTCATATTACTTAAACCATTGACAATATATCCTTCTTATTACTTGGACCTCGAGTAGATCAAAATAAGACTTCCAGAAGTTATACTCCGTCTATGTGACTTTTAATAACTTAATCAACTTTGAATTCGGTCGACAGAAGTTAGATGCTACACATCAAGGGTGTAGCTAGTCTGAAGAAAACTTCATACAAAACGTTTCTGTTTGCACATTTAAATAAACTATATGGCTGAGAACAACTGATTTGCACAGTTTTATCTCCTTTCAAATTTCCGCTCTCTTGTATTTCATAGAACTCTTCATTTTCAAGCTTGAGCAATGTTACAATAACCTGAAAATCAGAAAAGAAAACAGTAAGATAAATATTTGATTGTGTTTTTCAAATGTTTTTTTCCTATGTAAGCTTATGTGCTCAACTGAACCGAAAACTATTCTGAGGTCCCTCTGGCTTGTCTGTAAGACAACAAAGCCCCTTAAAAGAAACAAATCTTAACTGTTATGATTAGAAAATGGTTGAAAAAATGAAGTTTCTTTTTTTCCCATAAAATTCCTGTAGAAATCAAAGCCCCCTTAAAGGGCCCATATGTACCCTAGCTAATTTATTTGAACAAAATTAAAATTCCTATTTTATATAAGTATAATTTAGGCCAAATATGAACAAATACGGCCTGTCAGTTTATGAAAAGAAGATTTTCGAAAAATCTCAATTTTAATATTTTTGGAGGCACTGCCATTCCATTTTGGAAAGATAAGAGTGCTAAAGTACAAACAAACGAACGTTTGCAGATGACAAACAACAGCCGACGACACAGAAAAGCTCATCTTGAGCTTTGCTCAGGTCGTTCTCTATAATTTGATTGAAATTACTCAAGTTTAAAGATATATCACCTATAACGTTCTGTTCAATAAATAATGGAAAGTTTATTGAATCAAAAGAGGAAGGAAGGTCCCATTCGAAGATAATGGTTGATTCCGTCCTTGTAGTTTATCTTATTTATGAGAAATTTGTTAATACACAGGCTGGCATTTTCCGTTTTATTTGTCGATGTTTTAGCATAACCAGAAACTGACTAATGAGTGACTTTATCCCAGGACGCGATTAAATTTTTGGACAATCAAATTCAAGTATTTTCACTACAGAGACAACATACAATATAAGTTATTGAACAGAATATCCAAAGTTATTGAACAAAGTATCCATAATATATGAGGTTTGATATAAATATGAAGTTTTACTGCAAACATAAAAAAATGTCGACGATATGATGAGGCCTCTTTAAAGGCAGGCAAGTAATACAAAATAATTATATATGATTGTATATTAAAAAGTAACATAAAATGTGTACCAAAAGTAGCAATTCATTAAAATACACTATCACAATTAAGGCTCCAAGCATTTCAGCTATCAAACATAATTATGGCAGCAATAATTTATCAATGTACTACTGTTGGAAAAATGATTGTACTTGGACAAAGGTGTATATATATTTTCGTTAGAGAGAGTAATGGCTATTTAAGGGATATGCGTTTGTGTTTTAACGACTGATACAGCTCAACAGCTGAAATATATACCCCACTTTGTCAGATGTACCAGTAGGACTTGGTTCAAGGGTGTCGGGAATATGTTACAGGTCGCTAAAGAAAAATGAAAAGCCGCATTAGATCTCTGTAAGATTTTATTATAGTTAACTAAGTTTTTTTTACAAAATATCTAAAGCTAAGCAAAATTTTAAGTGTTCCAAATATATAAAATGGTGTGCATTAACAGTTTGTGTTTAACATACATTAAAATAAACAGTTTGATTGAAATATGAATTATATTTCATTTTCAGATTAATTTCATTGTTAGAGATGCTGATGGACCTTCTTTTTCTTTGGCAAATTGCACATGCGTGGTTGGGTTGTCAGGATCAAGCGGCCATATTGTTTGGATACTATATCAATTGGCTAATTATATGTCTGTAGGTCTCAAGGCACTACCAGAAGATATTGCAAAAACACTAAACTAGGCACACACCTGGAGGTGAAAAGATCTTGAGATAAGTGAATATTCAAGAATAGGGTCCTCTGGAATCAGTCTCAAATTCACTTTATATAATCCAATCAGAGACGAAGGGGTGAATTGGAAATCTCATTGCGAAATTGTAATATGTTGACAAAATAATTCTTATTCTACCAGCTATCCAAAAGGATCGGTATGAAGTTACCAGCTGAAAACGGAAAGTGACTGCATAATCAACATATTTGATGAGACACCATTTATACAATTACGTGCTGATAATGTGATGTCAAACAAATTAGACATAGTTCTGAATGCAAAATAAGCCACTGATTTTGAAACAAAAAAAACTCTCATTAGGTGAAGTTAATACATTTAAAAAGCAAACAAGGCTTAAATAATATCTCCTCTTTGGTTCAAGTTAAAATAAAGCCATTTAACAGCATCTAGAATTGGCGAAATATTCAAAAAGAGAAATTAAACAATTCTCTCGAAGACCGATTAAAATCTAACAGATAATTTACAACGGCTGCAATGCTAGCTGGTACTGCAGCCGAACCCCTTGTCGCATCTTCATGTTTAAATTGTGAGGATAATAAGATAAATATGTACCCTTGCGGGATAGTAATAAGTCACTGGGCTCCGTGGATTGTTGCAAGTCCTGACAGGAAGGATTACAACCCAGCTAAAGTACCACCATTTTGGATTTTAGAGATTAAATGCCCACAGGTTGGTTCAGTTCTTGAAGCCAAGTACCTGATTAAACATGGAGATGAATTAAAGCTAAACAGAAATCATTCTTACTATTTTCAGATCTTAACACAGTTGACTGTTACTAGACTTGAATGGTGCAACTTTTTTGTTTGGTGCAAAAATGACTATCAAGTTGACACAACATATATTTCAAGAAAGAGCTGTGGCAAGATGTGATAATGTCTACTTCGTAATGTCACACAATATAAGATACATACATGGAGATAATTATTTGTGAATAACCAAGACATAAATGTACATACTAGATTACGGCGAGTGCGCCTAGCTACAATGCAAACCATAGATACAATATCAAGGCCTCTGCCAAACCAATAAATTTGGTGTCGACCATGACTTACATACTATAGAATTACATGCAACACATCTGGACAGGGTGGACAAATTTACATACATGAAGTGATTGCTTTGTATGAGTAGGATCCAGTTAATGATTCATGACTACTCACATACTATATTAAGGACAGATTTATAATAAACCCGTTGAATCATATAGATACAGTGAATTCATATATATTTAATTTCATAAAGTGAGATAATTAAATTCACAACAACAGCATTTACGATTTTTTTAGATCTTTTCAAATCGGTCCAGGCTTTGTATTGCCGTAAGAAACGCTGCCGTAAGAATCACACTTTTTCCTTTTAAAATCACTGTACATTACGCCCATGCATGTATATATCACAATAACCCACCCACCGCGCAATTTTATCAGTTCGTTAACTTTTCATGCTGTCTGTGTTTAATTTGATTATTTTTTTTTTTAAATCTGTACATTATTATTACCAATATCGTGTATTCTCATTTGAATGAATTAGTTTCAATCAATTTCACGCAAAAAATCAGGATGTAATCGGAAGTATCATGTATACCGGCTATAGCCTTGGTTCTTCTCCGAGTCGTGGCCGCATTAGGGCAGAATATACACTAAATATAAGTCTATGTCTGGAGTGTTTGTCTTGGGGTATCTAATTAAATACAAAACTTTTTTTAAAAAACAAATTGTGCATGTGGGGGAGTTGGGTGGGTGTTCTTTTGGTCGGTTACAAAGTTGAAATGGGACAGTTTTATTTTAAAATAAAAAATAACCAAATAAAAATGGGCCGGGGAGGGGGGGGTTCATGTGGGCGGGTGGGGTTAATAATTGGGTGTGGGGTGGGGGTGGTATCTTGGGTTCGGTAACAAAGATGAAAAGGGGCAGAGTAGATCTATTTAAATTGATACAAAACAACATTTAAAACAATATATGGGCAGGTGGGGAAGGGGGTGTGAAGGTGGGTGGTCTTGGGGTCGGTAACAAAGTTGAAATGAGACAGAGTTTTAATTTAAAACAAAAAAGAACAAAATTTAAAGGAGGAAAATGGACAGAGTGGTGGGGTCTTGTAGGTGGGTGTGCTTTGAGGTCGGTTACAAAGTTGAAATGGGAGAGTTTTAATTTGAAACAAAACTCAAACGGCGATTCTCGTGGGGGTGTGGGGATGTTCTCTGGGTCGGTAACAAAGTTGAAAGGATGTAGAGTAGTTAATTTAAAACAAAACCAAATTAAAAAACATTATTGCAACAATATTCTATATATTTAACAAAACCCATACTTTAATATGCACCATTCATGAACGTCAAATTTAAAAACATTTCAACCCACTAGGGGTAAGCCCTCCCCTACCCATCCAGTTGCATTTTTTGCAACATAACTTCAGAAATTCCTTTGGGGGAACCCTGCTTGGTATATATTATCAAATACATATAAACAACATGTTCAGGGCATATATTTTTATAGTAAGCTTAATTCTGGTTGGATGAAAATGTTAAACTGGCAAATGATCACAATAAAATATAAGTTTATTATGTTTGTGTCAATAGAAAATTAGAATAATGTTTCTGTGACTGACTAAGTTCATTTTATCAAGGAAACTGCATGGAAAGTAAAATTAGTGAAATTACTTTTTTTCATGCTGAAAGTGGGGGAACCAAACTTCAGGAGGCAAAAAGGGGTAAAAAGTGGTACTTTTGATCCCATTTTGGGGACATTTTAGTGTGAGTCTGGGACAGTACTTTAATATGATATAGGACTTTTTGGTCCGCGGATGATAGAAATAATGAAAATTAGGTCAAACATTATAATGTAAGTCTATGGAAAATGCAATGGTGGTAGCTGACCTAAATGATATTATCGTGCTTTCTTTTCAAGGAACCCGCCATTGTTGTTGTTGCTGTTGTTGTTGTTAGGCAGGTCTATTCACGGGAACCTTTCTTAATATTGATAAGGAGAACCGGGAACCCACTTTGAATACTGGAGCGGAGTTTCATTCGTCTTTCCATGTCGGCAGCCGCTTGTAGAGTGATGTAATCTCGATTTCAATTCGTGGCGATATATGGTGCCGTTGTATTAATATGCAAACTACAAGACTTAATAAAAATATATGTTTATTGTCAAATTCAAAAAGTAATAATAGATGCAAGAACTGGAATTTTAAAGTATTAGAAATGTTCAAAGAATGTAATGTAGAAAAATATGGTAATATTAATGTAAATGCAAATAAATGTGTACTTTTAAATGAAATAATACCACTGATTGTGAATGACGTTGTCACAAAGTGGCATGAAGATGTAAACTGAGAAGTTTCACAAAGGGTAACGGGGCAAATAAACTTAAACTTTATAAACATTAAAAAAACATGAATATATTGTGGAACCATACTGTAAATTAGTATACACTAGACACCATAGAGGTGCTTTAGCAAAATTTAGAAGTGACACTGCTCCAATAGCCATATACACTGGAAGATATAGACAGCTGATTGCAAATGATCGAGTGTGCTTTCATTGTAAAGATGAAGTTGAAAATGAGATGCATGTGTTACTAAAATGCCCATTGTATGATCATTCGATCAGAGTTATTGACAGAAGTTGTTAGTGTTTTTAAGGAATTTAATTCGTGTAGCGATAATGATAAACTATGTTATATACTTACCAATCAAGTGTAGTGAAACTCATTGCCAAAACCTGTTTTATGATTTTAGAGAGAAGATGATTTTTTTATATAGTTGTATACAAAAATTGTAATAGTCGATTAAACATATGAAGCATTTTAATATTGTAGTGAGAAGTCGGTGCTAATCAGTTCATTCTAGATCTGATGTAGAATGATATTCGATATTTTAAACTATGTTTTAAGCTTTAAGTAGCTGATGCGTTAGCATTTCTTTTCCTCCTCATATCATAATCTTGTATAATTTGAAAAACATTTTAAACAATGTGTCAAGATTAGCACCGGCTTCTCATTTTTACGGCGTATACATGTTACAGTCAATCTGTGAAATCAGCCATTTCATGAAATGGCTAAAAAATTTAGCCTTTTCGTGAAATGACCAATTCACTCAGTCATTTCATGAAATGGCTAAATATTTCAGGCTTTTCATGAAATGACTAAAAAATTGCTCCAGCCATTTCATGAAACGGCTAAAATCAATTGGAACAAAAAATAAGAAATATACCTTTAAGAAACAAAACTAAGACTAATATTAACAGCATCATTTATTTTTTATAAAAGGTTTTGCACATGCACAATATTGTCTATCTCCGCTTTAGACTTAACTAAGAACAGCTAGCATGATAAAAGCACAATATAGTAATGTACAGTTTCAACATCACATACAATGTTCATGGAGCTATTTATTCTTACATGTAAGACTGCAGTGGCATCTGCTATTACACATTTTACTAGCCTTAAAGCACTTACATCTGTTGGTTTGACATTGTTTTTACCATTTCCACAATCACATCGAAAAAACTTCGCCGGTCTTTAGCTCTACACATGATCGATTGACCATTCTCTCTGCTTGTGACAACTGAGAATCACATTGTCCTTGAGGTAGAGACTGCATGCCGATGAGGTCAACCTGGGCTCGGGAGTTAAACTCACTGGATAGGATAGGTTTAACAACGACGCCTTTGGTCATCGGACGTTTTCGCTTCTCTTGACAGACGAGACAGTATGACTTGAACAATTCGAGGGAGTCTTTCGTTAAGTTGGCATACTTTTCTTTGAGATGTTTCATCATTCTGTCACGGCCACCATGTCCAGTAGATATGTGAGCCTTCTGGATTATATCGAAGGTATCTTCTACGGTAGCATAATAAACCGGACGATCTTCTGGTGATTGTCTTTTCTTGATCAACTTTTCAACATCGCCGCACTGTAGTAGTTCATATTTAGACAGTAGGTAGTACTGGTGTCTTGATTTCTTCGTTTGAAGGTCAGCTGCTAACCTCAGGTCGGTGATAGTCTGATAGTAAACGTTTCTTGGAAGAATATGTTTCTCACACTGTGAATACTTCGCAAACAAAGCTTCTCTGAATTAAAGTTCAACTGTTTTCTGATCCATGTTGTATGACTTAAGATTTCAAAATGTAATGAACATACAGAAGCAAGTGATTTTATAACAATAATGAGTAATTATATTGCTAAAAACAAACAGTACGATTATAGCAATAATTAAAGAATAGTTAAACACATTCTTTTAAAAGAATGAATATTGATGACCGAGCAATTAAAGAACACAATGAAAGTTTGCTTTTCTTCGGCTAAGTTCAAAGCAATCATTAAATGGAAAAGATGGTATTTACAATAATGTTTTGTTTTTGTGGACCAATTATGATAATCCAATAAAAAAGGATGATTGGTCTATTTTATACTTATCTCTTTAAGTACACAATTAGTGAAAGTTTGCATCACTTAAACTATGATCAAAGCAATCATTGTAGGTAATTATATTGAGCCCCTATTCTACAATCAAGTTAGCTTGCATTTATTAAGATTAATTACATATGACAAAGTCATTTCACGACAAAGCTAAAGATTTTATCCATTTCATGAAATGGCTGATTCCTCAGATTGACTGTAATATATGTCATCATATGTGAAACAAAATTTACAAGGTGCAAAAAAAGAATTATTTATAACATTTATTATTGAGTATGAATATAATAAAGATATACATGCTTTTATATTCATTTTATCAAACAAACTATACTTTTCATGATATAAAACATCTTATACACAGATTGGCTGAAATTGCGCCAGCCAATCTGTGTAACATTGGCATTTAAATTTCAGCCATTTCATGCAAAGCCTGAAATATTTAGCCATTTCATGAAATTACTTAGTGAATTGGTCATATCACGAAAAGGCTAAATTTTTTAGCCATTTCATGAAATGGCTGATTTCACAGATTGACTGTAACATATATATGTTAAAAAGTGTCGTGTTATGTACTATTCTGCAAGTATGTTTGATATTGCTTTTCTGTAAGGTTATCAGTAAACATGCAAATATATAGACAGCAAGTGATATAAATTGTGATAAATCTACCTACATGCCTGCCTACCTGCCTGCCTGCCTGCCTGCCTATCTATCTATCTATCTATCTATCTATCTATCTATCTATCTATCTATCTATCTATCTATCTATCTATCTATCTATCTATCTATCTATCTATCTATCTATCTATCTATCTATCTATCTATCTATCTATCTATCTTTATATCTATCTATCTTAACTACCTACCTACCTACCTACATACATACATGCCTGCCTGCCTGCCTGCCTGCCCTGCATGCCCTGCCTGCCTACCTACCTACCTACCTACCTACATATTTACCTACCTACTTACCTACATACCAACCTACCTACCTATATATAAAGTAAACAGTAACTTGAAGTACGATTATACGATTATTTCATTATTCAGAAAAAAAGTTGTGCTTTTTTATCTTCACACTTTCACATATTGCCTTCTATCACGTTCCAAGTCACACCGGACTTTTTTGAATACTTTTGCGCTAGACAAGCACAAATAACTAAAAACACAAAGTACAAAAGGCGAGATAATTATGTCATTACCCAAGATAGAGTTATGATCATTTATGATCTCCCCTTTCACATGTCGCCCCAATCTATTGAATTCCTTCATTAATTTTGGTGTAATGTTATCTTCTAGATGTTTTGGACGGACGGTTGCTTGGACGGACTTGCGGACGCACGTACAGTCGGAAAGAATTAAAGTGAGTAAATTTATCAATTTATTTTTAAATGAATTTGAAACTAGCGCTTAATAAGACGGTCCAGAAATGTATTTACTTACTAGCAATGGAGTTATTCCACTATGGTGTATATGTGTATTTTGTAAATCTGAAAATCTAATCCAAAAGCCTAATGCTCTAAAATTGAATTATTTTTTAATAGTAAGCAGAAAGAATTTGTGAACTTTTACATAAAAGTTATACTCATTTTAATAATAAAAATACGCTTAACAATAGAATAGTGTTGATAAAGTGATCAAACAATTTCGGAGACAAGCATTTACCTCCCTATAATCTATTTTCATTAATGATAAGAAATAAAGAACCCATAACAATGAACGCATATTGAATCATAAGAAGAAAAATATTTAAGATATATACAAGATTGTACAAGAAAAATTATTGAAACATTTTTCAAAATCCCAATTTCAAAACATCTAAGTTAAAATGCATTAGGCGCTTTTTAAAAAAACACACCTGATGGTGCTGCTATTATTATGTTAGTAACATAACGTCAGTCGCATTTTATTAGACTAGTAAACTTATTATTATAACATGTATATATATATTACGAATATATTCATATTAGCAAACCATGTTGAAAAATCAGATGAAAAGAAAATGTCTTTAATAATTAGTATAATTTAGATAATTACAATATACTTGACTTGTTCTGTTTTTTGGGATTTTTTTTTTGTTATTTTTCTGGATGTCTTTTCGTGGAGAATGGAGAAATAACCACGAGCAATATATTTTACATTTACGTGCAAGTCGATATCCACAAAAAATGCAGTTGTATGATATTAGTGCACCCTTCTTTCAAAAACTTTATTCGAGCATAACGTAACAACGTCAATAAAAAGAGTTGTCAGAAAACAACAAAACTTGCCGATGGGATAAAACTCACCACTCTAGTAAAGATACTGAATGGAGGCAAACACCAAAATTTAAACGCAAGTAAACGCAAAAGTTTAACCTGGATGTCGACGAAAAATAAAGTCCAAAAGGGCCATATTTTGGCTAAAATGCAACCCCGAGTTATGGTTCTTGTCGCTTTGTGTTCCATCGATGATGGCGAACACACATGTGAAGTTTCATTATATCGAATGAGTGGTTGCATAGATATCTTACCTGATTAAAAACTTTAACCTGAAAAATTAAGTCCAAAAAGAGCCATAACTACGCCAAAATGCAAAATGTATCTGTGTGTTCCATTGATGATGGTAAATACGCATGTGAAGTTTCATTCATATCCAATGACTGGTTGCATATATATCTTAAACGCAACTAAACGCAGAAGTTTAACCTGGGTCTCTATGTTCAAAAAGGGCTAAAACTCTGCCAAACTACAATCCAGAGTGATGGTTCTTATCTTTGTGTGTTTCATTGATGATGCCGTACACACATGCGAAGTTTCATTTATATCCAATGAGTGGTTGCATATAGATCTGAAACTTAAACGCAAAAGTATAACCTGAGTGTCTTCAGATGACCCCGTCGGGGACGTTGGGGTCATGGCAATAGCTCTCCTTGGACATTCGTCCTGGCGAGCTAAAAAGTTGATTATTTCGCACCCATAACGACGACTTGCACTCAAACATAAACATAAGTTAACAACTTGCTAACATTTGGAGAAAATTCCCCTTTCCACTTGACACACGATAACACGAGCCGTCTTCTACTTGTAGTGGCATATAGCATAATCATAACAGAAACGTGTTAGAAATAATCGATGTATTTTTACGTCCCATTTGATCGTGACCTCAAATCGATCGATATTACAAACATTAACACGCTTTGAATAATAGTTGGTGTACTAGAACGGATTACGGTCTATAACAAAAATATAGCTGGGAATATAAAACAGGTTAGAAGTAAGTATGTCATTTTGTTCGTTGTCTTACTTACACTTTTCGTTAATTATTAATTCAATTGTATTTTATATACAATAAAGTAGATTACTATACACATGTTATAAAATCATTAAAATCTATTGTGATAATATTGTTCAGATGTAACGTGAGTTATTGAATAACAGGGGTTTATTTGTTATTGATATAATTCAAGAAATTCGGAATTTGAAACAATAAGTCTACTAAAAATGATAATTTTTTATGTGTTATTGTTTTCTGTTTTGTTGACTAACAGAGTAGCACTATTAGAAGTTTCGCAATTCCCAATTTGAGGGTAGTATACATTGTATGATTTAAGTAGAGGTTTCGTAATTCCCCAGTATGACGGTAGTACATATGTTTTGGTAGAGGTTTCGTTACTCCTAAATTTGAGGGTAGTAAATATATTTAGGAATAGGTTTCGTTACTCCTAAATTTTACGGTAGTAAATCTATTTTGGAATAGGTTTCGTAATTCCCAGGTATGAGGGTAATTCCCATGTTTGACGGTAGAGCATGTATTAAAGTAGCGATTTCGCAATTCCAAAGTTTGAGGATAGTTCAAGTGTTTAAGTAGAGGTTTCATAATTCCTAAGTTTGAGGGTAGTACGTGTATTTAAGTAAAGGTTTCGTAGCTCCCAAGTTTGAAGGTAGAGCATGTATTAAAGTAGAGGTTTTGCTATTCACCAGTTTGAAGGTAGTATACGTGTTTAAATATAAGCTTCGTTATTCCCCAGTTTGAGGGCAGTATATGTATTTAAATAGAGTTTTCGTTATTCCCCAGTTTGAGGGCAGTATATGTATTTAAGTAGAGGTTTCGTAACTCACCAGTTTGAGTGTAGTACATATTTTCAATTAGAGGATTCCTACTTCCCCAGTTTGAGGGCAGTATATGTATCTAAGTAGAGGTTTCGTTATTCCCCAGTTTGAAGGAAGTACATGTATTTAAGTAGAGGTTTTGCAATTCACCATTTTGAGTGTAGTACATATTTTCAATTATAGGATTCGTACTTCCCCAGTTTGAGGGCAATATATGTACATGTATCAAAGTAGAGGTTTCGTTATTCCCCAGTTTAAGGGAAGTACATGTTTTTAAGTAGAGGATTTGCAATTCACCATTTTGAGTGTAGTACTTATTTTCAATTAGAGAATTCGTCCTTCCTCATTTTGAGGGCGGTATATGTATATAAGTAGAGTAGATGTTACGTTATTCCCCAGTTTGAAGGAAGTACATGTATTTAAATAGAGGTTTCGTAATTCACCAGTTTGAGTGTAGTACATATTTTCAATTAGAGGAATCGTACTTCCCCAGTTTTAGGGCGGTATATGTATCTAAGAAGAGTAGATGTTACGTTATTCCCCAGTTTGACGGAAGTACATGTATTTAAGTAGAGGTCTCGTAGTTCACAAGTTTGAGTGTAGTACATATTTTCAATTATAGGATTCGAACTTCCCCAGTTTGAGGGCAGTATATGTATCTAAGTAGAGGTTTCGTTATTCCACAGTTGAAGGGAAGAACATGTATTTAAGTAGAGGTTTCGTAATTCACCAGTTTGAGTGTAGTACAGATTTTCAATTAGCGGATTCGTACTTCCCCAGTTTGAGTGCAGTATATGTATCTAAGTATAGTATAGGTTTCGTTATTCCCCAGTTTGAGGAAAGTACATGTATTTAAGTAGAGGTTTCGTAATTCACGAGTTTCAGTGTAGTACATATTTTCAATTAGAAGATTCGTACTTCCCCAGTTTGAGAGCAGTATATGTATTTAAGTAGAGGATTCGTTGTTCCCCAGTTTGAGGGAAGTACATGTGTTTAAGTACAGGTTTCGTAGTTCACCAGTTTGAGTGTAGTACGTATTTTCAGTTAGAGGATTCGTACTTCCCCAGTTTAAGGGCAGACATGTATTTAAGTAGAGGTTTCGTAATTCCATTGTTTGAGGTTATTTACTGCTTTTAAGTAGATACAGACTAGCCTGTATTAAGCAGCCGTCCAAAGGAAATAGCCAAACTGGCTTCTTAACACAGGTGGCTGCTTAATAGAGAGTCCATTTTCCCCAAGAAAACTGGTCAGGATGTTTATTGTGACAAACAAAAAGTGATCACACATGCATGGTACATTATGTACTGGGGTAAATGAGACAAATTAACAAGAAGAAAACATATGCACTGACAGTATTTTATAAGAAGTACATATAAATAAATAACTTATTTATGTTATGTAATTAAAAAATCATTATGTTTCAATTTAGCATAAAATAAATCCAATTAAATATGATTTTTTACATTTAGCAGACGCCGTACAATCCAGTAAAAATGTATAGCTCGTATTCTTCCAATACCTCACGGTTACGTTAGGACAAAATCTGATTATGTGTTTTATCGACACCTTTTCCGAAAATCCAGACGTTTAACCACTTTTACACGTTCATCTTAAGTCAAACACTTTCTTTTTGCAGCAGATATTGTGTACGATATGTGTCGAATCAATCTCGTTATAAATAATGTCTTTCCAATGCATTCGCACCCACTTTCATAGCCTATAAAATTTAATGTAATTATAATCTAATCAGTTCCAGATTTATTGGCATAATGACAATACACAGTTGCCTATGGCCATTTACAAAGAATATCTAAACAGATATAGTATAGGCACACAATATATAAACATAGGTAAGACATTCACAAACAAACAGTCAAATATTATAAGATATCAAATCAAGACATTATATTTTTAATAACGCATTTAAATGCGGAATATAGTTAAGAAGCAGTCATGGTATTCAAGGTAGTTTTTCATAGCGTAAAATCCTCAGTAATATAGCTTGATGAATTACGCACTAGTCGTTTATATGTAGATGAAAATATATTCAAAAATTTATTGACAGTTGGAAATTATATATTTTTAGATACTTAGTTCTTATTGTTCTATCTTTTGGACAACATAAAAGAAAATGATACTCTGATTCAACAACGTTTAAGGAACATAATTTACAAGTTCGATTTTCTATTTCTACATTATTATATCTGCCTGATTCTATTTCTAAATTAAGGGCACTAAGACGTAAACGTGTCAGATTTTTGCGATTATTTTCATTTGAAATCATATCTAAGTTACATGTGGGACTATTTCAGACATCCCACTGGCTTATCGAGAGAAGTTACCCCCCCTTGATATCGGCGGTTTTTACTACTTACCTGGCTAAACCGTCATATTTGGTTTACATATAGGAGAAATTTCATTTTATCGTTATAACTTTTTCATTATTAAATTGCCAACCTATTACAACGTCTAGCCATTAAGTTAAAAATATAACCTTTCTTGTGATAAAATAAAAATTAAAATAAGTTTACGTCTTCTTGTTTCTTTTTTTTTTGATTTTATAACAGCATATATGCTACTTATATGTTCTATATAAAAAAATACTCAAATCACGTTTTCGGCCACTTTTAATGTCTTATAAACCTTAGTTGTGAGTTTTTTGCCAACCTATTACAACGTATACGTTCATTGCAAATAAAATGCTCTTTACGATGATATTTTGATATAGAAAATATGATAATTGCATCTTGCTTCCATTTTGATTTGAAAATGAGACAAAATGTAATTCTGATTTTATTTTCTGTATGTTCAATAGAGCGTACTATTGAACCCAATACAGCATATTGCAGTACCCAATTAAATACAGCATGTATATTGCTATATCATCCAGCAGAAGTTGGTCAGTCCCGACATGTTTATATACACATGGTGATATTGCAAGTTTTATGTAGTTTAAATTTTTTTTTTATTTAATATGTATTTTACTTATATTCTAAAGAATAGATTTATTTTTATTTCATAGTTTAACAAAAGAACCTTCAAAACACTTCCAATTCAAGTACATTTCTTATGTAAACCAAAACATTATTTAATGGTGTATTTCTTTCGCACAAATATATGTTTTAATGTCTTTGTTATGAAATAATTCAGTGGACATAGAAAGAAAATCAATAAGGATCAAAACCAGTGACTAAATAACAACAATACTTTACGCGAGGCATATTAATTGAACAAAGAGATTTGATAATGTAATTGGTTGATAAGTAGGTTAATCAGTATGATAAGCATATCATTGTTTTGAATTACTCAATCTAATGATCTTTTTAAGATAATTTTAAAAATGCGCAATAGTGCTCTTTTCTTCTTCAGCTTTTAATTCAAAATTTGGTTGATTGCAGCTTTTAGTATAAAGATTAGCAATAGTTTAGATTGAGCTTTATCGTGTAAAATAATTGTGCTTTACATTGATATGCATAGAGAATGAATGAATGAATCAATCAATCTTATAATTCTTTAAGAATGGCTTTGTACAAGTTTAAACGTTCATAAAGCTGTTTTGTTATATGACGTGTATATAGATTAGACAAAAATAAAGACAATGACTATGAAATGAAGTGTGTTTTGCGGAACGAAAATAAAATTATTTAATTATTTAAAGAAATATGAAGGTACTGAGATTACTTCATTAAGTTTAGTAATCCGAAATAGATATTCTAATTGCAAACATGTTTCATTTTGTGTATTATTATTTTTGTTTTATAGACATCGCATTGATATCGTGTAATTAACTAAATACAAGTTCGTTATGATAAACCAATATCAAATGTTTATAAATATTACAGTATATTGAATTTAAACGTTTTCCTAAGATCAGTAAAGTAATATGTATTTTATTTTTAGAGAAAACTGTGTACGTTTTATGAATATTGATATTATTGGCATAGCTGAAACTCATCTTTTAAAAGAAAATCATTTAGCTTTATATAACTATGTGTTTATTGGGCATAATAGGAAACAGATACATGTTAATGCTAGAAATGGATCAGGCGGCGTATGTTTAATTGTAAAGTGTGACTTATATAAGGAGTTTGAGATTAATGTATTAGACAAGTCATATGAAGGTATTTTATGGGTGTCTTTTAAAAACAAATTAACACTTTTATCTTTTAACGTATGTGTATGTTATTTACCTCCTCAAGGATCGTCCAGATATGTCAATCCTAATGATTTTTATGATCAACTCTTAACAAATATATATGAATATCAAAAATTAGGTCAGTTTGTCATATGTGGTGATTTTAACAGCAGAGTTGGTGATATGCCAGATTTTATCGAAGGTGTTGATAATGTCTTAGAAAGAGATGTGATTGATTTTGCTAAAAATGCATATGGAGACATGTTGTCTAATTTTTTAATTGATAGTAATTGTTGTATAATGAATGGGAGACATTTTAAAAGTAATAATTTCACATGTATTTCATCGAAAGGTAGTTCTGTAGTCGATTACTTTATAGTTCCTTATGAAGACATCGAATGTATAGATAATGTCAATGTAACTATTGCATCGGATATGGTGCGGGAACAATGTATAGAGTCGAGGAGTATACCTGATCACTCACTTTTGACATGTTATTTTCATCCTAAATGTTTGAATTCTGCAATTGCAGAACAAAATAACGAATATATTGTAACAGAAAAGATGTATACAAAATTTGATGTTAGACATATTCCTGAACATTTTTGTCTTAATTCAGAAATAGCTTTTGATAACAGTATTCAAGAAACGATTTCAAAATTAGAAAATAATGAACAAGAACAGAGTTCAGTAGATACTTTATATAATTCGTTTTCTCGTATTATTAAAGATGAAATGTTAGAGAAAATACCTAGCAAAAAGGTTGCTTTAAAATATGGGTATTCTAATAAACGTAAACGAATTTCAAAACCATGGTGGAATGAAAATTTAAGTAAACTTTGGAATGATATGTGTAGCGCGGAGAGAATTTGGTTAAAGACTAATGGTATTTTAAAAAGCAGTAAAAAAAGAGTTTATGTTGAAAAAAGAAAAATATTCGATAAAAATGTACAACAAAGTAAACGTAAATACTGGTTTAAATTGCAGGAAGAGATTATTAACGATGTTAAGAAAAACCCAAATGAATTTTGGAAAACTATTGGTCGCGTTGGTGTTAGAGATAATAGAAAAAAAGACATACCTATGGAAATTTTAGATAACGATGGTAAAATTGTTACAGATAAAACAGCTGTTTTTAATAAATGGAAGTCAGATTTTTGTGACCTTCTTAATCAAGATATAGACACTGATATTGATATAGAAAATGTGGATGTTAATCTTAATATTAATAATGATATTCAAAACTTTAGTTGTGGTTTTACGTTAGATGAAGTAAGAAAATCTGTACTTGATGTTCGTAATGGTCGTTCCATTGGAGTAGATGAAATTCCAGGGGAGGTCCTAAAGAATGAAATAGTTATAAGTTACCTTCATAAGTGTTTTAATATATTTTTGAATACAGGTAAAGTTCCTACTGTGTGGGGTAAGGGTATTATTACTCCTATTCCAAAATGTACATCTAGTAATCCAAGAGACCCTTTGTCGTATAGGGGTATAACAATTACATCTACAGTCTATAAAATTTATTGTAGTTTATTGAATAATAGAATTACAAATTTCACCGAGCAAAACGATATTATATTTGAAGGTCAAAATGGGTTTCGTAAAGGTCGCAGTACCATTGACCATCTTACATCTCTAACAAACCTAATAGATACTAGGAAAAAAATGAAAAAATCTACTTACTGTGCTTTTATTGATTTTAGAAAGGCATATGATACTGTAAATAGAGATATTCTGTGGAAAAAAATTAGATAAGTTAGGAATTCGGGGGAAACTTTTAGAAGCCATTCAGTCTCTCTACAAGAATGTATTATGTTCTATTAAGTTAAATGGTTTTAACACGGACTGGTTTAGTGTAAATACGGGCTTGAAGCAAGGGTGTTCTTTATCACCGATACTGTTTAACCTGTATATTAATGATCTTGCTTTGAAAATAAATACATTACAAAAGGGTGTTCTGATAGATGACACTCTAATTTCAGTTCTTTTATATGCAGACGATATTGTTCTAATAGCAGAAACACCAGAAGATCTACAATATATGTTAAACATGCTTAATAGTTGGTGCATAAACAATTATTTGTCAGTTAACTGTACCAAATCCAATATAGTACATTTTAGAAATCCATCATGTGAACGTTGTAATGTTATATTTAAGTGTGGCAATGATGTTATTGAGTACACGTCACAATATAAATACCTAGGTCTTATATTGACAGAACACCTAGATTTTGCAGTGACTGCAAAAATTGTTGCGCAATCTGCAAACAGAGCGTTAGGCCTACTTATTGCAAAATCAAAAGCTTTCGGTGGTTTCCCATATGAAGTTTTTTCAAAATTATATGATAATCTTGTTTTTCCAGTTATTGCGTATGGGGCGGGAGTTTGGGGTACACATAATTTTAGTAGCATAAATGCTGTCCAGAATAGAGCGGCTAGATATTTTTTAAATGTGGGTAAATACACACCTAATTCTGCAGTTACTGGAGATATAGGATGGACACCATGTATTGGTAAAGTGTGGAAATGTGTACTATTAAATTGGTGTCGTTGTATTAATATGCAAACTACAAGACTAAATAAAAAGATATTTTTATGGTCAAATTCAAAAAGTAATAATAGATGCAAGAACTGGAATTTTAAAGTATTAGAAATGTTCAAAAAATATAATGTAGAAAGATATGGTAATGTTAATGAAAATGCAAATAAATTTGTACTTTTAAACGAAATAATACCACTGATTGTTTATGACGTTGTCACAAAGTGGCATGAAGACGTAAACAGAGAAGTTTCACAAAGAGGTAACGGGGGAAATAAACTTAGACTTTATAAACAGATCAAACATGAATATATTGTGGAACCATACTGTAAATTAGTATACAATAGACGCCATAGAGGTGCTTTAGCAAAATTTAGAAGTGGCACTGCTCCAATAGCCATAGAAACTGGAAGATATAGACAGTTGAGTGTAAATGATCGAGTATGCTTTCATTGTAAAGATGAAGTTGAAAATGAGATGCATGTGTTACTAAATTGCCCTTTGTATGATACCATTCGATCAGAGTTATTGACAGAAATTGTAAGTGTTTTTAAGGAATTTAATTCGTGTAGCGATAATGATAAACTATGCTATATACTATCGAACCAAAGTGTTGTGAAACTAAGTGCCAAAACCTGTTTTATGATTTTAGAGAGAAGAAGAAATATTTTATATAGTTGTATATAAATAATGTAATAGTTGATTTAGACATATGAAGCATTTTAACATTGTAGTGAGAAGTCGGTGCTAATCAGTTCATTCTAGATCTGATCTAGAATGATATTCGATTTTTTAAAATATTTTTTAAGCTTTAAGTAGCAGATGCGTTAGCATTTCCTTTCCTCCTCACATCGTAATCTTATATAATTTTAATAACATTTTAGACAATATGTCAAGATTAGCACCGGCCTCTCATTTTTTACTGTGTATATATATGTTAAAACGTGGTGTGTTATATGTGCTATTCTGCAAGTATGTTTGCTAGTCATTAAGGTTATCAGTAAATATATAAACAACAAGTATTATTAATTGTGACAAATTGATTTAAAATATGTATTGATATGTTTTACATGTAATATAGTCTCTTATAATTCTTTATAGAATGGCATGGTTAACTGTTAAATATAGTGTTTAATTTAATGTATATGCTGTGTATTAACCATGATGAGACTTAAATAAAGAAATATCTATGTAAATGTAATAATCCTTGTACAAAAAAAACAGAGACCCCCCCCCCCCCCCCCCCGTCTGTTTTTCAAATCTCAAACAATTGAATAAGGCAGTGTTTATCTATGACCTTAATTACCGACTACCCCTGCCCGGAGGAAAAACTTGTAATTTTATAGGGGGGGGGGGGGGGGGGGGGGGGGGGGGGGGAGGGGGGGAGGTAATAATATAATTTGTTAGGATGTAGTTGAGTAATTATATTTCAATACAAGTTTGGCATCACACATTTTTTTTTTAAATTAGCTTTTTAATTTAACATAGATATTCAGATAAATTGATAACAAATTCAAATTTTATAAACAGATAATAGAACGGGAGGAAAATGTTAGCGGTTTTCAAATGTATGTATTTCTCAATTATGCGATGACTTTATTAATTAAATGTATTGGTAATACTTCTTTTAACAACTTAATATTTATTTTTAACTTACGTACAGTTTTATCTCGTATATTGAAGTGGTATGCAAAACATATTAATCTGTTGTAACAACATAATCAATAAAATAGTATAACACGAGGTTCTTAAAAGAAGTTGTTAAAAAAGAGTTATGGTCAAATACCGTTTTAGGCTTTATTAAAAACACATCCGCTAATAAACACAATTTTAAATAATTATATTTCTTTTAGAAACAACAACATCAAGTTTAAAATATCATTTAAATATCGGCGCACTTGTCCCGTTATCTCAGAAAGAAATGAGTCTGACTATCAACCCTCGGGTCGTGAATTCGAATCCTCACCCGGCACTATTCTCTGTGAATAGTGGAACGCTTAGTCTAGTGATAAAGCACCGAACACATGATCGGAAGGTCGTGGATTCGATTCTCTGCTACGGCTATGTGTGGTGTCTTTGAGCAAGACACCTTTTCCGCATATACTTAGTACTGCCCATACCAATGAAGACTTCGAATGTGATTTGCCTAAGTTGTAAGAACTTGTTTCACAATCGAAGACAAATAAATAAGTTTAAAAAATCAAGACATTATGTCTCATTGTCATTCTGTCTCTTTTATAAGTTTATATAATCAATTAACCGTAATAATTTTATTTATTTATAGTAACACAAAATAATCAATCTTTATCTATAATAAAATAAACTATATCAAAGTATATCATAATTTGTAAAAAAAATCATTAAAATTATAATCTGTGTTATATTTTTACACATTAAACTTTATCAAATGATTTTAGCGTTTCAGTCAAATTCAATAAAAAAATTTATACTACACTTGATATCAAAATCACCAAAACGCCCTTATCAAAATAAGGAGATATATAAAACATTGTCAAATTGTACCCGAGGGCATATATAACACGTTACGCATACTTAGTTTCAGTGTCAGAGCGGAACGATACATGTATGTTTTATCGCGGTCTAAGGGAAGTAATTGGATTCATCTCACCTATCATAAAACTGCGCAGGGGCAGTTATCGGATAACTCTTGAGAAATGTCTGAAATAGTCCAGGATGAGTATTCTTCATATTTAAAATCTACTTTAAACTTATACTACTGTAGTTTCGGAACAGATGCAGTCCAAGTTTGCATGTACTGGTCTTTAATTCTTTGTTTAAATAAAATAGAATGATTTATATTTGGGTTGAAATTTTGCCAAATGTCTCCAAATCCTAGGTTATTTAAAAAACGATTGCATACATTTGGCCCAACATTTATTATTTTGAAAGTTACATTGTTCATTAAAAGATTTAAACAAACTGACATATTTCAATTATCTTTTTGATCTTACCCAGTTTGATAATTGTGCATAAACACCTCAGTGAAATTCACCAATGGGTTTACATCTGTTTCTATTTACCCTCGCGCTTTGAACCAGTCATTTTGGCGAACACAATATGTTTACACGCGACATAAACCTAAATAAAACTATCGTGAATACACACCCTTAAACAGTCGTTAATTTCGCTATTCTATCAATCGTGAAACATCGGGTATTTCCGCATCCTCCGTATAATACACCTCGTGTATAGCTCTGGAATACACCAACGTTATTCGCCTGTGTTTCAAGTCTGTGTTCATTCGCGTGAAAATCATGTATCGGTCTATGGCGTTATAATATCGATTTTTTTATACACTCGATATGGGTCATGTTTATAGGGAAATTTAAAATATCAGTCTTGATTAACCAACGTTTATATTTTCAACGTACATATACATAAAGTGGCATAAGGGGCCCGCCAATTTAGTTTATCATGTGGACTAAGACCAGGAACCAGGGGGTCAAAATGGTAGTAAGTAGTTCCATAGAAAATTAACAGTGGTCGTTCAAGATGGTGTGAGTGTGAATATACACTTTACAGGTACTTTTGTAATGTGAACTTGCGAAGGGAATATATTTTCCCAGAGAATGGTGCAAAATTGAGTTGACTGGTAGCTATAACACACAGATGGGACTATTTCTTAGACGGTAAGAATTTTGCATAATTTGGTTGATTTAACCCCTGTATGTGAAATAGAGACACCTACTTTAGATTTGAGCAAAATTGTGAAATTGGAAGCAGTTAATGCCCATGTTTTTAACTTTTTTATTGTTCTGCTTTAATTGAATATGAATACTGGAAATTCTCATGGAGTTTGGAGTACAACTGTAAGTGTGACAGTCTATTGTGCTAATATTACGGTCTATGTGAAATTAATGGTGGGCCAGCTTCATGTGACTGAAAGAAGTTCTAAAATGGCGCCTTATTATATCAGAGGTCTATTGCGTAGCATAAAGACCGAGGTGATCAGATTGGCTATTTCTACCTGATAATAAGACCATATAATAAACGTACACTCGCTTCGGGTAAAGTAGTGTGTTTTCGTAACAGAACCAGACGCGTTAAATGAGCACGGGATTATACAATATGATTTGGATAACCACCAGCCAATCTGGCCACTGACCGATACGGGCATTATTTGGGATGAAATAGACTGGCCGCTGGCTGCGTTATAGAGGTGACCGTGTAATCCATGTATTTTATATAGGTAATTTACACGGGGGGATTTCGAATTGACGTTTAACACAGGTGACCGCTTATAAGAGGTGGCCGCAAGGAAAAGTTAGACTGTACTTCGTAATTCACCAGTTTTAGGGTAGTACATAGTCTGTCATGAATTTAAGTACAGATTTCATAATTTCCAAGTTTGAGGGTAGCACAAGTATTTTAATAGAAATTTCGCTATTCCCAAGTTTAAGGGTAGTACATGTATTAAGTAGAGGTTTCGTAATACCCCAGATTGAGGGTAGGAGATATATTTAAGTAGAGATTTCACAATTCCCCAGTTTTAGGGTAGTACATGTATATGAGTAAAGATTTCGTGGTATACGGACATTTGCCCTTTCGGACATTTGCCCCTACGCTCAAATTGGTAAAGGTGGACAATTTCCCTTCCATGGTTTTGCTGAGGCGGACATTTCCCCTTCCGTAGTTTTGCATAGGCGGACGATTACCCTTCTGCTCAATTTATATACGTGGACATTTGCCCTTCAATGATTTTGCAAAGGCGGACATTTGCCCTTCCAGTTTTCTATAAATATATGTACGAACAAATGCTCCTCCAACCTGGATAGGAGAGCTGTTAAGTAATTAATGTTTAATAGGATGTGTGTTTCTTTCATATGGTGTTTGTAACAAGTTAATAAGGTGATACCAATTAAAAGATATATCTGATTTAAATGGGTGTTTGTTTCATATGGTGTCTGTAATAAGCTAATCAAGGTGATACCAGTTAAAATATCTTTTTGATTTAAATTGTGTTTTTGTACCACGTTAATCATGGTCATTAAAAGTCATATTAGCATTAATTGGTGATTTATTGCTTTATTTGAAATACTTGGTGATAATTGTATCCACTTGCAAAATGGAATTTAATACAAGTATTCGAGGTTCTCGAAAGCTGCTGTATGCATGTTATGCGTACACATAGAAAAAGGCGTTCAAGAAAAAAGTGAGATGGGAGTGTAACCAACGAAAAAGTAAACTGTGACAGAGGGTCTACAACCTCTGTACCGTGCTGATGAGGAAATCCGCATCTTCTGTGGCATGCTAGATGGTCTGGCGTTTCTGTCCGTGGACCACATCAAGGAGGGGATGTTAGTCCTGCAAGAGGTCGCTCCAGACAGTATTTCTGGTCTTTTGGAATGAGATATTTAAAAAAAATGCAATTTTGCTTTCCATTTTCTAACATGGAGAACTATAAGAATGGAGGGGCATTTGTCTGTATATATATTTATAAAAAATAAAAATGGAAGGGCAAATATCCGCCTTTGTAAAACCATAGAAGGGCAACTGTCCACAGATTTCGTAACCCCTTGTTTGAGGCTAGTACATTTATTTAAGTAGAGAGTTCGTAATTCCCCTATTTGAAGGTAGTTCGTTTAAGTAAAAAGTGTGGGTCCGATGTTTGGTCTCTGTTCTCATTGAAGATGATATAATGTAAAATATAAAGCAGAGTGGTGGTGCAGTGGACAGGAAAGTGGCTTCCCTGTCCAGTGGCGAGAGTTCAATTCTTTACAATCGACACTCGATGGGCCGAAGAAAACCAAACTTCGTTCTGATTCAGTCCAGGAAAGGGATTTCAAAGTGCATTAAATAAGCACTGAATCTACTGTTTAATCGAGCTGAAATAACGTAATACATGTGCATATCTTTGTTGTGAATTACCATCCAAGATTTATTTTGGGTACATACGATTATGGAATGAAGTTTGACAGGGTTTCAGACTAACACGTTGCCAAGAAACCTCCAAAGCTGTCAAAAGCTGTTTCAAGCAGTCAACATCTCGTTTTAAATATAAATTATGATCAAGTATAGAAATTATTCGTAAAATCAGTGACTTAATTACAGAGACTGACAGGCTAATAGCATTATAATGTCCACGGCACTTTTAGTATTTCTTTAATATCTCTTCGAATCTTGTCTGAATTAAATAATTTTGTTACCAAAGTAAAACTGCTAAAAATGATGACTAATTCCAGTTATCAAGTATTGAATATTTTTCTTCTGAATTTATATGATTGTGGATTGAAAACGAAATGTGTCGAATTACGAAATATTTTTTAATTAAAAACGATACAGTAGTGTTGATTTAACAAATACGTTTTAACAACACACAGTAAAAATAGAAATATTATGTAGAAAGATGAAAAAGTAAGTTTTCCATCGGCGGCGAAAGTTTTATATCGGTATTTAAAGTCGTTTTTCTTATATCTTACTTTAAAAATGGGCTAAAAAGAGAAAATGATCACAAAAAAATTACATTAAGCGTAAAAATTCTTCATTTCTTTAAATTTAAAAAAGTAAAAATAATCTCCCAAGTTTACAATCAAGCCCTTTTCTTTGATATGATAATCACAAAAAATATGTTGTTTGATCTGGAGGAGTTGTGTTTCCATGATTTAGAAAACGCCACGTGGTCTAGTGGTAGAGCAACAAACCCATGCTCGGAGGGCCGTGGGTTCGATCCTCCGCCATGACTATGTATGGTGTCCTTGAGCAAGACATTTTTTCCACATATGTTTAGTACTGGTTATACAAAGGAAGACTTCGAGCGTGATTTGTCTAAGTTGTAAGAACTTGTTTCACAATGGAAGCAACATAAATAAGTTTAAACTTAACTAGAAAACGCCAAATGTGCCACCTGAAATTTAGAAAAGTGCCTCCAGTTGCCTATCTCTGTTTATATGTCTCTGATAAAATTGGTCAAATTAGGTACTATTTTTTTTAAGGACAATATCCCTAGATCTCTAAAATTAGGCCTTTGATCCCTGGATATCTGAAAGTAATGCCAAATGTTCCCCAGATCTCTGAAAATAAATGGTCAAGTTCTTCAAATCTCCAAAACCCCTGGGAGGGCCTCTATGATATACTAAAATACATTTCTGACTCAAAAGTGAAATATAAATAATGACCGATCAATCAGTAACATCCTTTCTTTATACCATCAAATCTATGAGGGTCGTGGGTTCGATCCTTCGCCATGGCTATGTGTGGTGTCCTTGAGCAAGATATTTAATCTGCATATGCTTATTTCTTGTTTTACTCGGTTGTTATAACTTGTTTCACGTTCGATGTAAAATTAATAAGTTCAAATCCGAATTCTCATAATATATTTACATTTATGCCATTTTGTTTTCAAAAAATATATTCTTCTATAGTGACTTAACTTAGTAAATACTTCCATGTTATGTTACACAAATAATACTAAATATGATATTAGATATATTATATAGCATTTCCATAGTTAATTTTTTAAAGTTTTCAGTGGGTTTGAAATTTGCTTAAAATATAGTTTGTGTTGATGTAGTCAACATAATTTGAAAAAGTTAATATCAATAAACGAAGTAATTCAAATGAAAAGGAATCACATACGGCACGTAGTCATTCAAATGAAAACGAATCACATGCGGCACGTAGTCATTCAAATGAAAAAGAATCACATACGGCACGTAGTCAGCCAAATGAATAGGAATCACATACGGCACGTAGTCATTCAAATGAATAGAAATCACATACGGCACATAGTCATTCAAATGAATAGGAATCACATACGGCACATAGTCATTCAAATGAAAATGAATCACATACGGCACGCAGCCATTCAAATAAATAGGAGTCACATACGGCACGTAGTCATTCAAATGAATAGGAATCACATACAGCACGTAGTCATTCAAATGAATAGGAATCACATACAGTACGTAGTAATTCAAATAAAAATGAACCACATACGGCACGTAGTCATTCAAATGAATATAAATCACATACAGAACGTAGTCATTCAAATGAATAGGAATCTAATACAAATTATACTCATTGAAGTGAATGGGAATCACATTCGGCACGTAGTTATTCAAATGAATAGGAATCATATACAGCACGTAGTCATTCAAATGAATAGAAATCGAATACAGCATATACTCATTGAAATGGATAGGAACCGCATACAACACGTAGTCATTCAAACGAATATGAATCACATACTATACGTTGTTATTTAAATGAATGGGATTCATTTACGGCACGTAGTCATTCAAATGAATAGGAATATAATACAGCATATACTCATTCAAATGGATAGGAATCACATACGGCACGTACTTATTCAAATGAATAGGAATCCCATACTGCAATCACACACAGCACGTAGTCATTCAAATGAATAGGAATCTAATACAGCATATACTCATTCAAATGAATATGAATTACATACTATACGTAGTCATTCAAATGAATATGAATCACATACGGTACGTAGTCATTCAAATGATTAGAAATCTAATACAGCATATACTCATTCAAATGAATAGGAATCACAAACTATACGTATCATTCAAATGAATATGAATCACATACGGCACGTAGTCATTCAAATGAATAGGAATCATATACGGCACATAGTCATTCAAATGAATAGGAATCTAATTCAGCTCGTAGGCATTCAATTGAACAGGAATCTCATACAGCAATCCCATACAGCACGTAGTCATTCAAATGATTAGAAATCTAATACAGCATATACTCATTCAAATGGATAGGAATCACATACTGTACGTAGTCATTCAAATGAATAGGAATCACATACTATACGTAGTCATTCAAATGAATAGGAATCATATACGGCACGTAGTCATTCAAATGAATAGGAATCGCATACAGCACGTAGTCATTTAAATGAATAGGAATCACATACGGCACGTAGTCGTTCAAATGGATATGAATCTAATACAGAATATATTCATTCAAATGAATAGTAATCACATACTATACGTAGTCATTCAAATGAATAGGAATCACATACTATATGTAGTTATTCAAATGAATAGGAATTACATACAGCACGTAGTCATTCAAATGGATATGAATCTAATACAGAATATATTCATTCAAATGGATAGGAATCACATACTATACGTAGTCATTCAAATGAATAGGAATCACATACAGCATGTAATCATACAAATGGATATGAATCTTATACAGAATATATTCATTCAAATGGATAGGAATCACATACTAAACGTAGTCATTCAAATGAATAGGAATCACATACGGCACGTAGTCATTCAAATGGATATGAATCTAATACAGAATATATTCATTCAAATGAATAGGAATCACATACTATACGTAGTCATTCAAATGAATAGGAATCACATACAATATGTAGTTATTCAAATGAATAGGAATCACATACAGCACGTAGTCATTCAAATGGATATGAATCTAATACAGAATATATTCATTCAAATGGATAGGAATCACATACTATACGTAGTCATTCAAATGAATAGGAATCACATACAGCATGTAATCATACAAATGGATATGAATCTAATACAGAATATATTTATTCAAATGGATAGGGATCACATACAGCACGTAGTCATACAAATGAATAGGAATCTAACACAGCATATATATTTATTCAAATGGATAGGAATCACATACTATACGTAGTCATTCAAATGGATAGGAATCACATTGTATGCGTAGTTATTCAAATGAATAGGAATCACATACTATACGTAGTCATTCAAATGAATAGGAATCTAATACAGCATAAACTTATTCAAATGGATAGGAATCACATACGGCGCGTAGTCATTCAAATGAATATGAATCACATACGGCACGTAGTCATTCAAATGAATATAAATCACATACTATACGTAGTCATTCAAATGAATATGAATCACATACGGCACGTAGTCATTCAAATGAATAGGAATCTAATACAGCATATACTCATTCAAATGAATAGGAATCACATTCTATACGTAGCCATTCAGAGGTTGCGGATTCGATCCCCAGCTTGATCCGATGCCTTTCATTAGGCAAAACTCAGTCCTCTTGTTCTACCCAGGACACAGACTCGAGAGCGGTTCATATACGCTCTTATGTTTTATCCCAATCGAACTAAAATGAATCAAATAGTTATTAAAATGGATGACACACACTTACAGCAAGTACATTAAGTATTCACTTGTGCAGGAATCGCGTATTTATTCGATTTAACTCTCGCTATCCAGGTATTCTATGATATTATGGTGCCATGATTTTATATTAAGGAGGAATATACCTTTTAAATTATTTTCGAAATCAGTGGGATATTTGGTATGTAATGAAACTAGAAGTAATTTCCACTTTGAATATACTTTTTTTTCTGGGATAAATATAACACTTCTTTACCTATGACGTCGTAAACATGGCCATGTTTGGTCTTTTTGACGTCCCGATTTATAGCAGCAAAATCGCGTATTTGTCGACCTCAGTTAAGTTATACCGAATGTACAGAATCGAAACACATATCACCACGTACACATTCAACGGATATATGAATTTACATATGCAATAATTACGACGAACGCCAAATTCTGAAAATATTAGCGAAAAACGGAAATTATTATTTTCTCGATTTTTTCGAAAATAATGCTTCAAATCAAAATTACCAAAAAACAAACCGAGCGATTTTGGAATAATTTTTATTTGATTTCTAACAATATGCTTCACAGTGATTGTGAGATTTTAAGAACAATTGACAAACTAGATTTTTTTTTATTTTTAATGATTTAACCCCACCCTACATCAAAAATGACGTCAACATATTGCATAATTCTACGCGTTTTCCATAAGATTTTTGGCGGTTGATTAAGGTTAAAATATTTTCTAAGTCAGTGGTTCAACTAGTATATTATGAAACTACAAATAATTTCCAATGTGAATATGTATTTTTTGCAGCGGTCAATAGAATATATATTTATATGTGACGTCGTAAACATGGCCATATTCAGCCCTTTTGACGTCCCAATGTATAGCAGCAAAATCGCATATTTTTCGACCTCAGTTGAGTTATTCCTAATACACAGAATAGAAACATATATCACCATGTACACATTTGACGGATGTATGGATTTACAGATGCAAAAATTACGACGAACGCCACATTTTGAAAATACTAGCGAAAAACGGAAAATATTTTTTTCTCGATTTTTTCGAAAAAAACGGCTTCAAATCAAAATTACCAAAAAACAAATCTAGCGAATTTTGCATAATTTTTATATGATTTTATACTATATATTGTACAATAATTGTGAGATTTTTAGAAAAATTGACAAACTAGATTTTTTATGATATTCAATTATTTAACACTACCCTACGTCAAAAAACGCTTTAAAGCAAACGTCAACGTCGGTATAGCGCATGAGGTATACGTTTTGTGATAATTAAACAAGTTTGTTCTTACCATTATATTAGTATTTTGTGCACACTAGTTATATATACTTTTGCTGTTTAGTGGCAACTAATTTGTCTATAGCATTTACGATAGCGTGTCTGTTTGGTGCACGTACAAAACCGTCATTTTTTTTTTCACTTACAGGGAACTGGATTCCAAAACAATATTCTCATTTCTGACTAGCTCCACGACTGCTAGTGAAATGTGGACATCACGGTTGTCAATTATTAGAACAACAGGTCTGGCCTTTCTTAAATTCGGAGCAAACTGTTACACATACATAAAATGGGTTTGAAATAATACCGTCCATGATGAGCAGTGAAAAGCCACGATCCAGGTATATTGTCATTGAATGTACGTAGGAGCATGGGGCTGGGTGGAAGGGTGGCTATTCACTGCTATAGTGGGTATTGTTTCAAGCTCATTTTATAAATGTGTACTGAACCGTTTGCTCCGAACTTTAGAAAGACCAGACATATTGTTCTAATAATTGACAACCGTGATGTCCACATTTCACTAGCAGTCGTGGAGCTAGTCAGAAATGAGAATATTGTTTTGGAATCCAGTTTCCTGTAAGTGACAAAAAATGACGGTTTTGTACGTGCACCAAACAGACACGCTATCATAAATGCTATAGACAAATTAGTTGCCACTAAACAGCAGAAGAATATATAACTAATGTGCACAAAATACTAATATAATGGTAAGAACAAACTTGTTTAATTATCACAAAACGTATACCTCATGCGCTATACCGACGTTGACGTTTGCTTTAAAGCGTTTTTTGACGTAGGGTAGTGTTAAATAATTGAATATCATAAAAAATCTAGTTTGTCAATTTTTCTAAAAATCTCACAGCTATTGTACAATATATAGTATGAAAATATATAAAAATTATGTAAAATTTTCTCGGTTTAATTTTTGGTAATTTTGATTTGAAGCCGTTTTTACGAAAAAATCGGGAGAAAAAATATTTTCCTTTTTTCGCTAGTATTTTCAAAATGTGGCGTTCGTCGTAATTTTTGCATCTGTAAATCCATACATCCGTCAAATGTGTACATGGTGATATATGTTTTTATTCTGTGTATTAGGAATAACTCAACTGAGGTCGAAAAAATACGCGATTTTGCTGCTATACATTGGAACGTCAAAAGGGCTGAACATGGCCATGTTTACGACGTCATATATAAATATATATTCTATTGACCGCTGCAAAAAATACATATTCACATTGGAAATTTCTTCTAGTTTCATAATTTACTAATTGAACCACTGATTTAGAAGATAATTTAACCTTAATCAACTGCCGAAAATCTTATGGAAAACGTGTAGAATTATACAATATGTTGACGTCTTTTTTTGACGTAGGGTGGGGTTAAATAATTAAAAATAAAAAAGAATCTAGTTTGTCAATTGTTCTAAAAATCTCACAATCACTGTGAAGCATATTGTTAGAAATCAAATAAAAATTATTCCAAAATCGCTCGGTTTGTTTTTTGGTAATTTTGATTTGAAGCATTTTTTTCGAAAAAATCGAGAAAATAATAATTTCCGTTTTTCGTTAATATTTTCAGAATTTGGCGTTCGTCGTAATTATTGCATATGTAAATTCATATATCCGTTGAATGTGTACGTGGTGATATGTGTTTCGATTCTGAACATTCGGTATAACTTGACTGAGGTCGACAAATACGCGATTTTGCTACTATAAATCGGGACGTCAAAAAGACCAAACATGGCCATGTTTATGACGTCATAGGTAAAGAAGTGTTATATTTACCGCAGAAAAAAAAGTATATTCAAATTGGAAATTACTTCTAGTTTCATTACATATCAAATATTCCTTTGATTTCGAAAATAATTTAAAAGGTATATTCCTCCTTAATTCTTGATATATTGGACATTTTTACATATTCTTAATAAAACTATAAATAAGCCATGTATTTTCATTTGTAATGTCAAACCCATGGACAGAGCATACCAAAAGGAGATACTTTGTTGTATTGAGGAAGCGCGTGCACCATGAGGTTGTAAACACATTACATCAATAAGATAAAGTTAAGCAGCATTACATGATAACATATTACCATAACATGATACATAATAACTGTTATATGGTACAAAAGTAGCATTATATGATGCATAATTAACATTTACATGATACATAATGAGCAATTAATGGTAAAAAATTAGCATTACGCGATTCATAATAAGCATTACACGGTACATAATTAGGATAATGCGATACATAATTAGCATTACATGATACATAATTATTATTACTTTATACATAATTATCATTACTCGATACATAATTATCATTACGCGATACATAATTAGCATTACATGATACATAAATGTCATTACTCGATACATAATTAGCATTACACGATACATAATTAGCATTTCATGGTACATAATTAGCATTACATGATACACCGCTAGCATTGCATTCACATATTTCATTATTCTACGATGCATTGTCCAGTGTTTGAATGTTCTAGAAATAATGAAATAGAATATTTTATCTGCATTGGGACAGTAAATAATCTTATTTACTTTAAATAGTTGTCTCAGTTTGTTTTGGCAATAATAAGGTATAAATGTGCATGATTTATGATCGTTAACATTTTGTCAGTGTAAACTATGACAAAACAATTTTATATCTTGATGGAACCTTAACGTGACCCCATGTCAATGTATTCTTAAACATGGACAATTAAAGCGGAATTAAAGTATCTGAAGGTTTTCTATAAAGAAAGAAACATCTTATTTTATAAATGACAAACATTTTCGTTAATTGTCATGGCCTTCTATGCTTTTATATACTAAGCCGATACCTCTCTTAAACGTGAATAAATTGTGTATTGAGTCTAAAGAGACTGATCAGTCAGTATATGCAAATAATCGTAGATGTCCTATTAAATTGTATATACTCGGCCAATTCCGCAATCTTTCAGTATTAGAACAATTTGTTAGGTACGCGCAAAGATATAAATACATATATTTATTATTGACAAATATATGTTTTTCCTTTGAATAACCTTGTTGTTCTATATTAAAAGCAAGTTATGGAGTTTTACAGTAACAGCTGTTGCTAGGGAAATGAAAATAAAACAAACAAAATTGTTTGTCACTCGATTTGAACTCAGATCTACCGAGCGGCGACCGTATGGGGAGGGCTGTAACTAATGTTGTAATATTTTGTAGCCCGACCCATTTATTTATGTTATGTTTGTAATAGTATGAGTGTTTATATATGTATATGTTGTAAACATAATATTATGCAATAAAATATGATTTATAAAATAATATAAATCGAACTAACCGCAGATATAACAACTATGCTATAATCGGCGATGCCCGGAATTTTCCGGACGTTTATGGATAAAAATACTAAATCATTAAGTTTTAACGGTTTTCCCGGACTCGGGTCAAATTCAAATATCGGCGAGGTTGCGTATTTAAATGCGTATTACAATTATAAAAGTGTTTTATATATTTGAAAATATATAAATATCAGCATGCCGCTTTTAGAAATAACGCGATGGAAGTCCGAGACGTCCATATATGAAATTAGGTTATTACAAATTATAAAAACTTCCCGTTTATTATTTTCAGTGGAATATCACCATAACGATTATTGCAAAGAAGGTACAGAGCGGCAACCCGTTAGAGCGACAACGACATCACTCCATGGTTTGCACCCCACACATGTTTATACAACACCTCCACTAGCACCCCAAGCTTCCAACGTGATCATACAACCTGCAGGTTCTTTGGTTGGACGAACTATTCCAATTATCCAGCATCCCCAGAGCGCCTTACCGATTCAACCTTTATCAGCATTTGTCTATAGAACTCCGACATCATCATATGAACAAGTTCACCAACAGGACAATTTCGAACCCAATTTCACCCCAGTCATGTCAACACCGATGGTTGAACCTCCACCTTACCCAGGACCCCCACCACCACGAAGTTCGAGGTCAGTGTATGAGGATCTGCCACCTCCGTATGGCAATTTAAATTGACAACGTGTATACAACTAATGAATTCTAAAGAATTTTTTTTATAAATTAATGTAAAGTTTAAGTCCTTTCGAACCTCCGAATTTGTAACTTTGCTAAAGACATTCCTATAAACCACTTATTGACTGCTGGATAAAGAACTTTGATCATGTGTGTATTAAATTAAAGGGCGGACCGCTCGGCAAAGAAGTTGGTAACGAAAAGAAAGACAACAGAGATACGTCACATTTAAGCGTCATAACAATCTATTAAGCAGCATTTATAACATTCAACTTCAGTGTTATTAATAGATCACATCTGTTCCATGTATCCCAGGGTAATTTTCGGGAGATATGTTTACACTTTGTCAACGGATTTCGGCCTTAATTTGCATGTCAAAAACCAGCATAAGGTGATATTTAAGCACACTTGTGAGAAGTGTGGCACACGATTCAATGAACTGTTCTGTTCTAATTCCATTGTTCTCGATATTTAAAGGCAGGCATAAATAAATATTCTCGTTGCAAAGATTTTTTTTCTTCTTAAATATTATAAAAATATGACATTTGCATTCAAAGAGGGAATACTAATGGCCACTGTGCAGAAACATTCGCTTTGAAAATTAAACTCACTCAATGAACACATCCGAGGGAAATAATCGAGGCATGTTGTTCCAAATGCTGAAAGTGACACGTTTGGCGTTCCCGGCTAAAGACACACATGAAGACC